>JASVEL010007384.1:0-308527 GCA_032618575.1 Nicotiana noctiflora
CAACTTTCGTTTTTGAATCACCTCAAACTTCCTTGTAGATAAAAAGATATGAGCTTCCGAAATAGGACCTGTGCGACAGAAAATCCTTCTTCGCGAACGCGAGGGACTCTTCGCGAACGCGAAGAACAAAGTCTCGAATGGAAAATCCTTCTTCACGAACGCGATGCCTTCATCGCGAACGCGAAGAACAAAGTCTTAGAGGCCAAATTCTTCTTCGCGAACGTGATAGGACCCTCGCAAACACGAAGAACAATACCAGATACCAGAACAGCAGTCCAAAAACTTCCAAAAATGACCCGTTAGGCATCCGAAATCGTCCCGAGGCCCCCGGGACCCCAACGAAAACCACCAACATACTCCAAAACATGATACGAACTTGTTCCAATCATAAAAACACCATCCTAAACATCAAAATCACCAATTACACACGGATTCAAGCCTAAGTTTCTTCAAAACTTTCGAAACTAACATTCAATCAAAAACCCGACCAAACGACGTCCGAATGACCTGAAAATTTGCGGACATATCCAAAATCACATAACGAAGCTACAGAAATTGTCGGAATTCCATTCCGACCCCCGGATCAAAATCTCACCTAATGTTCGGATTCGCCAAAATTTCAAACTTCGGCATTTCAAGCCTAATTGAGCTACGGACCTCCAAAATACATTCCGAATGTGCTCCCAACCCCGAAATCACCTAACGGAGCTAATGGAACCATCGGATTTCCGTTCCGAGATCGTCTTAACACTGTTCCAGCTACGGTCCATTTTATAGCTTAAAAGTTCTCATTTAGGGACTAAGTGTCCCAAAATGCTCCAAATTTCAGAACCGACTCTCCCGGCAAACCACAATAGCAGAAATGAACTTAGGGGAATAGTTAAATTAGGGATTGGGGCGTGATTTTCTAAAACGACCGGTCGGGTCGTTACACCGGCCAATTCCGCTTTTGCGAGAAAAGGACCGCTTATGCGCGTCCGCTTCCGCGATTGAACCTCCACTTCTGCGAAAACACCCGCTTCTGCGCACCAGAGTCCGCTCCTGCGGACTCGCCCAGGCGGTCAAGCATCCGCTTCTGCGGACCTTCCCATTTTTCATCAAGTCCGCTTCTGCGGTCACCCAGTCGCACCAGCGACGCCGCTTCAGCGGAAATGATTCCGCTTCTGCGATGCCAAGCGCTCCTGCGCTCCTCAGTCCGCTCCTGCGGACTCGCCTCCGCGCCCACATTTCCGCAGGGGCAAAAATGACAGAACCAGAACACTTCAACCTGAAATTTCCATGATTTTCTTCCGTTTAACCATCCGAAAACACCCCGAGGCCCCCGGGACCCCAACGAAAACCACCAACATACCCCAAAACACGATAAAAACTTGTTCCAATCATAAAAACACCATCCTAAACATTAAAATCACCAATTACACACGGATTCAAGCCTAAATTCCTTCAAAACTTCCGAGTTGCACATTCCATCAAAAACCCGACCAAACGACGTCCGAATGACCTGAAATTTTGTAGGCACATCCAAAATCACCTAACGGAGTTACTGCAACTGTCGGAATTCCATTCCGACCCCCGGATCAAAATCTTACCTACCGTTCGGATTTCGCCAAAATTCAACCTTAGCCAATTCAAGCCTATTTCTACACCGGGTCTCCAAATTCAATTCCGATCGCTCCCTTAAGTCACAAATCATCTCCCGGAACTATCCGAATCATCGGAACCTAATTCCGAGCCCTCTAACCAAATAGTCAACTCCGGGTTGACTTTTCTTATTCAAGTTTCCTTCAAGAAGGCTATATGCCTCATTTTCAATCAAATTCACTCCTAACTCACCCGATAGACTCTAACACTGATATAAAATCATAAAACATGTATTTACAACATAACGGGGTGGTAATTCTCGTGACGACGAGCCGGGTCGTCACAATTGATGAAGAGTTGACCCCACAAAAATCCCCAAAATAACACTCAAGTTAATCATCTTCTATAACCTTCGGTTATATATTTCCGAAATGAACCCAGAATTATAATGTGCAGAACCCTAGAATTTCTGAATTCTCAAAATGTAACCATCAGATTGTAACCCCCCTTTCAGTCTCACTAACAACCTATTTATAGAATTATTTTGGGGGGAATTGGGGGGAAATTTCAAATAAGTTAATTTCATTTCCCTCCCCTTATTCTTTTCAATTATTTACAGTGTAGTCTATTAAGATTGTGTCGAAATGCCTTAGAACCCCTACTAGAAGGTTCTAGGCAATTCTATTGGGTTCTTTTAGGTGTGTTTTACCTAATTACCCTCACTTGCTAAGATTTGTTACACAAATGCCTTTTTATTCTGCCTATTCTGCCCTTTTATTTTCTAAGTAATTGCAGAAATAATAGGAACTAAAGTTATTTTTAGCCTTATAGGTTCTATTTAATCCTCAAGAATGCCATTTACTATTCATTTTTTACCCTTTGTATTTATTCAATATTACCCGACCTGCCTAAGGTCTGGCAGAACTAGGGTAAAGAGTTATTTAACAAGTAACCCCTAATTAGAAATGTTTTAAGACTTAGCCGGTTTAGACCCCACTACTATTAGCCACCATTTATCAGAACCCAATCATTTATCAAAATATGATCACTATTTAAAACATAGCCCCTTATTAAAAGCATAGCTATTTAATAGAAAGTACAACTAATTAATCATTATAGCCACTCAACAAACAGACTTAACTATTAGAAGTAGCCACAAGACCTTTACACTCGTGACCCAAATCACAAAAAGCATCCAAAGGTTCAGAATGAACTCACATACGAATCAAGTTACAAATATAGCCAGTTTTATGTTATTTTGCACATATTACCTTAATCACGAATTAATTTTCAATTAATCAGAACACGGAGGAGAAGTTTGATAATGGTTGAATTCCAACTAACCAAACCTCAATCTTAGATAGAGAATAATGAACAAACACATAGAACGGACTAATTAGCACATGATTCATGCGTGGTTAATTTCAAAAACCCTAAGAACACTTAGAAAACTTAGGCATTGTAAGATTCAAGACTCACATGAACAAACACAGATAGATTCCTATTTTTAAGCATGCAGAAGAAATAGGCTCAGATAAACATAAAAGACAAGTACAGAAACATTTTTGGACCTTGGTTCATACTTGGTGAGGTCTCCGGCTAGTGTTCCGGCGACCGGAGTTTCAAGAACAAGGGAGTCTTTTGGTTTTGGTGTGATTTTATGGTGGATTGAAAGGTTTGTGGGTGGGGAAGAGTGTGTTTGAGGCTTGCCTGAGCCGGAGAAGACGGTTGAGGTAGGGTTTGCCGGCAGTCTCCATGAGAGACTAGAGGAAGAAGAAGAAAGGTCTCAGGTGGCTAGGGTTTTTGAAGATGTGTATGTGTGAGTGTAATGACAGATACATGTGAGATGGGAGTATTTATATCCGTCATGTCTCGTTGATTCCTGGCCATTGGATTAATCAAGATCAACGGCCAGGATCATTTGCCTTTGAAACGTTGTCGTTTGTTTTTAATGAAGGACCTCATTGGGTCCGCTAGATTGTATGCTTGGACGGCTAAGATCATTTCATCTAAGCTACGTCGTGTGGTTTTAATGAGCCATTGGTCCTGTCCGTTTGATCAATCGTATTGAACGTCCAAGATTAATTTTAAATACGACGTCGTTTAATTTATAATGAACCGCCTCATCTGGTCCATACGATTCAATTCATCAACGGTTGTGATTTATTTGGTTATACGACGTCGTTTGGATTATAAGCCTGGGCAGACCAGGCTTAATTCGTTTGGGCCTAGTGTGTTTGGGCTTGGTATATATATGTATATCCTTGTGTATTTAGCCCAAACTATATTGTGTATTGTATTTTAACTTGTATTTTATTTATTTCTTGTATTTTCTTTTTGTATTTTGTACTTTTCTTTTTGTATTTATTTTCAACTATTATATTTCCTTTATTTTCCTATTTTATCCTTAATTTTCCGGTATTTTTGCCATTTTACTTATATTTCCGGTATTTTTGCATTTTACTTGATTTTTCTGAATTTTATACTTTTTATGATATTTTCCAATTGATTTTTTTTGTAATTTTCATTTCAATTTTATTTTTAAACAAAGCACAGGTATTTCAACTTAGATCACACAATTACAAACCAAAAATCATTTTTGTATATATATATATATATATATATATATATATATATATATATATATAGATATATATTGGAATTTAATTGCTCGGGGAAAAAATCACGTGCTCACAAATTGTAACACTCGGAAACACAACGAGTTTCAGTGCAAAGATAAGTGAGAAGTAATGAGAGATTTTTGCCCACTTGCATATTCCGGAATAAGCATAATGGAAAACTTTTGACCGCACCCTGCTTCAGAGGTTGCCTACATATCACGGGCTAAACAGGAATCAGGTCAGTGTAGTTCGGGAATGTCTGATAGCTGGGACTACCAAGGACTGTGATCGCACTGTTGTTGCTGTTGTTACTGCTGTTACTGCTCACTGACCCCTTATTACACCATGATAAAAAAAATGAAAGAAGCTAGCCTAAGCTATAGTCTTATGAATTACAAAAAATCCTATCTATGCCTTACAATTTGTTCTTGTTATTGCCTAGAACTTGTATTCTTCTAATGGCATTCTTGTTGTTGCCTTGAACTTGTATATTGCATTCTTTTAATGACATTCTTGTTATTTCCTTGAACTTGTATTCTTCTAACGGCATTCTTGTTGTTGCCTTAATAATGTTCAATCACTTCAATTTGAAACATGCATCCATTTTCCAGGTGGACTTCTGCTTGCGACAAAATAAACAACCAAAGGAAAAAAAAATATTCTGCCCCAGTATGGTGACTAGGCACATCATGTTATTAAATGTCAGAATTTAAAGAAAAATTTCAATTTTGAAAAAGTATTTCCTCATTATCCAGGTGGGCGCCTGATGCAGAAATAAAAATGCTAAAAAATATTCCCTCGTTATACAGGTGGGCGCGTGATGCAGAAATGAAAATGCAAAAAAATATTCCCTCATTATACAGGTGGGCGCCTGAACAGAAATTAAAAATGCTGAAAAGTATTCCCTTGTTATCCAGGTGGGTGCCTGATTGCAAAAAACTAATAAAACTCTTGTTATCAAGGTGGGCGCCTGATTGCAAAAATTTAAAAGAGAAAATATTCCCTTGTTATACAGGTGGGCGCCCGATTGCAAAAATTAAAAATGCAGAAAATATTCTCTTGTTATACGGGTGGGCGCCTGAACAAAAATTAAAAATGCAAAAAATATTCCTTTGTTATACAGGTGGGCGCCTGAACTGAAATTAAAAATGCTGAATATATTCCCTTGATATATATGTGGGCGACTGAACAGAAATTGAAAATCTTTGTGTGACTAAAGCTTATCTTAGGTGAAAATTTCATCGGACTAATATTTTCATCTTAGGTGAAAGATTCAACAGACTAAGGCTTTTATCTTTATCTTAGGTTAAAAATTCATCAGACTAAGACTTTTATCTTAGGAGAAAGTTGCAACAGACTAAGATTTAACCTTTATCTTAGGTGAAAAATTCATCAGACTAAGACCTTTAATCTTAGTAGAAAGTTTCAACATACTAAGATTTTAATTCTAATTGGACTGGGTCCATTTCTATGTAGTCTCAGGTGGAAGATCCATCAGACTGAGATTATGACTCCAGGAGATAATTCTTCAGACTAGGTCTATTTTCAATTCAGACATTCTTAAGTCTTTCAAATTCAACAATCTTTCCTTTCTTTTTCGACTTTTGCCTTTCTTTCTTTTTCCAACTTCCGTTTTTCCCTTTTGTTTTCAAATTAAGCCTTCCTTTTCTTTTCAAATTACGCCTTTGTTTCCTTTTCCAACTTCTGCTTTCATTTTCAAATTATGCCTTTTTATCAACTTCTACCTTCTTTTTGTTTTTAAATTACATTATTCCTTTATCTTAGGTGAAAAATTCATCAGACTAAGATTTCATCTTAGGTGAAAGTTTCAACAGACTAAGATTCTTTTCTTTGATCTTAGGTGAAAAATTCATAGACTAAGACTTTTATCTTAGGAAAAAGTTTCAATAGACTAAGATTTTATCCTTATCATTCTCCGAAACTTGTTTTATCCACCTTTCAACTTGAATTTTCCACCTTAAAAAACAACTGTATTTACCTTCATGCTCTTCGGATGACTACCCGATTTCAAGAAAAATTTTAATGTGACAGAAAATTTTCTGCCCCAGTTTAATATTTCTCTTGTAGAATATATTTTGTCCTTGTTTCAAAGCAAAGAAAAATCTGTCAATTTATAATGCGGTGGTAGGTAGTGGCCTTGAACTTTGATGACGATTGTTGTTTCACTTCCCCTGATAACTGATTTCTTTCGAATATCCATTTTCACTTCTTCTTTGTTCTAACCCGCCTCCCTTACGGTCTGTATGCTGTTCCTTTCTTGACGGATCCCACAAACTCCGATCTTAAAGTTTATTTTTCCCTTCAATGATTTCATTTGAAGACCTTGAATGTTGCTTGACTGACTCCTTCCTTTGTCAGAAGATTACCACCTTTCCGTTCGAACCTCATACTTCCATTTGTTATATTGTTCCCGAGTTGGCACTTTGCCGACCTTTGTGTCTCGCATGAACCCCAAACATTTTTAATTGTTACCCACTTCATTTGAAATGTTGCTCTTTTGGTTTAAATCACTGGCCTTGTTTTTTCTCGACTCACAACAATTGATGTGCTGACCAAATCCCATCTCGTGCAATTGGAAATCTTGATGGCAAATTTTGAAATCATTTCTTTATTTGTTATGACCTGGCAGACTCAAGGAGAACGAAAGATAAGCAAAGTGGAAAATAGAGTGAAAGAAAAAGCGGGGGGACGATTCCTAATAAGAAACCTACAGAAGCAAGACCCATCGGATGTCAATACTGACTCTAGCGACCTTGACATGCACTTTCAGCCTTTTCTGCGTAGCAAATCTGATGCTCAACTCTTGTTGCAAGTTCTGCCATGAAACTGGTCTTCAATACTCCATTTGCCCAGTCTGATTCATAATCCTTAGTCGACTCGTAGTACCCATAGGGTTTTCACTATCAAGCCTCTCTCATTTTTTATTTTTCTTTTTCTCAACTCACTGTCGCCTTACGGTGCCCGAGAGGGTTTTCACCGATAAGACTCTCTCATTTTGATTTCTCTCATCTTGGAGTCCCGTGGTGGTTCTCATCATTTCTTAAATTCTTCATTTTCCTTTGTTCGGACTGGAGTATTGCCCCTGATGTAATGCACCTTTGCTTGCTTGACTCGGCATTTCTTGAAGATTGATCGGAAGGTCTTTCTTTGGACCGTAATGTAGGCTTTTGGATGGGATTTAGAATGAAGGATTTAAAGGCTCAAAATATTTCAATGTGGTTTAAAGATTAAAAGTTTCGGAATCATATTTCTTCAACAACCATAACTTCAGCCCTAGTTTCATTCTTTGGGGATTCTTGAATTTTTCTTTTGTTGTGACTGAACCTCAGTGAGGATGCCTACGTGCCCTTTCAGGATCAAGTCAAACGTAGTTCGGATCATAAGATCGCTTCATTGTTGCGACTTAACTTCTCCCAATTTTCTTCTTTTCTTTGCATTCTTTTCTTTCTTTTCTTTTATTTTTCTTTTCTTTTATTTTTCTTTTCTTTTATTTTTCTTTTCTCTTTTTCTCTTTTTTTCTTCTTTTCTTCTTTCTTTTTCTTTCTTTTCTCCTTTCTTTTCTTTTTCCGTTTGATTTCCCCACTCAATCCTCAATTTTTGTTGTTGATTCTGAAAGAGGGATATGAAAGAAAATACAATAAGGCTCAACGGGATAACAATGGATAAAGTGTTTGGATAGCCGAATGAAATGCCTTCATCATTCCAATCTTCAAAACCTACCAAGTACAAACTACACAGTTAAACACCTTTCGACCGATCCACATATTTGCCTTCTGTATTTGCCAATTCTTAGTGCCATTAGGCACCAATCTCAATACCATGAATGGTCCCTTTAGCCTTGGGGCATTCTTGCCTTTAGATTTAAACTGACGAGGCATGATGAATTTCACAGTATTTCTTTATGTTCTGGTTTTCCCAGCTTCACTTGATTCAGGCTTCAACATATTCCAGTATGTTTTTATTTCTTCCAAGTACCTTTACATTGTTTCATTGCTAAATTGACTTTTAAACTAGGCCGAGAATTTATGTGCATGTCATGTCACTAAAATCAATATGAAAATAATTTTTAACGATTAGAAATGGAATGACTAGAACTGACGGGAAACGAAGAGTTGTATTAAACTGATGGGTTGAAACAACAAGACGAACAACAAAACGAACAGACTAGACTTGAATTACAAACCTAGATGGCACTAAACAAATTTATTACTAAACAAAGCAAAATGGAAAGATAGTAGGGTTTTGACTCTCAAGACAATGTCCGGATTATAACCCTGAAATAACCCGGGCAATAGAAATGACACCAAAATAAACCACAAAAGCTCCAAGAGATGGAGCGCCTTCCCAATTACCAAGCATGGCATCTTAGCCACTGAGTTCTTCATTAATGTTGCCAAAACCACTATCTGTCTCAATATCTTCAACTTCAGTTAACAATTTCCCAAGAAGATTCTCATCCCCCACGTCACCGAGCATCATTCCCACAAAATGTGCTCCGTCATGTGCAGGTAAAGGATTCTGTGCAATGTTCTGGATGGCACTATCTTGGACTACGATTATTCCTTCCTGAATCATTCTTTCTATCTCTCTTTTCAAATCCCGACAACTTTCAACATTGTGCCCCAGAGCATTGGAGTGGTATTCACACCTTTTAGATGAGTGAAAGCTTCTCGCATGTCGGTCCACTCGATTTGGAGGAATGGGTGCAATCTTGTCATTTTGTTTTAACTTCTCAAACTAGCTTGTATAGGACTATCCTACTGGTGTAAAATTATCTTTCAACTTTTGTTCCATTCCATACCCCTGACTTGGATGTGGGTTATAAGGTGCTTGTAGATTTTGCAAAGGATGGTGGAGATTTTGTGATGTTCGTGCTTGCTTTCTTGGGTGATTTAAGGGTTGAGCAACATATTGGACTGGATCAATAGAGTATGGAGGATTCTGAGGCGGGTAGTAATGCTTAAGGGGGCCATGGAAAACCTGATGGGAATGCACACTCCTTTGAGATGTTCCCCTAGGACCTCTTCTCGACCCTGATATCATCATGATTTCTTCATCCCTCCCATTCGCATCACCAAATTCACTTTGGACAACCTGAGTTGCATCTTTGAGAGCTGCTTGACTTATAAGTCTGCATGTCTTAAGACCGTCTTCCACCAATTCTCCCATTTTGATTATTTCTTCAAAGGACTGACCAACTGCGGATATCATATTTTGAAAGTAATTCGGCTCTTGAGCCTGAAGGAAAACAGTGGTCAACTCGTGATCATCCATGGGTGGCTTAGCTCTAGCTGCATGCTCTCTCCATTTGATGGCATATTCCCTGAAACTTTCAGTTGGTTTCTTTTTCAGTTTAGAAAGGTAAATCTGGTTTGGGGTGATGTCGATATTGTATTGAAACTGTTTGATAAAGGCCCGTGCCATGTCATCCCGGTTGTACCAACCAGATGTGTCTTGATCCCAAAACCATTCTGATGCTACTCCCGAGAGGCTTTCCCCAAAATAAGCCATAAGCTATTCTTCATTTATTCCCACGCCTCTCAATTGGTTGCAATACCTTTTTAGGTGGGCTATGGGGTTTCCATTTCCATCGTACTTTTCCAATTTGGAAACCTTGAAACCAGGTGGCAAGTGGACATCGGGGAACATACATAGATCTCTGAAGGCAACACTCTTTTGACCTGCCATTGCTTGCGTGTTTAGTTGTTCTTCTAATCTTTCCATTCTTTGGGATATTTCTTCCTGTACCTTCTTCCGGGTAGGCTTCTCGATGTTCCCAATAAGATCAAACAAGTACGATTGGTACTCGGGAAAGTGGTCTTGTTCTTGCTGTATAGCAAATTTCGACTCATGAGAAGGCTGTCCCTGACCATTGGCCCATGTTTGACGCATTTTGGTCATTTGTTGCTTCAGTGTTCTATTTTCCTCAACCACAGTAGACCCTTTGTCACGACCCCAAAACCCGGTCGTGATGGCGCCCAGCACATTGCTAGGCCAGCCTGAACAATCAACTATAACTCAGAGCTATCAGCTAATACTTTACCCCCTTTTAAGCATAAATAATGAGAATATAATGAAAATAATATCCAACGCATCAGGATTAGACACCCCACAACCAGTTTAAACCTCCCACCGAATCAGGAGTCATAAGTCATGAGCCTCTACAAAAATATAAAGCTGTGATAGGTATACAACTGTGCGCAAGTGTAGATTAGACTAAGTAAATAACGATAGACTGGAGAGTCAGGTCCTGCGGACGCTGGCAGCTACCTCGAATGTCCAAGTAAAGCTCTCCGAGCAGATGTGGTCTCAACTCTGTTGTGATGTACCTGGATCTGCACACAAGGTGCAGGGAGTCGGATGTGAGTACTTCCAACTCAACGATAATAAAAGTAAATAAAGCCTGATGAGAAGAAAACCACATAAAGCACTATCTCATGCTATATAATACAGAACCATCTTTTAAACTACGATACACTTTCATTTATTCCTTTTCCATATATGTGAATGGATTATTTAGAAATTTCTTTTTATTGTCTTTTCCCTTTCATTATAACATATCAATACCTCGGTACAATTTCAAACTGTGCAAGTCTGCACTCAAATCAGCCCCTTGGGTTCAGCACTCCTTAACAATTTCCACTAGGGGATCTGGTCAATATGGCAGATAATGTATATATGCTAGTAATGTATGAGTGCTAAATGTTATGCCACGTAGTACAAGTAAACCGATGTATGTATACCATGCAATACATATGTCACTGTGGCGTACAACCCGATCCATGCAAAGGCGCCCGCGCTCACTGTGGGGGTTCAGACTCCGGAGGGGCTCCTACAGCCCAAGCGCAATATCAATATCACTCCTGCTGCGGCGTGCAGCCTGATCTATATACTACTGCGGCGTGCAGTCCGATCCATGCAACATGCTACTGCGGCGTCCAGTCCGATCCATGCATGAATATCAATATGCTCACATATCACTCGAGGCCTGAAAGCCTCCTCACATAAATCGGCATGCCCTCACATATGGTCCTCGACCCCAATCAATCTAACGAATAATCAAAAAGCCCCTCGGGCAATAGTATCATATCAGCTCACAGCTAAAAATGTCATCAAAACCTTGTTCAAGTTTTTCAAATCTTATAAAAATGCTGAGTATCAAAATACCATTTTAAAACCTTAGATTGAGATAAAAATATGCACAGTATTATCAAGACAGTAATACCAATCCCTGAAGGATTCAGATAATCCATGCATAAATATCCATATGCTCACATATCACTCGAGGCCTCAAATCCCCCTCACATAAATCGTCATGCCCTCACATATGGTCCTCGACCCCAATCAGTCTAACGAATAATCAAAAAGCCCATCGGGCAACAGTATCATATCAGCTCACAGCTAAAAATGTCATCAAAACCTTGTTCAACTTTTTCAAATCTTATAAAAATACTGAGTAGCAAAATACCATTTTAAAACCTTAGATTGAGATAAAAATATGCACGGTATTATCAAGACAGTAATACCAAACCCTGAAGGATTCAGATATTCGGCACAAAGCCCAAAACATGATAATCAATCCGATTCCTGATAGTTAATATCTTTATTAAGGTGTCAATTCAATTTTAAGCAATTAAGTGTTATTATTTATTAAACGAGATGGACAAAGTCACAATCCCCAATGGTGCTCTACCCCACGCCCATTATCCGCGTGCAAGTCACCTCAATACAGTACTAGGATGTGCAAGTACGAGGTTTACTAACCCTCAGGACATCATTTACAAGTATTACCCACCTCGATCCGGCGAAAAATCAAGCCCGCGCCGCCTTAGCTCCTCAAATCGGCCTCCACGCGCGTCGAAATTAGCCAAAATCAGTACAAATATATCAAAATAGGCTAATGGAACAACACCCAATCGAAAACAATCAAAATACATGAAAAATCTCGAAACTAGCAAAACCCGAGCCCCGGGTCCGCTTCTCAAAGAATTTTGAAATTGATATTTTTGGAATCCTCGTCTCGCCACGAGACCGTACATACCAAGAACTCCCAAACCGGACCACAAATGGCCCCTCAAATCCTAAATTTAAAGTTTTTGCTCCAAGCCCTAATTTCTTGATTTTTAGCCATTAAATCATGAATTCCATGGATGATTCTTGTATAAAAACATGTATTTAACTCATAAAACTAACCTCCAACGATTCCCCATCGAAATCCCTACAATTACCGTCCAAAAGCTCTCAAGAATGACAAAAAATGGTGGAAAAATGGGTTTTTTTCGCGACTAAAATGTTTTTAACATTTTGTACGGGTATTGTAGCTAACACTATGCGATCGCATTGAACAAAATTTCCGAGCACTATAACTAAGTCTGTGCGATTGCATAGAACAAAATCCTGGGTACTGTGGCTAACACTATGCGATCGCATCAGAGCATTGCAATGGCATAGAACAAAATTCTCTGCAATTTTTCTTCTGCATTTTTCAACTCAAAAATTCTTGTTAGCCATCCGAAATCACCCCGAGCCCCCCGGGACCTCAATCAAAAATACCAATACATCCTATAAAGTTATTCAAACTTGTTCCAATCATAAAAACACATCCTTAAACACAAAAATCATCAAATCATGATGGATTCAAGCCTAAGTTTCAACTATAACTTCCGAAACCAACATTCAATCCAAAACCCGACCAAAAGATGTTCGAATGACATGTAAATTTGAAGACATATCCAAAATCACCCAACGAAGATACTGCATTTGTCGGAATTCCATTCCGTCTCCCGGATCAAAATCTCACCCATCGATCAGATTCCGCGAAAATTCCAACTTAGCCAATTCAAGCCTATTTCTACACCGGACCTCCAAATTCAATTCTGATCGCTCCCCTAAGTCACAAATCACCTCCCAGAACTAACCAAATCATCAGAATTCGATTCTGAGCCCTCTAACCACATAGTCAACTCCGTGTTGACTTTTCATAAACAAGCTTCACTCTAAAAGGCTATATGCCTCATTTTCAACCAGAATAAATCCCAACTCACTCAATAGACTATAACACAGATATAGAAACATGAAACACATAAATGAAAGGGTAACGGGATGGTATCTCTCGTGACGATGGGCCGGGTTGTCACATTCTCCCCAACTTAAACAAACGCTCGTCCTCGAGCGTACCTAGAGTTGTATTAGAAGCAACCCAATAGTTGAATGATCTTACCAACCATATACTCGGGGTGATACCACGTCACCCTATCTATTATAAGTCTGATAACACAATATAGCTGGAATTCCACAGTCCATCTGAACCATAGTCCACATTGCACTTTCCGAAATCATATACCAAATCCGAATCCCATGCCTATACTCAGGATACACTCGAACCAACTATAATAACCCATACTTGCCACTCCAGGTGAGATCATATGATGTATCAAACAACCTCAATCACTCGAGATGATGGTCTCTAATCACAACAATTTGGCCCCAATAACCAAATACTAATAGGAAAACCTTTCTCATTAGCTAAAGTCTTATTCCAACACCTTTATTTTATGCCCACGGCAACCGAACACGCGATATATCGAATTCATCTCTCAGGTCAACGATTCATGAATCCATTTCCTTGACTGATACCACACAGTTCTCGGAGCTAAACCCCAATATTACCTCTCTAACCAGCTGAATCGCATATGCTCGCACTCAATAGTGACTCCAATGGTACTTTCGATTGTAATACACTGCACTGGTGATATGACACCTCAACAACGGCCTAAGCCGCGATGAGCACAACACAAGCTCCAATAAGAAATGTTTGAACGTACTCAAATCTTAACAACTAACTCAAACAAAAGAGTTGTAATTCAATTCATCCATACCATCATAACATAGAACTAAGATCCCGTTTCACATCATAGAGTACCTGAATCCTCCTCAAAATGTCATAACATCACATGGCCTTGCCACAACTCATGATCCTATCCAAACACTATTACTCATGGAGCACCTCAAGTCACCATGCTCAAAATGATCAGCCACACACACATTTAGGTCTGAACTCAAGCAATCAATCACACCCACGATGATACAATTAATATATATATCAAATCCTGAAAGGACACAACCGATATGCTATTCGTCGAGCGATACCCAATACAAACTTTTCCTCAGAAGCTAGGAAGTATTATATACAAGGTAACATATAACTAAGTCTATTTTCACATTACACTGTTGCGGCGTGCAACCCGCTCCAATGACATACCCGTGGCGGCGTGCCACCCGATCTAGATACCATACATATGGCAGCGTTCCACCCGATCCAAATAACCATACCTGTGGCGACATGCCACCCGATCCAAATAACCATACATGTGGCGGCGTGCCACCCGATCCACATAAAACCCTCACAAAAGAAATTCACATCGAGTCAAGTCGCTCATTACAATAAACATGTATAGCCTCAAGCTCGGCCATAAGAAATGCATCCGACAAAGTTCCTCAATACCGGAACTGAATCAATGGTAGATACCTCTACACTGACATCCGCCACAAAGGCCCAACTGACAAAGCAATACCTACCAGCCGTCCGCTGGACCTAGGGTACATCTACCTTGCTGGAGCATAATCTGATACACTCTGCTACGCAGTTTGTGGAATTTTCTAACATAGTCCATATCACATTAATCTAGACAACCTGACTTATGACAACCAGTCTACAATCATATATCATAACCCAAATTCATCATATCAAGTAAAGAGAGAGCCACTAGTGCTTCCAATTTCCAACCACTGCTAAACGGTGCCGATACACATGATATACAACCACTGCGTAGGCGAATTACGAGAACTTCTAGTCTCCAACACATATATAACGCAGGAATCACTATAGCTGATTCCACACCCCACCGTATGAGTACATAACACACATCAAGCATCCATACATACCACGAAAGTCATTCAGAAATTTTATTGTGCCATCAACAACTCGATCATTACAGTCGACCCAACAAGAGAATATCGCAATACCATACCACACTAAGATACATGGAAACTTCTATCCCTCTCATACGCAGCAAACATCGACGCACTCAACTAGTCAAGGACCTTCATAATCCCATATAGAAGAAAATCATTACACATTCCAAGCTTCGCATACCAACAGAAGATATACTCATGTTCAGACCACGGTAAAATACATCACGAACTCCTCCTCCCAATTCCATTGCACCAACTAAACCGCCAGGACTAAAGTCCATTGCACCAACTTAACCGCCAGGACTGAATCCTTCTACCCACATTGAGCTACGCAACTGCCAGCATTCAAGACCTTTGCTGCACAATACCTGCAAGACCCATTACTTCAAACACATACCAGAAATTACTCGTATCTTTATCATACTGTCTCGATTTATCATCAAACTATTCCATTTACCCAATTTCCTTTCCGATTCATCTTTAATTTATTATTAGCTCTTACCGTAATGCCACAATACCTCAACTCAGGTTACCACACAAGACTCATACATAAAACCACATGGTCTAGGACCCATAGGCCACTGAATACTTTCTCAGATATTTCCCAGAAGTACCACATTCTATAATACTTTATTTTGAAGAACTTCTTGCGATTCGAAATTCGTTGTCATTACCTTCCAATACGGATACATAGAATCCCATAATTAACATAACATACCACAAGTCTCGATTTCTTCTAACGAAACCACAGTCTTTAGCCACACACACAATCTTAAGACACATGACTGTTACGAGCAAAATCTTGAACACCGCAAAACCATTCTCGGGCGTTATTCACCCTTATTGAACAGAACCACTCGTGTTTTGTTGGAACTCTGACACCACAAAACATGATTACATACAGATACAAATAGATATCATTCTTTTCTATACACCGAGCATTCTTTATCAACAGTAGTTCAAAACATCCTAGTATTTCTTCCTATCAACGAAGCACCATATACCCTTCATCAAAATTTTCCAACATACCTGAAGACAGAACCAACATAGCATACAACAGTGTAATTAGTTAATTAATAGCAACCTCCCCAACTTGGCTCGAAGCCATATATCAAAACACCTTTAACCACTCATAGTATTCTTACTCAAATGATGTCGCAATGTTATAATAAGATTAAACTCGAGTCATTTACAATCCTTGACAGAGACTTGAATCATCAGAGACCTTAACTCTTCTACAATTCTTGCATTTATAGACACACCACAGTTAAGCCTACTCTTTAGGTGACAGAAATCTTTTCTAAGTCCCAAATTTTTCAAAAATTTCGCCAGAGTTTCCTTTGTAATTTGGCCTATCCACCTGACAGAGAATCACCAAAACCATCCTAACAATACGTCCACAACTCGACAAGACATCACAATGTATATCAACAACATTAATCTCAACACTACACGAGTTATATTATCAAAATTGATACATGGACATGTGCTGCACCTGCTCGAATCATAACATATATCAAATACCTTTCACCACAATACACATAACACAACCAATTCGGTCTTCCTGAGTCTAAACTCATACTACCACATGTAGTGCACTTTACCTTTCAACTAAGAGATATGATAAATATTCACCACGCCCATAGCTAGGGGCTACACAACGGATCAAAATAAGAGTCTAGCACCTAACAGCTCATCCATTATCGAGCGGCCATTTCCACAATTTGGGACAATACTGGTCATATAAATTTCATAATAACAGCTTGCAGAATCAGCACCTTGGTGCTCAAGACATAGACAAAGATCTGGCCTCAAGTCGTCCCGATTGGCCCAACATAAACTCATGTAGATCATATCTCACCCCTCAATCGAGGAATCACAAGCCATCAAGGCAATTATATTACCGAGCGCTCGAGTGCGCATACAAATGTGTGGAAGGAATTTCAACAATTATATCTCAAGCTGAATCAAGTACGCACGATAAGAATTCCAAGATTGTGAAGTGTTTCCTAAAAGGTTTGCAGCCTCCCGAGGATAAGCACATGCATCCCCGTACCGATCCACGAAACTCTACCAACCGGCTCATGACTCATGAGGCCTAGTAACGTAGGCTCTGATACCAACTTGTCACGACCCCAAAACCCGGTCGTGATGGCGCCCAACACATTCTAGGCCAGCCTGACCAATCAACTATAACTCAGAGCTATCAGCTCATACTTTACCCCTTTTTAAGCATAAATAATGAGAATATAATGAAAATAATATCCAACGCATCGGGATTAGACATCCCACAACCAATATAAACCTCGCACCAAATCAGGAGTCATAAGTCATGAGCCTCTACAAGAATATAAAGCCGTGATAGTGTATACAACTGTGCGCAAGTGTAGATTAGACTAAGTAAATAAATAAAGACCGGAGTCAGGTCCTGCGGATGTTGGCAGCTACCTCGACTATCCAAGTAAAGCTCTCCGAGCAGATGTGCGCTCAGCTCTGCTGTGATGTACCTGGATCTCCACACAAGGTGCAGGGAGTCGGGTGTGAGTACTTCCAACTCAGCGGTAATAAAAGCAAATAAAGCTGAGGAGAAGAAAACCACACAAAGCACTATCTCATGCTATATAATACAGAACCATGTTTTAAACTACGATACTCTTTCATTTACTCCTTTTCAGCATATGTGAATGTATTATTTAGAAATCTCTTTTTAAAGTCTTTTCCCTTTCATTATAACATATCAATACATGGGTACAATCTCAAACAGTGCAAGTCTGCACTCAAATCAGCCCCTTGGGCTCAGCACTCCTTAACAATTTTCACCAGGGGATCTTGTCAATAAGGCAGATAATGTATGTATGCCAGTAATGTATGAATGATAAATGTTATACCACGTAGTACAAGTAAAGCGGTGTATGTATACCATGCAATGCATATGACGCTATGGCATACAACCCGATCCATGCGAAGGCGCCCGCGCTCACTGTGGGGGTTCAGACTCCGGAAGGGCTCCTACAACCCAAGCGCAATATCAATATCACTCCTGCTGCGGTGTGCAGCCCGATCGATATACTATTGCATCGTGCAGTCCAATCCATGCATGAATATGCATATGCTCACATATCACTCGAGGCCTGAAAGCCTCCTCACATAAATCGTCATGCCCTCACATATGGTCCTTATCCCCAATAAGTCTAACGAATAATCAAAAAGCCCCTCGGGCAACAGTATCATATCAGCTCACAGCTAAAAATGTCATCAAAACCTTATTCAAGTTTTTCAAATCTTATAAAAATGCTGAGTAGCAAAATACCATTTTAAAAGCTTAGATTGAGATAAAAATATCCACAGTATTATCAAGACAGTAATACCAATCCCTGAATGATTCAGATAATCGACACGAAGCCCAAAACATGATAATCAGTCCGATTCCTGATAGTTAATATCTTTATTAGGGTGTCAATTCAATTTCAAGCAATTAGGTGTTATTATTTATTAAGCGGGACAGACAAATTCACAATCCCCAATGCTTCTCTACCCCACGAACATTATCCGGCCTGCAAGTCACCTCAATACAGCATTAGGATGTGCAAGTCCGAGGTTTACTAACAATCAGGACATCATATACAAGTATTACCCACCTCGATCCAACGAAAACTCAAGCCCTCGACGCCTTAGCTCCTCGAACCAGCCTCCACGCGCGTCGAAACTAGCCAAAATCAGTACAAATATATCAAAATAGTCTAATGGAACAACACCCAATCGAAAACAATCGAAATACATGAAAAATCTCAAAACTAGCAAAACCCGAGCCCCGGGCCGGCTTCTCAAAAAATTCTGAAATTGATATTTTTGGAATCCTCGTCTCGCCACAAGACCGTACATACCAAGAAGTCTCAAATTGGACCAAAAATGGCCCCTCAAATCCTAAATTTAAAGTTTTTGCTCCAAGCCTTAATTTCTTGATTTTTAGCCATTAAATTATGAATTCCATGGATGATTCTTGTATAAAAACATGTATTTAACTCATAAAGCTAACCTCCAATGATTCCCCGTCGAAATCCCTTCAATTATCGTCCAAAAGCTCTCAAGAATGACCAAAAATGGTGGAAAAATGGGTTGTTTTCACGACTGAAATGTTTTTAACATCCTGTCCGGGTATTGTAGCTAACACTATGCGATCACATTAGAGCATTGCGATCGCACAGAACAAAATTTCCGGGCACTGTGCTAAGTCTATGCGATTGCATAGAACAAAATCCTGGGTACTGTAGCTAACACTATGCGATCGCATAGAACAAAATTTCCGGACATTGTAGCTAAGTCTATGTGATTGCATAGAACAAAATCCTGGGTACTGTAGCTAACACTATGCGATCGCATCAGAGCATTGCGATCGCATAGAACAAAATTCTCTGCAATTTTTCTGCTTCAACTCAAAAATTCCCGTTAGCCATCCGAAATCACCCCGAGGCCCCCGGGACCTCAATCAAAAACACCAATACATCCTATAACGTTATTCAAACTTGTTACAATCATAAAAACACGACCTTAAACACAAAAATCATCAAATCATGACGGATTCAAGCCTAAGTTTAAACTATAACTTCCGAAACCAACATTCAATCAAAAACCCGACCAAACGATGTCCGAATGACCTGAATATTTGCAGACATATCCAAAATCACCCAACAAAGCTACTGCTATTATTGAAATTCCATTCCGACTCCCGGATCAAAATCTCACCTATCGATCGGATTTCGCCAAAATTCCAACTTAGCCAATTCAAGCCTATTTCTACACCGGACCTCCGAATTCAATTCTGATCGCTCTCCTAAGTCACAAATCACCTCCCGAAACTAACCAAATCATCAGAATTCGATTTCGAGCCCTATAACCACAGAGTCAACTTCGGGTAGACTTTTCATAAACAAGCTTCACTCAAAAAGGCTATATGCCTCATTTTCAACCAGAATAAATCCCAATTCACTCAATAGACTCTAACACAGATATAGAAACATGAAACAGATAAATGAAAGGGTAACGGGGTGGTAACTCTCATGACGATGGGCCGTGTCGTCACACCCTTGTTGAACTCTCTAATCCTGAGTCTCTTGAGCACTCGTAACAGCTTCGATGTCAGCTATCATTTTCCTTGGATCTTGTTCTTCAGTTTACCACAACCAACCACCTCAACTTTCTGGATTAACAAAACGAAGCCACCATGTTAGCACTAAGGTATTTCGCTTATTGATTTCTTTTGTTTTTCCGCTGCTTTCTTTTATTTTTGCCTTTTTGTAGTTTTCTTTTTTTTTCTTTTTGGTTATGGATATTGTCGAATCCTATGTGGATTCCCTACGTATCATGACCCGGCATGAATCAGACCGAGCGTAGTTCTTGCAAATTAATGCAAAAATAAAGATATGTTTATTTGACTTTTTTTAAAATTTGTTCTCTTTGAAGAAAAATTATATAAGCCGAACAAATACAACCTTTGATCTTATGCCAAAGATTTCTACAAGAATAAGAATATTTTTAGTGTCAATTATGGCAATTGTTTACAAAATTGGCCATGTAATGGCTTATTTTGGCAAAATGGCTACTTTTGCAAAATTTTGTTTAAGAAAATAAACTCGAAAGTTTTATCATCCTGGGGCTCATGGGGATGGTTCGGCATCGCCACAAGCCAACACAAGACTGAGAAGTTTCTAATGTCAATTGCGGCTATTTTTACAGAATTGGCCATATAATTGCTTATTTGACAAAGTGGCTATTTCTTGCATAATTTTATTTAAGAAACTACAAATTCTATGATTAAAATTAAATCAAAATCTCTCATCTGGGGGCCCATGGGGCATCATTCAGCATCGCCATAGGCCATCACAAGACTGAGGAAGTTTTAATGCCAAATGTAGCTATTTAAGAAAAACCGGCCATGTAATGGCTTATTTGATAAAGTGGCTATATTTTTTTTTTGAAAAGTTGAGTGATGACTCAAACTTGATTTTGCGGCTACGGCCTTTCAACATTTCCACAAGGGATATTTCAAGGCTCTGCCCGCAAATTATTTAAAATGACTCAAAGTGGCTATTCTTGCAAAAATAGCCTTCCGGTGTCTTTTTGAGGGACATTTGGCTTATTTTAAACAAGAATAACATCACCCGACTTATTTATAACAAAATAAAAAAATTGACATTTTTTGGTTATTTTTACATAAGGGGTGGTTGGACCCGATGAGGGTTGCTACGTATCTCACATCCAGTGAGAATCAAACCTGCGTAGTTCGGTCA
This sequence comes from Nicotiana noctiflora, assembly GCA_032618575.1. Classification (NCBI taxonomy): domain Eukaryota; kingdom Viridiplantae; phylum Streptophyta; class Magnoliopsida; order Solanales; family Solanaceae; genus Nicotiana; species Nicotiana noctiflora. The sequence goes on from JASVEL010007384.1 coordinate 21,485, forward strand.
AATTGTTTTACGACCAATTATTTTAACAAAACTGTTCCACCTATTTTTAACTTTATTTTCAAAATTTCGACAGCGTTTCGTCAATATTTCGGTATTTTCTATTCTAAAATTTTCTCTCTTTTTGTTTTAAGGTATTTAGCTGGTCAGCATAATAATCTAGGACAAATAAATGCAACATATAATCATGTTCGGTCTTTGATATCCGGGTCACCTGTCCTAGACGGACTCAACCCCTGTGTTGAGTCCCCTTTGTCAGATATGATGCAAATAAACGTCCTAAATCTAGGCTCAATATCCTGATTTTTCGTGATTCTAGACTGTGTATCCGAACTCGGATCGAGGAGGGGGCTATGTACCGGGGAACCGTGGGATCGTCCGGCTTTGTAACTTATCCGGCCTCTATTTTTCTTATTGGGTATCGACTTAACAGAAAGGCGAGTCTCAACCAGTAAGCACATCCCCGGAAGTAAGAAGATAAGGGTTGTGAGCACGTGATTTTTGCCTTACTTGAGAAGTACTCCCAGAAAATTCAAAAATAAAAATAGTTTCATGTTGGGTATGACTTTTGTGATTTTGTGTTATCTTATCTTTTTGTGTGCACGTTTATTTATTTAAATTAAAAATACAAAAAAATATATGCTAAGTTTTGCATTTTTAGTGTTTGATATCGAAGTCATGTGATTTACGTTTTAGGCAATATGTAATTGTGCACGTTAATTGTAGTAAAAATAGCGGTGTTATAGGTTAGTATATACATATGTGTGTATATATATATATATATGTATATATATACATATATATATATATATATACACATACACATATAATATCCGATCTGGGCCAAATTCAGTCTAAAAGCCAGGCCCAAACGGATTTCTTCTAACCCAGCCCAAATACCCGTCCAGCCTCAGCCTGTATAACACTTGATCTGGACCGTTGGATTTTATTATCCAACGGCCCAGATTAATCCTTTAATTCTAATATACATTCAGCCTATGACTCGACCAAACGACACCGTTTGGTTTAAGTGAGAAGATCCTGATCGTTGATCAAGTTTGATCCAACGATCAGGATTTAACTACTCAAAACATATATAAACTCATTTCCATACCCCGCCCCCCCAAGCCAGACCCCCCCCCCTCTCCCCTCATCTCCCTCAGAAGCTCTCAAAGCCCGGTGTAACGCCGCCCTCCTCCGCCGTACTCCGCCTGCCGGAAATCGCCTCACGGCGGTTCCGGTAGGCCAATCAAACCCAAACCAACGCCAAAACCTTCCCCTTACCTCCCCCATCACGAACCCAGCCTCCACTAACCTCGAATCATGCCGGAGCTCCTCGAATCTTCATTTGAAGATTCGAGTCAAACTCGAACCTATGCCAAATCACCCCAAATTCACACCACAGTCTCCTCACACCTCCCCCACACCCCCAATGACATTGGTTTGCCTCGAATCTAACCAAAAATGCAAAAGCCCCAAATCCGAGCCCAAGAACCCTAATTTTGAAGAAAATCAATTCAAGCCGGTTTAGCCGCAATTGAAGTCCAAGGGACTTTAGTCTAGGTGTTCTCAATCGAGAACATCTTGATTAAAGCCCGTTTGGCTTCAATAGTTCACAAATTTGGTTCAAGGCCTGGGTCGGCAGTGTTCTTATGAGGTATCCATTCATTCTTTGGTCAATTTAATTCGATTTTGTGAATATGTGTGTCTGTTTTATTCACTGTTTCACTTCTTACCTATCATGCTTTTAGTGTCTCATAACAGTGATTTGTTCTCCTCCTTTGAGGCCTTTTATTTGGCCAATTCCCTCTGTTTTTAGTTGTTAAAATGAATCATAGGTTCAATGTGATTAAGGTCGTCAAGCAATTAATTCATATTTTTGATTAGTTCCTTGATCCCTGCCTGAAACATTAGGAATCAACTGTAGGTCGATCATTGGTTGTCATTGCTATGTGTTGTAGTTAATTAGAGGTCGTCTTCTAATTGCATAGTTTGAGCTATTTGAATTACCACACAGTAATTAGCATTCCTGGATCGAATGGGACTGTTTGATTGGTTTGAAACTGAAGTTGTGATTCAAATTAAGCCAACTAGGGAATCAGGGTTCACACTTAGAGTATTGGGTGCCCTGCACATGAGGCTAGTCAGTGGAATCCACTGTCACAGCAGGGCATCCCACTGAACACTGCCACCGGCATTGTTTAATGCTTAAGTCCATATTTTGGACAGTAGGTAGTGGGGAATGCAGGGAATTTGATGGGTCTGGCAGAGTTAGGAGTGGGCAGGGTAATAGTTAATTAGGGGCAGGTGTTCTGGAGGGACTTTTAGCTATAAATATAGCATCAAACTGCACCTATAGGGGGATACATTGATAGGGATTCGTACAGACACTTGGGAGGATACTTGGAGAGGATATACATACAGTAGGGATTGAAAGACCTGGAGAGCAAAAAAAACAGTGCCTGGAGAAGCAAAAACAGTAAAACTGGAGAGAAAAAAATAGATATAAAGATACAGAGAAAGGCTACTGTTTCATTGGTTCCGGGGTCACTGTTTTGTGAGTTTTGATGCAGTGGCTGAGCTATTAGGCTTTCGTGTGTTGTGGTTGTGTATTGCTGTTGGTGGCAGTGTTCATTTGGTGGTTGTTGGTCGTTTGTGTTGCTGCTCTTGTTCATTTGTTGCTGCCTGGCTGTGTGTTGTTACTGCTTGGTTCAAAATCTTGCTGTTAGTCCTTATTGTTGTTGCTGTGGTGTTCAATTGAGGCTGTTGGTCAGTAGTTTGTTGCTCTTGGTCGTTTTGGTTGCTGGCTGGTCTGTAATTTGCTGCCTGGTTTGGGTTGTTGCTGTGGTTTCATTATTTTGTGGCTGTGTTACTTAACTGTAATGGCCATTTGATTTGCTGCCTGGCCATTACTGTTCCATTAGTCCATTAGTTGGTAAAGTTGAAGAATTTGATCACTGTTTGGGTTGTTGGGGTTATTAGCTGGTTCACCATTTGTTTTGGTGTGGAGTTGTTGCTGTTACTGTTCCTGTTACTGTTGCGGCATTACCATCGCTCACTCTTCTTTGTTCTTTCACATTCCAGGTATACATCTCTGTTATTGTAATTCCCTGGTTCAAAAAGAATGAAGCCTGAAGTTTATGTTTGAAGTCTGTTGAGTCATGTAGTCGTCCAAAGTCTATGCTTGATTACATTCTGTTACTGTCTAATTAAATTTGTACTGCTAGTTTTGTTATGAAAAATGTAGCTAGACCAAAGATACACTATCATTAGATATGCACGTAAACCCGAATTAGTCTGTTGTATCTCTGTTCAATCTTCCCTACTCATGTGTGTAATCTCCAAACCTGTTAAATGATAGACCCTATGTTACAAGCAAGATTAGCTAGGGAGTTGTTACTCAACGGAATGACGTAATTAGATTAAAAAGAGTCGGGGGTGCATTTCATGTGACCCGACCCCAATTTTGGGCAAGAATAAATAAAGCATGTCATGAACCACAGGCGCATTTCATGCGATGTGGTTCGTAGCAAGTTTTAAGTAATTTGGAATCAACTCTTAAGTAAGATACAGTGAGATGTAGTTCGCTTTAGATTTGAATCAAAGGTACGCCTCGCCCAATAGTTACACTAATCACATAGCCGTCATAAATGTACATATAAATACTTAGGTTTCGAGATGCGTCGTTTCTTAACGAATATCACGCCTTTCTCAACGGTGTAAATAAGTAGTCGATCCGGGCACATATTTTAGTTTTACCTTTTAAATACGGGTGTGCATTTCATGTGACCCAAATCCGAACCCCGAAATGTTGAATAAGAATATGTTGAGGATCCGGGTGCTTTTCATGTGACGTGATTCGAAAGCATATTTTTAAGCAACTTTCTCTTTCGTAAATCACAACCAATAATAAAAGCGGTAAAGGGGTATTAACTTGCATTATGTACATAATTGTAAAAAGCAGATAGATAAGCCAAACACGCCAGTTGAGCGACCGTGCTAGAACCACGGAATTCGGGAATGCCTAATACCTTCTCCCGGGTTAATAGAATTCCTTATCCGGATTTCTGGTTCGCGGACTGTTAAATAGAGTCATTCTTTTCCTCGATTCGGGATTTAACCGGTGACTTGGGACACCATAAAATCTCCCAAGTGGCGACTCTGAAGTAATTAAAATAAATCCCATCTCGTTTGTCCTTTAATTGGAAAAACTCTTTGCATCCTTGCGGGTGCGTAAAAAAGAGGTGTGACAGCTCTGGCGACTCTGCTGGGGACTTCTTAGAATTCGAGCTCGGAATAACTGTTGTGTTTGGCATATTTTATTATCTGATTTTTTTTTACATGTTGGCATCAATGTGCAAAATGTTGTTTTTACTGCTTTGATATTGTGTGAACTGTACATATAAATTGTGCCGGAACCAATCTCCTCTCCGAGTCTTCTAAATCATGAAGAAGGGTGCACTTCGTGTGACTTCTTTTCTGTATAGTGTCTAATTCCCATTTTAGAACGAGGTTTGGATAAGTTGCAAAACCGGTGAAGCTTCTGTATTCCCGGGTTGCTGCCTCCTCCTCGGCTCGAGCTGTCCGCTCGGGTAAGCCAAGTCTAGAACAGATAAACCCGGGTTTTTAAACCTAGAATAACAAAGCTTCATGCCGGATCCCTAGTAGGAAACGTTTATTTGCATCATGTCGCATTTTGGCTTAGGGGACTCAACACAGGGGTTGGGTCCGTCTAGGACAGGTGACCTGAAATGAACAGACTATCCTGCTGCATCCTGTTTGTCTTGCGCATTTATCTGTTATAGACTTGCATGCCGACCGGCTTTAGAGATTAAAAAAAAAAAAAAAAAAAAAAAATGTGTGTGTGTTTTACTCTTAAGATAGAAATAGCTTATTTGTTTTCCTTTAGTAAAGTGAATAAATAAATAATGCCGTTTGTTTCGTCAAAACCGAACTACGGGGGTTTGATTCTCATCGGACGTGAGATACGTAGGCAACCTCCATCGGGTCCAACTTCACCTTTTTGAAAAATTAACTTTTGTACTAAATAAGTCGGTGACGCTGTTTTTAAAAATAGCCGAATGTTCCCGAAAGGGACGCCGGAAGGCTAATTTCGTATAAACGGCCACCTTTGGGTCAATTTTGATTTCGATCAATTTACCCCACGGCCTTGAAAGCCTTCGTCCCCGAGACGTTGAGAGGCCGTGATTGAAAACTAATTTTTTATTGATTTTTTTTTATTTTTAGCAAAACAAAGTTGTTTTCTTATTTAAATCACCTTAATAAATGTGCGGGATGAGCACGAATCAGAATAAATCATTTTCAATCTTTAGTGAGGTCCCTCAGCAGCTCCGTATATGGTGGAACGATTTGGAAGACAGTAGCAAAAAGGTCGTAGGGAGAATTTTGGGAGGTTTGGTTGATCTATTGAATATCGAGCCAAGGGAGGACATCATCAAGGCACTGGTATCTTTCTGGGACCCGACCCGCAATGTGTTCCGTTTTGTTGACTTTGAATTGACGCCCACATTAGAGGAAATTGCGGGCTATGCAGGACTGAATGGGAAATTAAGAGGACAATACCTGCTCTCACCAAGGCCGGTATCTCCACATGGGTTTCTGGATTTACTGAGCATTAGTCGGAGGGTGAAAAATGATGATCTGTTGAAAGGGTATTGCGATCTTCAATTCTTATATCAACGGTACGGCACTCCTCGGGGTTTTGAAGAATCAAACCTTGGACTGACTCACGCAGGGAATAGAACCAAGTGGGAGGCCAGACGAATTCTAGCATTCATAACGACATTCTTGGGGATTGTGATTTGCCCGCGCGAAGATAAGAAAACAGAGATAAGTCTGGTAGGAATAGCCGATGTTGCAATCAAAAAGGCTACCAGCACGGTGGTCCCTTTGGTTTTGTCCGAAATCTATCGAGCTTTGACTGTATGCCGAGAAGGGGGCAATTTCTTCCAAGGTTGCAATCTGTTACTCCAATTATGGATGCAAGAACACCTCCATCACCGAACACAATACATGAACCATGGGTTGACCGGAAAAACCTGTATCAGGGGTTTCGAAGAACGGATGATGGGTGCTGTATTCCCTGAAGGCGTCGAGGCATGGCTTGCACGACTGAGCTCAATAGAAGCCGATCAGATTGAATGGGCATTCGGGTGGTTACCCGATACTGAAGTAATATATATGGCGGCCGAGGAGTGTTATATCCTTCTGATGGGGATCCGCAGTGTTCAACCATATGTCCCTCACCGTGTATTACGTCAACTAGGAAGGTTTCAGGTTATTCCTACCGATCAAGACCTGAGGAAGTACGCCATTGAAGTGAGCCCGGGAGTTGCATTCCCCGAAGAGAAGATTAGAAGGCTGTGGCACGAGTGTCGGTTCCTTGAGCCTAAAACCATGGTCCGGGAATTAGCCAAGGGAGAGGTGGATCCAAAGTACAACGTGTGGTTCGGGAAAAGATTTCAGATTCGTCGAAAATGTTCTAAAAGAGCCCATGTCCAACAGTTCACGGAAGATTCGCGGGAACAATGGGATTGGTTAGCAAAGGAGGAGGGATACAGGACGAAGATTGGCAGGATAGAACAGCAGGTCCGGGACCTCCAATTCGAGAAGAACATGCAAGCTGCCACCGACGAAGGAGATAAAAAGAAGTTGGTACAAGAAAATGACTTCTTGAGAGCTCAAATCCAGCAAATGAAAAGAGATGCTGACAGACGCAGTCGAGGAGTCGGGCCGACGAAAAATTGATAAGGGGTTTGAGAAGCCAAGTCACCGACATCCAAAGAGAATTGGACGAGTCAAAAGCCCAAATAACGAGGATCCGTGCTAGCTGGAAAAAGGAGGCACATCAACATGCACTTCACCTAAAGCAAGTAGAAGAAGATTACACCGATATCATCACTAGCCTGAGGGAAGCAAATGTTGTCCTTAGGGAGCGGGTTTTCAAGCAAGCCCAAGATGCCGGAGCAGACCTCGACCGCTGCCACAATTTGATGGCCCGACTGCAAGGACAAGTGGATAGGCTCCTAGATCAAGTCACCAACAATGCTCGAAGATTGGGGGCGAAAAACCAGCAAATAGAGCGGCTACTCGGAGAAAGGGACATGATCAAGGATAGAATTGGAGAAATCGGGCACTATGTCACCATGAAGTGCCTAGCTTGTGAACGAATGCCCCGCGCCGACCTTTTCGCTTCAATTATGGGTTATGTTCATCGGATCATGGAAGAGTTGAGGGAACTGCACAAGGACCTCACACCGAGGCCCGCGGCAAGGCCGAATGATGCCTCGCGGGCCCCAGGGAATTTAGGGCATTAGATTTTTGATTGAAAATGTATTTTAATGTTGAGTCAAGCTAGTTGGCATTTTCTTTACTTTTCCAAGTCAAGCATTTTCTTTTGTTTTGTTGATCGTTGTAAGACGTGTTTTGTAACTACACGGTTTTATTTGATATAAAAGTTACTGAATTTTGCCACAATCTTGTCACCAGAACTACGCTCGGTCTGATTCACGCGGGGTCGTGATACGTAGGCAATCCACATAAGATTCGACCACCACTAAAAAGAAAGAAAAAGAATCCAAAGGCTAAATAACAATAAGGCTTGCAAAGATAGTCGAAAAAGAAAAAAAAAGAGAAAAAGAAAAAGAAAAAGAAAAAGAAAAAGGGCCGGAATGACGCATGTTAAAGAGTACACGTAGAAAGGGTTATTTGGTTAGGTGCATTGCATCCAACGTGCTATAACATATCTGTCAAACTCGGTGAACTAACAAGTTTGTTGCGTATTCCGGAAAGTTTAGCAGTTGGTTTGACAGAATATACTGGCCAGCCATCACTACCGCACTAGATCCAAAGGACCAGTTACAGTAAGCATGTCGAGTTCTGGCAAGAGTCTTGAGGAAGAAAAATCCGAGCTACAAATTCATGAAAGAAGAGGTAGACCGGTTAAAACAACAGATAACAGAGATGCACCTGGCCTGGGCCAGGGAAGAGTCTTCACCAAACCGCCCTACTCTCGCCTCAGCTCCGGAACATCCGCCCATCGATCCTTCAACAAGCGCCCCGAGCTATCCATACTTTCAGGGGGAAAATCCATATGCCACCCACATTCCACCAGCCAAACCAAATCCTCCTCCAGTCACCCCCGTTTTTGTAGCACCTCCACCCGCTCCTCTGCAAAGGCCGGCCAGCGAGCCATATGTTCAGATCCATGACAACTCTTACTATCCTCCAGAGCCTACTTTCAGGGCTCCTGAACCACAATCACATACACCTCACTGGGATAATCCGGCAGAACCGGAAAAACACTTCCAAAATTCGGAACACGAGGAAGTTGTCAGAAAAGTTAAAAGCCTGGAGCAATCCTTCAAGAACATGCACGGTTTAGGCAACCAGGTCAGCGTCGCCTACAAAGATCTATGTCCATTTCCGGACGTCCAGTTGCCAGCAGGATTTAAAATGCCCAAATTCGACCTATACGAGGGGCATGGTGACCCAGTGGCCCACCTGCGGGGGTTTTGCAGTAAAATGAGAGGGGCCGGAGGACGGGACGAACTTCTGATAGCCTACTTCGGCCAGAGTCTGGGAGGATCGGCGTTGGAGTGGTACACTAGACAGGATCCCAGTAGATGGTTTACGTGGGATGATCTGGCTCAAGCTTTTATCGGCCAGTTCCAATACAATCTTGAGATAATCCCCGACCGCCTATCATTGCTAAAATTAGAGAAGAAGCCTGCTGAAAGCTTCAGGGAATTTGGTTTCCGATGGAGGGAACAGGCGGCCAGGGTAGATCCGCCGATGAGAGAAAGCGAGATGGTGGACTACTTCTTACAGACATTAGAGCCCACCTACTTCGGACATCTGGTAACGTCCGTAGGCAAATCATTCACTGAGGTGATAAAAATGGGGGTATGATCGAGGAGGGTTTGAAGGCCAACAAGATCATGAGTTACTCAGCACTGAAAGCCACCACTCAGGCTATCCAAAGCGGTACTGGAGGAGTACTGGGGAAGAAGAGGAGAGAGGAAGTTGCGGCCGTCGAGTCCGGGGCATGGTTCAGAAATAGAGGCCCCGCACCACAATATAGCCCACCCCAACCTCACCACCAAAATTACTCTCACAACCCATATAGCCACCCACAACATTACTATCCCGCACCTGATCCCCATTTTACTGTCCACCATGCACAGTCCTATTCCGCACCTCCCGCTCATGCACCGTGGCGTGCGCCAAACCCCCAAAACAATCATCCACCCCCAAGAGCTTACAGAAACCCCTCGGGCGCGAGTTTCCGTCCGAACCAGGCATTCAGGGGCGACAGGGCGCCGAGGCCAAAGACTTTCACTCCCTTAGGAGAGTCTTACACTAGTCTGTTCCACCGGTTAAAGCAGGTAGGGTTGCTGAATCCGGTTGAAGCTAAGCTGCCAAACCCCCTCCCGAAGAACCTGGACCATTCAGTAAATTGTGCCTACTGCTCGGGATGTCCGGGGCACGATACAGAAAAGTGTTGGAGGCTGAAGACGGCCATCCAGGAGCTCATTGACACCCGCAGGATCGAGGTCCGGACTCCAACAGAGCCCAACATCAACCAAAACCCGCTCCCAGCTCATCATGAGACCAATATGATCGAGTTGGTACGGGCGGAGGAAGGAAAGGAGAAAGCCTCTCAGACTGTAATGATGATCAAGTCTAGCGGGGTAGGAATGAGGAAGGGACCGAGCCTTGATGAGTCATCTATTTGCAAGAAAGACATACCAGGAGAGTCAGGAGCAGGAAAGGAAAGTGTGAACGAAGTACCGGTGAGGCCGGGGCAAGCAAAAATAGTTGTACCAGGGGCAGCAACCAAGCCCGTCTTGACGGTAGCAGGCATTCGAATGGATCCTTTCATCATCAAGCCAGCAACACAGTTGCCAGTAACTGATAGCCGGGCTGTCCCATGGAATTATGCTCGGATTACAACGACCTACAGAGGAAAGGAGGTGAAAGAGGAAGTTTGTGAAGCCCAAGGGTTGACCCGCTCGGGGAGATGTTTTGCCCTTGCGGAATTGAGGAAGACCACTCCGGCAGTATTGAAAAAGCCGGTCACTGATGAAGAAGCAGAAGAATTCTTGAAAAAGATGAAGCTGCATGACTACTCTGTCTTAGAACAGTTAAAGAAGACTCCGGCGCAAATATCATTGCTATCCTTGCTGATACATTCTGAAGAACATCGGCAAGCATTGATGAAAGTCCTGAATAAGGCACATGTACCGGATAAAATCTCAGTGAGCCATTTGGAGAAGATCACCAATCGGATCTTCGAAGCAAATCGGATCACCTTCACCGATGACGAGTTGCCTGAGGAAGGCACTGAGCATAACAGGGCTTTATATCTTACGGTGAAGTGTGAAGAGGCGGTGGTTACCAAAGTCTTGGTCGATAATGGGTCCAGTGCTAACATTTGTCCTCTCTCTACACTGGGCAAATTAAAAGTAGACATCGGCCGGGTACGCGAGAACAGGGTATGTGTTCGAGGGTTCGACGGAGGAGGCAAAGCGTCGGTTGGTGACATAGTGCTAGTCTTGACAATTGGGCCAGTGGAGTTCACCATGGAATTCCAGGTGCTGGACATGGTGGTGTCATATAACCTCCTAATAGGGCGACCATGGATTCATGCCGCAAGAGCAGTTCCATCCAGCTTACACCAGCTCGTCAAGTTTGAATGGGACCAGCAGGAGATCGTCGTCCATGGAGAGAACGATCCACAATCAGGCACCATCATTCCCTTTGTTGAAACAGAAGAAGATGTTGGGCCGTGGGTGTATCAGGTCTGCGATGTGGTGTCCGCCCACCGAGTTCCGGAAGGGGAATGTATTCCCGGCGACAGAACAATTACCGCGGATGTCATGGTGGCGCATGAAATGTTGCGACATGGTTTCGTACCCGGTAAAGGGCTAGGTGCATCTCTGCAAGGAATTATACAACCGGTATCAGTGGTCGAAAACTTGGGAACCTTCGGCTTGGGATTCCAGCCAACCTCAGAGGACATCCGGCGAGCAAAGAGGAGTAAGCAGAAAACATGGATGCTCCCAAAGCCTGTTCCACGCCTTTCCCAATCTTTTGTCAGGTCCGGAGCAAGAGGACATCCAGCGCCAAAGATTCCCGGTCCTACGGTCAGGCCAGACGAAGAGTTCTTCAGGAAGTTCGAAAACCTATTCACGGATGTATGTATGCTCGAAGATGGTGAAGGATCCAGTCATGCCGATATACAATTTGTGGGACCAAAGGCAAAACTGAATAACTGGAAGGCTACTCCTCTCCCTGTCCGGAAGGAGTCTTGGTAGTTTGTCTTGGATTGTTTTTCTTTCGAAATTTTGTATTGGGGGTTTGTCCCCGGAGTAAAATCCCGTTGTTTTGTTCATTTTTGATTTAAGTTTGCGGTTTGTTTTCCCTTTGTACAATTCCCATTAATGAAATGTGGTTCCTTCGCGTCTAATTTTGTTTATCTTTTCTTCTTTTTACTTTTCTGAACAGCCTTCTTGCAACTGATCTTAATGATATGGCGTGCTTAAAGATTAATCAACCCAGTCTAGAAAGTCAATCGGGTTTGGAAATAATAACACATGAAATAAGAAGTGACGAGAGTGAGTCAGAGTACGGCGATGATGAAGCCGTAGAGGAAATCGGTGAAGAATTAAGTCACTTCGAGGAAAAGCCCAAACCGAATTTAAATGATACTGAGGCCGTTAATCTAGGGAATGCGGATGACGTCAAAGAAACCCGGATAAGTGTCCATATTGAACCCAATCTGAGAGAAGAACTGATCAAAGCACTCATGGAGTTTAAAGACATTTTCGCATGGTCGTACGACGACATGCCCGGACTTAGCACTGATCTAGTGGTTCATAGATTACCCACTGATCCGGCATATCCTCCCGTCAAACAGAAACTGCGGAAATTCAAGACGGAGATGAGTGTGAAGATTAAGGAGGAGGTAACCAAGCAGTTGCGGGCGAAAGTCATTCGTGTCACTCGATACCCTGAATGGTTGGCTAACGTAGTACCGGTGCCAAAGAAAGACGGAAAGATCAGAGTATGCGTGGACTATCGCAATCTCAACAAGGCAAGTCCTAAGGATAACTTCCCACTTCCCAATATCCATATCCTGATTGATAATTGCGCCGGACGCGAAATTGGATCCTTTGTGGACTGTTATGCGGGATATCATCAGATTTTGATGGATGAAGAGGACGCAGAAAAGACGGCTTTTATCACACCGTGGGGGACTTATTGCTACCGAGTGATGCCGTTTGGTTTGAAGAATGCAGGAGCAACCTATATGAGGGCGATGACCACGGTATTCCATGATATGATACACAAGGAAATTGAGGTGTACGTGGATGATGTGATCATAAAATCTAGGCGCCAAGAAGACCATGTTGCTGACCTCAGGAAGTTCTTTCAAAGACTCCGAAGGTACGACATCAAGCTTAATCCGGCCAAATGCGCATTCGGAGTTCCATCGGGAAAGCTGCTAGGATTCATCGTCAGCCGACGGGGCATTGAGTTGGACCCATCCAAAATCAAGTCCATTCAGGAGTTACCCCCGCCGAAGAATAAAACAGAGGTAATGAGTCTGTTGGGAAGGTTGAATTACATCAGTAGGTTTATTGCCCAGCTTACGGCAACCTGTGAACCCATATTCCGCCTATTGAAGAAAGACGCTGCGATAGAATGGACGGCGGAATGTCAGGAAGCGTTTGACCGGATCAAAGGGTATCTGTCAAATCCACCCGTACTAGTTCCGCCTGAGCCAGGTAGACCCCTGATTCTTTATCTGACAGTCTTGGAGAATTCGTTTGGCTGCGTACTGGGGCAGCATGATCTTACTGGCAGGAAGGAACGGGCCATTTACTACCTCAGTAAGAAGTTCACAGTCCACGAGGTCAAGTACACTCATCTGGAAAAGACATGTTGCGCCCTAACTTGGGTAGCCCAAAAGCTGAAACACTACTTGTCTTCTTACACCACGTACCTCATTTCGCGGTTGGATCCGTTGAAGTATATTTTCCGGAAACCCATGCCTACAGGGAGGTTAGCAAAGTGGCAAATATTACTTACGGAATTCGACATCATATACGTGACGAGGACGGCTATGAAAGCTCAAGCCCTGGCCGATCACTTAGCTGAAAATCCCGTTGATGACGAATACGAACCTTTGAGGACGTATTTTCCAGATGAGGAAGTATTGCAGATTGAGGGGTTGGAACTAACCAAGGATCCGGGATGGAAGCTCTTCTTCGATGGAGCGGCAAACGCAAAAGGAGTCGGAGTAGGGGCTGTGCTTATATCTGAAACAGGACATCATTATCCTGTTACCGCTCAACTGCGTTTTCACTGTACCAATAATATGGCTGAGTACGAGGCATGTATCTTAGGGCTGCGATTAGCGGTGGACATGGATGTACGGGACGTCTTGGTCTTGGGGGACTCGGACCTTCTGGTACATCAGATTCAGGGAGAATGGGAAACCAGAGATTTAAAGCTTATCCCATATCGTCAGTGTTTGCATGATTTGACCAAACGCTTTCGATCGGTAGAATTCAGGCACATCCCGAGGATGCATAATGAGGTTGCCGACGCGTTGGCTACTTTAGCGTCAATGCTACATCACCCGGACAAGGTTCGTGTCGATCCGTTACATATCCATGTCCGGAATCAACATGCTTATTGTAATGTGATAGAGGAAGAGGTGGATGGTGAGCCATGGTTTCATGATGTCAAGGAATACCTCGGGTTAGGAGTATACCCAGAGCAAGCAACCGGAGATCAAAAGCGAGCTATTCGGCGGTTGGCGAACGGATTTTTCCTTAGTGGAGGGGTGCTATACAAAAGGACCCCAGACTTGGGATTGTTGAGATGTATAGATGCAGTTCAAGCCACAACAGTGATGACGGATATACACTCGGGAGTTTGCGGACCACACATGAGCGGATACGTATTGGCAAAGAAGATTCTCCGAGCAGGATATTATTGGCTCACGATGGAGCGGGATTGTATAAGATTCGTGCGAAGATGCCATCAGTGTCAGATACACGGAGATTTGATTCATTCTCCACCGACCTGAATTGCATACAATGTCGGCACCATGGCCGTTTGTCGCATGGGGTATGGATGTTATTGGACCTATTGAGCCTGCGGCTTCCAATGGTCACAGGTTCATTCTGGTAACGATTGATTATTTTACCAAGTGGGTGGAGGCCAAAACATTCAAATCAGTGACCAAGAAGGCGGTAGTGGACTTCGTACACTCCCACATCATTTGTAGGTTTGGAATTCCAAAGATGATCATTACGGATAACGGTGCAAATCTTAACAGTGGATTGATGAAAGAGGTATGTCAACAGTTCAAGATTACACACCGAAATTCCACACCGTATCGCCCAAAAGCAAATGGTGCGGTCGAGGCAACAAACAAGAACATAAAGAAGATATTGAGGAAAATGGTAGAAGGATCTAGGCAATGGCATGAAAAGCTACCATTCGCGCTGTTGGGGTATCGCACTACCGTCCGGACTTCGGTAGGTGCAACTCCTTACTTGTTGGTATACGGGACTGAAGCGGTAATACCCGCAGAAGTTGAGATTCCATCCCTCCGAATTGTCGCTGAAGCTAAGATTGATGATGATGAGTGGGTCAAAACCCGATTAGAGCAATTGAGCTTGATCGATGAAAAGAGATTGACAGCAGTATGTCACGGCCAATTGTATCAAAAGAGAATGGCGAGAGCATATAACAAGAAGGTACGTCCCGGGAGATTTGAAGTGGGACAGCATGTGCTGAAGAGAGTTCTACCCCATCAGGCCGAAGCGAAAGGCAAGTTCGCTCCAAATTGGCAAGGACCTTTTGTGGTAACTAGAGTATTATCCAACGGCGCTCTATGTCTGACTGATGTCGAGGGAAGATGCACCGATATGGCTATTAATTCTGACGCAGTTAAGAGATACTATGTGTAATTCTTTAATGCATTTGTCAAACGTTTGGTTTCGTTTGTGTGTATTTGGCATTTTTCGGAGAATGAAATGACAGAGGCAATTTTTCTACTACCCAAACACTTTAACCTTTGTTTCCCCATTTGAGCCTTAATTATTCTTTCATATACCCTCTTTCGGAATCATCAAGGAAGATGTGTAACGAAATAGAAAAAGAAACAAAGAAAAAAATACAAGAAAAAGTGAACTACGTTCGACCTGATTCCTCAAGAAGGATACGTAGGCGCCACACGGCTCGGTCATAATAAAATAAAAATCAAAAAATCCCCCAAGCAACAAAACTGGGGCAGAAGTCATTGTTTTCGTTGGAAAGATAGTGTGGATTCCGAAAGTTGTAATAAGCTAACCGTTGAGGCTAAACCCCTTTCTTCAGCCTCACGCGCAGAAACCATATCAAGAACCGGAAAGACCTCTCGATCAGTATTTGAGAAGTGCCAAGTCATGTGAATGAAAGCCAAGAGTGACATCCCGACCCTCGATTGAATTCAGGATGCACAAGCCGAAAGGGGATAACGCTCTAGAGGGAATCTCAGGGATGATACCCCGCCGCGAGGAAAGAAAGCATAAATGAGAGAGTCTTAACGGTGAAAACCCTCGCGGGCACCTTAAGGCGAAGGAAGTCGAGAGAAGTAAAATGAGAGAGTCTTACGGTGAAAACCTTCACGGGCACCTTAAGGCGACGGGAGATAGAGAGAAATGAGAGAATCTCATTAGTGAAAACCCTTGAAGGGCACTATGAGGTGACAAGACGAGATGGTTACAAGATGTCGGCATGAGACAAGGTTGGGACATCTGTTTACCTCTAGCAGGACGCGGTATCAGAAAGTGATTGACATGAATAGACTGGGTAGTTTAATCTCAAAGGCGCGGCATAACATTGGATCAGGCACACATTCAGATAAGTTTTCCTATTTTTTTGAGTTCAGAAAAGTTTTTCTCTTCTTTTGTCATTTGCGGTCAGTATTCTTTCCTTTTCTTTCATTTTTCGAAAATTGATTTTTCAAAGCTTACTACCAAGTCTCCCAAAGCAGTATATTGAAAGTGAATAGGCATTGGAACAAGGCAATGAGACGGAAGTCGTTACGATAGTGAGATTGGGATGACAGGCCGAGTGGAAGGTTCGCAAGAATTATGGAGTATGATGGACACATGTGGCATGTCCGAAAGATGATTTCACGCAACAGATCACCGGCTTAAAAAGAGTCGGACCAAACCAAAGAGTGGAATAAAAGGAAAAAATGAGAGGTCGTCCGTGTAAAAAGCATCTTCCCAAACAAGCGTCAACGTCGTCCTCAAAGTTCGAGAAAGGCCAAGCAGTTGAAAGAGAATGGCTTCAACAAGAGTGGCACGACCACTCGCGGCATTTTGAAACTAACAATTTTTCTTTGATTTAAAGAAGGAAAAAAGGGTCCGATGGCAGAAAAGCATACCGTCCAGAAGTTTATCACACCGGGGCAGAAAATTTTCTCCTGTTGCGAAAATTTTCTGGAAAGCAAGACTCAGAGGATAAGTGTAGAAAGCAACACAAGACGGGGTGATCTTTGAGCCGGGTATCATCCCCAGCAGTTATTGGAAAAAGAGAAAAATGGCTTCGAGATTCCCCCAGCAGTATTACATCCTATAATTTGATCAAGGAAACAAAAGCGTGAGTCCCAGAAGAGGTAGGGGACGAAGGAAGAGAATGAGGGGTGAAGGAAACAAAGAATACTTCCTCAGCAGCATCACCCCCCAGCAGGCGAGTAAACAGTTCCAAAAATATCCCCAGCAGCCAGAAGAAAAGTAATACGACCGGGGAAAGAAATTCCAAGACAGGATAATCCAGAAGAGAAGGTGGTCCGAGAGGTAATGCGCAGGAACAAGGATAGGGTACAAGAGGCAAAGGAAGGTAATCAAAATAAGATGAAAATCAGTGAGTAGTAGTTGAAGTCAGGGAGCCCGCCTGGAGAATGGAGTGGCGATTTAATTTTGAAGTAGTAGTTGAAGTCGGGAAGCCCGCCTGGAGAATGGAGTGGCGATTTAATTTTGAAGTAGTAGTTGAAGTCGGGAAGCCCGCCTGGAGAATGGAGTGGCGATTTTAATTTTGAAGTTGTAGTTGAAGTCAGGAAGCCCGCCTGGAGAATGGAGTGGCGATTTTAATTTTGAAGTAGTAGTTGAAGTCAGGAAGCCTGCCTGAAGAATGGAGTGGCGATTTAATTTTGAAGTTGTAGTTGAAGTCAGGAAGCCCGCCTGGAGAATGGAGTGGCGATTTGATTTTGAAGTTGTAGTTGAAGTCAGGGAGCCCGCCTGGAGAATGGAGTGGCGATTTAATTTTGAAGTTGTAGTTGAAGTCAGGGAGCCCGCCTGGAGAATGGAGTGGCGATTTAATTTTGAAGTTGTAGTTGAAGTCGGGGAGCCCGCCCGGAGAATGGAGTGGCGATTTAATTTTGAAGTAGTAGTTGAAGTCGGGGAGCCCGCCCGAAGAATGGAGTGGCGATTTAATTTTGAAGTTGTAGTTGAAGTCGGGGAGCCCGCCCGGAGAATGGAGTGGCGATTTAATTTTGAAGTAGTAGTTGAAGTCGGGGAGCCCGCCTGGAGAATGGAGTGGCGATTTAATTTTGAAGTAGTAATTGAAGTCAGGAAGCCCGCCCGGAGAATGGAGTGGCGATTTAATTTTGAAGTAGTAGTTGAAGTCAGGAAGCCCGCCTGGAGAATGGAGTGGCGATTTAATTTTGAAGTTGTAATTGCAGTCAGGGAGCCCGCTTGGAGAATGGAGTGGCGACCTGTTTTAATTTGGTAGAGGAAAGCGGTAGAATGTAACAGAAGTCTTCGGCATGAATCCAAGTTCGTAAGAAGAGACGAAGCATCAGAAGGAACGCCAAGTCAGACAAGATGGCAAGGAGCGCGACAAGATCAAGTTAAAAAGGATAGATAAGAACTTGTAGTACTGTAACTTAGTCTAGCTTCTTGTTTTTGTTGCTTAGCGCGGTGTAACAAGGAAATCAGCTAAGCAGTGGTAACAGCAGTAACAGCGGCAACAGCAGTAACAACGAGATCGCAACGGGCATGGTAGTCCCAGCTACCAGAACTTCCCGAACTACATTGACCTGATTCCCTTTTAGCCAGGGATATGTAGGAGACCTTTGAAGCAAGGTTCGGTCAAAACTTTTCCAAAATGCTTCATACGGAGTGTTCGAATAGGCAAAAATCGCTTATATCCGCTCATTTATCTTTGCACGAAAACTCTGCGTGTTTACGCGCAAAGAGGGGCAGTTGTGAGCACGTGATTTTTGCCTTACTTGAGAAGTACTCCCAGAAAATTCAAAAATAAAAATAGTTTCATGTTGGGTATGACTTTTGTGATTTTGTGTTATCTTATCTTTTTGTGTGCACGTTTATTTATTTAAATTAAAAATACAAAAAAATATATGCTAAGTTTTGCATTTTTAGTGTTTGATATCGAAGTCATGTGATTTACGTTTTAGGCAATATGTAATTGTGCACGTTAATTGTAGTAAAAATAGCGGTGTTATAGGTTAGTATATACATATGTGTGTATATATATATATATATATGTATATATATACATATATATATATATATATACACATACACATATAATATCCGATCTGGGCCAAATTCAGTCTAAAAGCCAGGCCCAAACGGATTTCTTCTAACCCAAGCCCAAATACCCGTCCAGCCTCAGCCTGTATAACACTTGATCTGGACCGTTGGATTTTATTATCCAACGGCCCAGATTAATCCTTTAATTCTAATATACATTCAGCCTATGACTCGACCAAACGACACCGTTTGGTTTAAGTGAGAAGATCCTGATCGTTGATCAAGTTTGATCCAACGATCAGGATTTAACTACTCAAAACATATATAAACTCATTTCCATACCCCGCCCCCCCAAGCCAGACCCCCCCTCTCCCTTCATCTCCCTCAGAAGCTCTCAAAGCCCGGTGTAACGCCGCCCTCCTCCGCCGTACTCCGCCTGCCGGAAATCGCCTCACGGCGGTTCCGGTAGGCCAATCAAACCCAAACCAACGCCAAAACCTTCCCCTTACCTCCCCCATCACGAACCCAGCCTCCACTAACCTCGAATCATGCCGGAGCTCCTCGAATCTTCATTTGAAGATTCGAGTCAAACTCGAACCTATGCCAAATCACCCCAAATTCACACCACAGTCTCCTCACACCTCCCCCACACCCCCAATGACATTGGTTTGCCTCGAATCTAACCAAAAATGCAAAAGCCCCAAATCCGAGCCCAAGAACCCTAATTTTGAAGAAAATCAATTCAAGCCGGTTTAGCCGCAATTGAAGTCCAAGGGACTTTAGTCTAGGTGTTCTCAATCGAGAACATCTTGATTAAAGCCCGTTTGGCTTCAATAGTTCACAAATTTGGTTCAAGGCCTGGGTCGGCAGTGTTCTTATGAGGTATCCATTCATTCTTTGGTCAATTTAATTCGATTTTGTGAATATGTGTGTCTGTTTTATTCACTGTTTCACTTCTTACCTATCATGCTTTTAGTGTCTCATAACAGTGATTTGTTCTCCTCCTTTGAGGCCTTTTATTTGGCCAATTCCCTCTGTTTTTAGTTGTTAAAATGAATCATAGGTTCAATGTGATTAAGGTCGTCAAGCAATTAATTCATATTTTTGATTAGTTCCTTGATCCCTGCCTGAAACATTAGGAATCAACTGTAGGTCGATCATTGGTTGTCATTGCTATGTGTTGTAGTTAATTAGAGGTCGTCTTCTAATTGCATAGTTTGAGCTATTTGAATTACCACACAGTAATTAGCATTCCTGGATCGAATGGGACTGTTTGATTGGTTTGAAACTGAAGTTGTGATTCAAATTAAGCCAACTAGGGAATCAGGGTTCACACTTAGAGTATTTGGTGCCCTGCACATGAGGCTAGTCAGTGGAATCCACTGTCACAGCAGGGCATCCCACTGAACACTGCCACCAGCATTGTTTAATGCTTGAGTCCATATTTTGGACAGTAGATAGTGGGTTTGCAGGGAACTTGATGGGTCTGGCAGAGTTAGGAGTGGGCAGGGTAATAGTTAATTAGGGGCAGGTGTTCTGGAGGGACTTTTAGCTATAAATATAGCATCAAACTGCACCTATAGGGGGATACATTGATAGGGATTCGTACAGACACTTGGGAGGATACTTGGAGAGGATATACATACAGTAGGGATTGAAAGACCTGGAGAGCAAAAAAAACAGTGCCTGGAGAAGCAAAAACAGTAAAACTGGAGAGAAAAAAATAGATATAAAGATACAGAGAAACTGTTTCATTAGTTCCGGGGTCACTGTTTTGTGAGTTTTGATGCAGTGGCTGAGCTATTAGGCTTTCGTGTGTTGTGGTTGTGTATTGCTGTTGGTGGCAGTGTTCATTTGGTGGTTGTTGGTCGTTTGTGTTGCTGCTCTTGTTCATTTGTTGCTGCCTGGCTGTGTGTTGTTACTGCTTGGTTCAAAATCTTGCTGTTAGTCCTTATTGTTGTTGCTGTGGTGTTCAATTGAGGCTGTTGGTCAGTAGTTTGTTGCTCTTGGTCGTTTTGGTTGCTGGCTGGTCTGTAATTTGCTGCCTGGTTTGGGTTGTTGCTGTGGTTTCATTATTTTGTGGCTGTGTTACTTAACTGTAATGGCCATTTGATTTGCTGCCTGGCCATTACTGTTCCATTAGTCCATTAGTTGGTAAAGTTGAAGAATTTGATCACTGTTTGGGTTGTTGGGGTTATTAGCTGGTTCACCATTTGTTTTGGTGTGGAGTTGTTGCTGTTACTGTTCCTGTTACTGTTGCGGCATTACCATCGCTCACTCTTCTTTGTTCTTTCACATTCCAGGTACACATCTCTGTTATTGTAATTCCCTGGTTCAAAAAGAATGAAGCCTGAAGTTTATGTTTGAAGTCTGTTGAGTCATGTAGTCGTCCAAAGTCTATGCTTGATTACATTCTGTTACTGTCTAATTAAATTTGTACTGCTAGTTTTGTTATGAAAAATGTAGCTAGACCAAAGATACACTATCATTAGATATGCACGTAAACCCGAATTAGTCTGTTGTATCTCTGTTCAATCTTCCCTACTCATGTGTGTAATCTCCAAACCTGTTAAATGATAGACCCTATGTTACAAGCAAGATTAGCTAGGGAGTTGTTACTCAACGGAATGACGTAATTAGATTAAAAAGAGTCGGGGGTGCATTTCATGTGACCCGACCCCAATTTTGGGCAAGAATAAATAAAGCATGTCATGAACCACAGGCGCATTTCATGTGATGGGGTTCGTAGCAAGTTTTAAGTAATTTGGAATCAACTCTTAAGTAAGATACGGTGAGATGTAGTTCGCTTTAGATTTGAATCAAAGGTACGCCTCGCCCAATAGTTACACTAATCACATAGCCGTCATAAATGTACATATAAATACTTAGGTTTCGAGATGCGTCGTTTCTTAACGAATATCACGCCTTTCTCGACAGTGTAAATAAGTAGTCGATCCGGGCACATATTTTAGTTTTACCTTTTAAATACGGGTGTGCATTTCATGTGACCCAAATCCGAACCCCGAAATGTTGAATAAGAATATGTTGAGGATCCGGGTGCATTTCATGTGACGTGATTCGAAAGCATATTTTTAAGCAACTTTCTCTTTCGTAAATCACAACCAATAATAAAAGCGGTAAAGGGGTATTAACTTGCATTATGTACATAATTGTAAAAAGCAGATAGATAAGCCAAACACGCCAGTTGAGCAACCGTGCTAGAACCACGGAATTCGGGAATGCCTAATACCTTCTCCCGGGTTAATAGAATTCCTTATCCGGATTTCCGGTTCGCGGACTGTTAAATAGAGTCATTCTTTTCCTCGATTCGGGATTTAACCGGTGACTTGGGACACCATAAAATCTCCCAAGTGGCGACTCTGAAGTAATTAAAATAAATCCCATCTCGATTGTCCTTTAATTGGAAAAACTCTTTGCATCCTTGCGGGTGCGTAAAAAAGAGGTGTGACAAGGGTTTTCAGCACAATTTTATATATACAATTCACGTAATATCAAAGCGGTAAATATGTAGCACATTGATCAAAGCATATAATGTAATCAAATAATATCGAAACAACAATTTAATCAAGCTCGAATTCTTAAACGCCTGAACCGAAGTTCTGGGCTGCTTATCCCCAGCAGAGTCGCCAGAGCTGTCACACCTCCCCTTTTTACTACTTTTTTTAGACAAGTATACCCCGCTATTTACTAATACACCCCAGGAAGGGATATAATAAAAATAACAGGGAAGGAGTTTTTCCATTTTAAGGACAACCGGAACGAGATTTATTTATTAAATTTCAGAGTCGCCACTTGGGAAAATAATGGTGTCCCAAGTCACCGGTTTAATCCCGAATCCGAGAAAATTATGACTCTGTTTAAACAGTCCGCGAAATTTGAAATCCGGATAAGGAATTCTGTTAACCGGGAGAAGGTGTTAGGCACTCCTGGATTCCGTGGTTCTAGCACGGTCACTCAACTGCTGTATTTGTCTTATCTGATTTCTTTATATGCTTCAATTTTATAAGTGTTTTTAATGTCCCGCTTTGTTATTTTTAAAAGACTTGCGACGTCACGAAAACACATTTCAAGTCACACCGCAACTAGTACGCCTGTGACTTTAATGCATTTCAGCTTCGCCGGGATTTGAGATTTGGGTCACATAAAATGTGCATCCGTATTAGGAATGTATTTTTTTAATCGCGCCTATAACGTCTACGTCTTATTAACTTTTAGGAAAGACCGTGAAATTTGCTAAACGGTCCTTTCGAGTCTAACACTTTACATTGAAATCCATTTGGGGCCCCGTGTATCTTTTCATCTTCGAGACGAGGCTCATCCCTTATTTTTAAAGTCCAATCCTAGTCATATACTATATTTTTCTATTTTTGTTTTTCTTCCTAATTTATATCTTGTTTTTTGTGTTATTTTTAGACTATAATATCAGAGTCCAGGCCATTTATTCATTATTGGGCCTGGACTTTGGACTACTTTAACAGTCCATTACTAGAACGAATGGGCATCTGTAGCCCAATGTGCACTACTGTCTCTACTTGAGAACATAGTTATTACATTAATCAGACCTGGGCCTGTATTCATGACTAGGCCCAGAGTATATGAACGAAACAAAGAACAAGCTAGCAACTTCAAAACAGTGTTTGAGCAAATGTTGTTCAAATGATAGAGAAAATCAGTAAAAATCATATTATTTCAGGAGGTGTAAAATTATATCTCAATCACTACTAATTTCATATCCTAATAACTAATTGAACATTCTAAAATAGAAATTTTGTATTAGTACTGTTATTCTATATGTCAGATCTAGACACTCGAGTAATTATCACGATTCTAGTTGCAAGACTTATTTTGTCACTTATTTTAACTAAAGGAAAATGGTGTTATAACATTAACTGAACATGCTTGAGCTATTAATAATCACAGAAGTCTAAAACAAATCTGTAGATAAATCATTTTTAAGTGAAGCTAGGCGATAATACAATTTAAACTTAAACTACTCATTTCCTTTTAGATTAAATTGATCTAAATTCAGAGTTTAACTAACAAGAGTAGCTAGATACTAGTCTATACGTCCAATTTCTGAATCGTATTTATTTACCTAGGTGTATTAACTTTATATTATCCTGTTATAGTTTTGAATTAGGTGATATACCATATCTAATTACTGATTTATATCTAACTACAACATTAACTACTTCTACTCTAATCTAGGTCAGATCCACAGAGTTGTTAATTATTACAACCATTCCTAACGAATTACAAAAGGATCTACAAATTAATTACAGCTATGATAGAAGAAGCAGAAATGACTTCATCGAAAATTAATTGAACTTCATTTCTTTGTCATAATCTCAATTACATCTCCAGAAAACAGATGTGTACCTGGTTCAAAACAAATCGATGAGTCTAGATATTGTGGAGAAGAAGAATAGTCAGCAATTAATAGCAGCAATGCAGCAACAACAATGAAACAATTCGATCAGAGCAAAACAGCTACCAAAGAACCCAAATATGGAACCCAACAAATCAACCCAATTAGAGTCAAGGAATTCAGCAAAGTCAAGATGAATTGATGAAGAGTCGACCCCACAGAAATCCCCAAAACAACACTCAAGTTAATCAGCTTCTATAACCTTTAGTTATATATTTCAGAACTGAACCCAGAATTATAATGTGTAGAACCCTAGAATTTCTGAATTCTCAAAATATAACCCTCAAATTGTAACCCACCCCCTTTTCAGGCTCACTAACAGCCTATTTATAGAATTATTTTTGGGGGAATTGGGGGGAAATTTCAAATAAGTTAATTTCATTTCTCTCCCCTTATTTTTTTCAATTATTTACAGTGTAGTCTATTACGATTGTGTCGAAATGCCTTAGAACCACCGCTAGAAGGTTCTAGGCAATTCTATTGGGTTCTTTTAGGTGTGTTTTACCTAATTACCCCCACTTGCTAAGATTTGTTACACAAACGCCTTTTTATTCTGCCCAGTCTGCCCTTTTATTTTCTAAGTAATTGTAGAAATACTAGGCACTACAGTCATTTTTAGCCTTATAGGCTCTATTTAATCCTCATGAATGCTATTTACTATTCCTTATTTACCATTTGTATTTATTCCATATTACCCGACCTACTTAAGGTCTGGCAGAACTAGGGTAAAGAGTTATTTAACAAGTAAGCCCTAATTAGAAATGTTTTAAGACTTAGACTGTTTAGACCCCACCCCTTTTATTATTTGCCACCATTTATCAGAACCCAATCATTTATCAAAATATGATCACTATTTAAAACATATCCCCTTATTAAAAGCATAGCCACTTAATAGAAAGTACAACTAATTAATCAGCATAGCCACTCAACAAACAAACTTAACTTTCAGAAGTAGCCACAAGACCTTTACACTCATGACCCAAATCACAAAAAGCATCCAAAGGTTCAGAATGAACTTACATACGAATCAAGTTTCAAATATAGCCAATTTTATGTTTTTTGCATATATAGCCTTAATCACGAATTATTTTTCAATTAATTAGAACTCAGATGAGAAGTTTGATAATGGTTGAATTCCAACTAACCAAAACTCAATCTTAGACAGAGCATAATAAACAAACACATAGAACAGACTAATTAGCACATCATTCATGCGTGGTTAATATCAAAAACCCTAAGAACACTTAGAAAACTTAGGTATGTGTAAGATTAAAGACTCACATGAACAAACACATATAGATTCCTATTTTTAAGCATGCAGAAGAAATAGGCCCAGATAAACATAAAATACAAGTACAGAAACATTTTTAAGACATATAGCAACCAAGAATAGAAACAGAGATAGTAAACTTAGCTTTTTCCGGGCTTTTTCCTTTTCCCTTTTCTTTTTCTTTTTTCTTTTCTTATTTCATCTTCTTTATTTCTTTTCTTCTTTCTTTCTTTTCATTTTCTAGATCTTTAGAACTTCGAAGATGTTTAGTCTTCTTAGTACTGGATTTTTCCAAATGGGGCTATGGGTTCGATTTTGGTGTATATGTGGGTGGTCTGGATACCTGGGTATAATATTTTGGGATAGGGTTATTTTTGGGTACTCGCTGGAGTAGGGTTCCGGCGAGTATTTTTCTAATATTTGAGACGTTCAAGGGAGATTCGAGGCTAACCACCCAGATGAGGTTGTAGATCACCTCAAAATGTTTCTAGGGTGTTAATTTTGGACCTTGGTTCATACTTGGTGAGGTCGCCGGCTAGTGTTTCGGCGACCGGAGTTTCAAGAACAGGGGAGTCTTTTGGTTTTGGTGTGATTTTATGGTGGCTTGAAAGGTTTGTGGGTGGGGGGGGGTGTGTTTGAGGCTTGCTTGAGCCGGAGAAGACGGCTGAGGCAGGGTTCGCCGGTAGTCTCCATGAGAGACCAGAGGAAGTAGAAGAAAGGTATCAGGCAGCTAGGGTTTTTGAAGATGTCTATATGTGTGACTGTAATGACGGATACATGTGAGATGGGAGTATTTATATCCACCGTGTCTCGTTGATTCCTGGCCATTGGATTAATCAAGATCAACGACCAGGATCATTTGCCTTTGAAACGTTGTCGTTTGTTTTTAATGAAGGACCTCCTTAGGTCCGTTAGATTGTAAGCTTGGACATCTAGGATCATTTCATATAAGCTACGTCGTTTGGTTTTAATGAGCCATTAGTCTTATCCGTTTGATCAGTCATATTGAACGACCAAGATTAATTTTAAATACGACGTCGTTTAATTTATAATGAACCGCCTCATCTGGTCCATACGATTCAATTCATCAATAGTTGTGATTTATTTGGTTATACGGTGTCGTTTGGATTATAAGCCTAGGCAGACCAGTCTTAATTCGTTTGGGCCTAGTGTGTTTGGGCTTGGTATATATATGTATATCCTTGTGTATTTAGCCCAAACTATATTGTGTATTGTATTTTAATTTGTATTTTATTTATTTCTTGTATTTTCTTTTTGTATTTTGTATTTTTCTTTTTGTATTTATTTTCAACTACTATATTTCCTTTATTTTCCTATTTTCTCCTTAATATTCTGGTATTTTTGCCATTTTACTTTTATTTCCGGTATTTTTGCATTTTACTTGATTTTTTTGAATTTTATACTTTTTATGATATTTTCCAATTGTTTTTTTTGTAATTTTCATTTTAATTTTATTTTTAATCAAAACATAGGTATTTCAACTAAATCACACACTTACACACTATATATATATATATATATATATATATATATATATATATATATATATATATATATATATATATATATATATATATATATATATATATATATTTATATATATATATATATATATATATATATTGGACTGCACGCCTCATAATATATAAATATATGGATCGGACTGCACGTCGCAGTAATATATAAATATATGGATCGGACTCCATACCGTAGTAATATATAAATATATGGATCGGATTGCACGCCGCAGTAATATATATGTGGATCGTACTGCACGCTGTAGTATTATAGCGCTTGGGTTGAAGGAGCCCCTCCAGATCTGCACACACCCCTCAGTGAGAGCAGTTATATATTATTGGATCGGGTTGCACACCGCAGCAGTATATCTATTATATTGGATCGGGCTGCACGCTGCAGCCCTATATATATATTGGATCGGGTTGCACGCCGCAACATTTTATATACATATATATATATTGGATCGGGCTGCACGCTGCAGCCCTATTATGAAAACAGGCTATTAACTCTAAATGGATCAGTATTAATTAATAACTAGCTACTTATTTGGAAGATGGTCGGACTTGCCTAGCAATGTGTTGGGCTCCGTCACGACCGGGGTTTGGGTCGTGACATTGTTATCAAGTGGTATCAGAGCGGTTCTATCAAGATTTTGTTCTTGATAATTCTTGGGATATCTTGAATACTAAGAGTAACAAAAAAAATGAAAAAAATGAAAGTCAGTTTAAAACAAGAAAAGTATAACTGCTTGCTCTTCAGGATATTTCCTTTGTATATAAGTTATTTCCAAAAATTAACAAAGGAAACAAGAAAATGTGATTCTTGATTTTATTAATCTTTTATAATCTGCATATTTATATTCTTTTCTTTTTTGTTCGTGTCTTGTTTCAATCGAGCCCAAAAGTTCTAGGATTTGGATCTTTGTTCTTTTATTTGTTCCCAAAAACAAAAACAAAAAAAAATCTGAGGTTTACTAATAAGAACTACATACAAGTTGGGTTTAACTATAAATCTATAAAGTACTTTGTTCAAAGGTTATTCCGAGAGAAAAAAAGGCTAATTTGTGTGATACAATTGTTAAAAATGTCACATACAGGTAGTGATAATGAACGAATGGTTCTCCAAGAAGCCGAAATCAAAGCAAGGAATGATTTTACCTTGCAAGCCATGCATCAACAGTTTGAAAGGCTGAATCTGCAACTCCAAGAAATGAGGGATACCATTGCATATCAAAATGATACAATAGCTAAACTTAGGAGGGAAAATAATGTTAGGCCACCTGTTAGAAGATATGTACCCCATGCCCCTATTGTAAATCAAGCAAACTTTATTGATGATTTTAGTGATATTGATTTTGATAGTGTGAGAGGAGATAGAAGGGGACAAAGAGATAGAATAGAGGATGATAATATAAGTAGTATAAAGATGCAGATACCATCTTTCAAGGGAACAAGGGATCCAGACTTGTATCTTGATTGGGAGAGAAAGGTTGAAGCAATCTTTGACTGTCACAACTACTCCTGAAGGTAAGAAGGTTAAACTTGGTGTTGTTGAGTTTTCTGACTATGCTTCTATTTGGTGGAAAAATCTTAATAGGGATAGATTGCAAGAAGGACAAGCACCAATTGGTACTTGGGATAAGGCTAAGAGGGTGATGAGGAAGAGATTTGTACCATCACACTTTCAAAGAGAGCTACAACTACGTCTTCAAACATTGAAGCAAGGGTCCATGTCAGTAGATGAGTACTTTAAGGCTATGGATATACTATGATCCAAGCTAATTGTATGGAGGAAGAAAAGGCTACAATGGCTAGGTTTTAAATGGTTTAAATAAGGAAATAGCTGATGTAGTAGAACTACAACAATATGTAACAATAGATGAGTTAGTTGATTTGTGTATAAAGGTAGAAAATCAAAATAAAAGAAAGCAAACTAGCTCATGGAGAGGTCGGATAAGCACCATGCCTAAGAAGCCATGGTCAAATCATGAGATGAAGAGTTCTTCTAGACCTCAAGAAGACAAGGGAAATGGTAAATTGGAGAACAAAGAGGGAGGTAAAACCTTTAACCCTAAACCTTTTACACCTTCTAGTTCTATTCAGTGTCATAAATGTAAAGAAAGGGGACATATGATGCATGAATGTCCAAGTAGAAGAAACATCATTCTAAAAGAAGATGGAGGATATGTGAGTGAAAAAAATGAGGGAGAAGAAGAGGGAGATATGAGTGATGAAGATGATTTAGAACTACCTAATGATGGAATGGTTGGGATAGTTAGGAGGATTATGACTATCAATTTAGGAAGCAATAGTGAAGCACAAAGAGAAAATATATTGCATACTAGGTGCGGGATAAAAGGAAAAACTTGCTCTATGATCATTGCTAGTGGTAGTTGTGCTAATATGGTTAGTTCATACATTGTGGAAAAACTGGACTTGCATGCATGAAACACCCTACTCCCTATAGACTCTAATGGTTAAATGATAGTGGTGAACTAAAAGTAAATAAACAGTGTATTATTTCATTTAACGTTGGTAGATATGAGGATGATATTCTTTGTGACATAGTGCCTATGCAAGCATGTCATATATTACTGGGTCATCCTTGGCAGTATGACAGGAATGTTTTTCATAATGGGAGAAAGAATAGATATTCTCTTGAACTAAATGGCAGGAAATTTACTCTTGCACATTTATCTCCTTCTCAAGTATTTGAAGATCAGAAGAGATTAAAGAAAACAATGGGAAAGCCACGGGGATGTATAAAAAGTGAGCTTGAGGAAAAAGAAAAGAAAGGAGGCCAAGTATTAGAAAAAAAGAGAGATGGCCGAGAGAGAGAGAGAGAGAGGGCAGCAATTTGAAAGAAGAGGTAAAAAAGGGTTCGAATGAAAAAAATAGACAATCTTGGTGAGAGGAAAGAGGCTAAGGAAAGAAAAAAGGAGAGTTTCTATATAAAATCCAAAGAGTGTTTAAATGCAAGAAAAGAGGGGCTGCCCATAATACTACTTACTAACAAAGAGGCTTGATTAATTCTGAGTTGCTAACTTCTTCTTTCCAAGTAGTGTTTCTTCTCTTTTGCCGGATTTTGAAGATGTCTTTCCAGAAGATATTCCTAATGGATTGCCACTTTTACGTGGCATTGAGTATCAAATTGATTTTGTGCCTGGATCATAAATTCCAAATAGGCCAGCCTATAGGAGTAATCCAGAAGAGACAAAAGAACTTCAAAGGCAAGTTGAGGAATTGCTTGAGAAAGGCTTTATGAGAGAGAGCATGAGCCATTGCTCTTTTCCCATTCTATTGGTACACAAAAAGGATGGAACTTGGAGGATGTGCGTGGATTGTAGAGAAATCAACAAGATTACGGTTAAGTATCGCCACCCTATTCCTCGTCTTGAAGACATGTTGGATCAATTACATGGATCCAAAATCTTTTCTAAAATTAATCTAAAAAGTGGTTACCATCAGATTCGAATGAATCGTGGAGATGAATGGAAAACTGCTTTTAAGACTAAATATGGGCTTTATGAGTGGTTAGTGTGAGCACGTGATTTTTGCCTTATAAGAGAAATACTTTCAAAGATTCAAAATAAAATAATTTTAGTTTGCTTGTAATTGTTTGCGAATTTTGTATTATTTTTCTTGAATTATTTGCATTTATCTGTGCATATTTATTTGTTTAAATAAATAAAAATACAAAAATATGTTGCATTTGTATATAAAATTCAAGTTTACAATTAAGAATAATTAAGTTTATTTTGAAAAATAAAAAATCACAAAAATATGTATTTTTGCATTTTTAGCATTTAATGTCCAAATTGTGCAATTTTATTTTTATTAATGTTTAATTTTGTGTGATAATTATAATTATGAATTAATTAGTATTTTAGGATAGTTTTGGTTTTTTTAATTTAATCTTAGCATTTTTGTTTTATTTAATTAGTAATAGAAAGAGAGCAAAAAATAGAAGAAGAAATTAGGAATTGGGCCAATTTTTGAATTAACCCCAAGCCCAAACCAATTCTACTCAACCCAAAACCCCTTAACCCAAGCCCAACCACCCCCCAATCTGATCAAACTGTCACGACCCCAATCCCGGTCGTGATGGCGTCCAACACAGCTGCTAGGGAAGCCCGACCATTTACACTCTCATCCCGAGCATGAAGCTCAAACCAAGTACGTGAATATTATTGTCAACAACAAAGTTAAATGCTTAACTGATAGATAGAAGCTAAACTGTATAATCTCCCAAAGACCAGGGGTCACGAGTCTAGAGCCTCTAAAAAAACTAAATAATAATATCTGAATGAAATACTCAAGTCTTGAAATGTATATATAAATAAAACTGAAATAGAAAGAGTAGTTAGGTCCTGCGAACGTCAAGCAGCTACCTCAATAACTCTGATAAACTCTGGAACAAAGACTGCTTCGTCTAACCCTCCTGTGTACCAGAATCTGCACACAAAGGTTCAGGGAGTAGGGGTGAGTACTAAGTACTCGGTGAGTAAAAAGTATATAAAATAGCTGAAAGCAAAAAATCCACAGAATACCACAGAGCAAAGCTAAACTACAGTCCGATACCTACCACGAACTAACAACAATAGCAAATTCACAATTAGCACAGATAATTTACAAACAAAAATGCAATGCAATGCACATGACCGCTACGGCGTGTAACCCGATCCGTTTAACGTCGACGACGCTTACTGGGGGTGTGTACAGACTCCGGAGGGGCTCCTTCAGCCCAAGCGCAATTTTCATATCATCCGCTGCGGCGTGCAGCCCGATCCATACTCATTCCACAACATGCATATGAGTCATACAACAGTTCAATTTGTTATTTCCAAGTTCCAATTCATTAACAACGAAAAATACTATAAGTTTATTTAATTTTCCAAGAACATGTGACTTAGCATTTCAAAATAGTGATTTCAAGCCAGGACTGAGATTAATGATTTTACAAATCAAGCTATCTCATAGATATCTATCCCCCAGGGATACTACATGTCGACACAAGGCCCCAAAAATGGCTTATAGCCCACATATATACTTGACATAGGGTGTGTTTCATCCGCCAATATAATATTATTCATATTCGGGATGGACCAAGTCTCAATCCCCAGTCATAACCAATCCCGCACCTGCCATGGGGTGCGAGTCACGCCCTAAATAGCATCACAATGTGATAAGCCGGGTTCGGTCCCCAGCAGAGTCGCCAGAGCTGTCACACCTCCTTTTGGCGCGCCCGCTACCCGGGGGTAGATGCGCAAGGGAGTTTTTTCCAATTTAAGTGACAATATTCGAAACGGGATTATTCTATTTATTTCAGAGTCGCCACTTGGAATAAATTAAGGTGTTCCAAGTCATCGATTTATTTAAATCCCGAATCGAGGAAATTTATGACTTTCCAAATGAAGTCTACGAACCAGAAATTCTAAGTAAGGAATTCTGTTGACCCGAGGGAAGGTGTTAGGCATCCCCGGATCCCGTGGTTCTAGCACGGTCGCTTCAATTATTATAAATGGCTAAAAATCCCTGATTTTGTACATGTTTATAAATTAATATGCTTTAGTTAAATTTTATATCGCTCTATTAATTTTGAAGAAAAGTATCTTGATTTAAACATATTTAAACTGCCAATAAATGAATAATAAATAAAAATTATTTGCTCCAAGTAAAATTAAAATTTCGTCCCCTTTTATTCCATTTAGTACCCTATATAAAATGAACACTTTAATCTCTAAATTTTACCTTTCTATTAACCCGATTCCGGCATATATCTCTTAATAATTAAGTTAAACCACAAATGTCGTCCCTTTTGGAGAAAACTTGTTCAGTTTATTTAAAATACTAATGATAATGCGAGGTTTTCATCACAAAAAAAAAGTGAGTTCAAACTTTTAAAAATGAATCAATTCAAATATTCAACTAGACTATCAAAATACTTTAAAGTGAAAGCCTATCATTCTTAAATAAAATGAGTTTATTTATAATTATATTAACCTAACTGTTTTTAGTTACAAAATTCGAAAAAATGTTCAACAATTGTTATTCAAGGAGGTTAACGTTCACTGATGGATTCACGGATGTTATTAAAGTAAAACGGAAACATAGTAGCACAAACAACTAATTACTTCAAACGAGCTTGAATGGACACTACAAACAACTCGATTTTACTTTCAAATGTGATCATCATGTGATTTTGAATTGCACGGGACTTAAATCACTATCATGGAATGAACAATCTTAAATTCGGATTTAATCTGCCCGGATTAACTCCAAACAGTCCTGATACAGCCTCTCACCATTATGGAAAATCCAAATTTTGTACATAAACTATAACTAATACCCATTTATACAATCCAATTTCCAGTCTAGTTTTCACAAACTTATACTAACTGGAGATAATCCTAACTAAGCAAATCCCTGTTAACTATAACTCAAACCAAATCAAAACTAAAATTAAAGCAACGATTAATTAACCGAAATTAACAAACAAAGAGGTTATTAGAGAGGAAATGCAGCAACAGAACTTTGTTTCATACTTCATTTCATTTCACAACACCGAGATCGTAAAAATGTATACCTGGAAATGTTTACAAATGAAGGAGAATGTCAGCGACAAAATTTGGCAGCAGTAACAACAGTAATCAGTACCAGCAATGACCAAGCAAGGTCAGTATAGCAACCAGATCAGACTCAAACACACAGTTCAAACTTCCCCAGAATGCACTCCCAATGGTAACTCAGAATCAGTTGCAGACAAGCAAACAGGAATCAAAATACCCAATAGACCTTGGTGAACTTGAGTTTAAACGGAAAAAATGGGGCTGACACTTATCAGAATCAAACTAACTCAATCAAATTGAATCAAAAGGGCCCAAATAGAGCAATGAGAACTAACGTATTCTAGGATTTTTCACAGATATTGAACTTAAACAGGATTGAACTCTCAAAAATCTCTCAATGTATTCTGTCTTTCCTCTGCCTCTCCCTGTTCTGCCAGTATCTCTCTCAAGTCTTAAAGAAAAAACTCTCAAGTCTCTTCAATATTCTCTCCAAATGTCTATCTCTGTTTTTCCTAAGAAACTCTCACTGTTTTTAGAATTTCCTCCTTACTTCTCTGTTTTTTCCAGAAAAAAAATGTATCTCTGTATTTCTCAATGTCTGTCTATCAATGTGTAAGAACTATCCTTATATAACCATAAAAATAAAGACCTTTCAGCCTAAAATATTTAAAAGAAAGTCTGACAACCCATTTTAATTTCCCTGTTTTCCACCTTTTGCTGTCCAAACAATGCCTTTTAATTTAAAATTCTAAACCTCAAAAATGTAATGGATATCCTGTTGTACAGCAGGTTCCATTATTATCTTCAGATGTTCTTTACAGCTCTTTT
This sequence comes from Nicotiana noctiflora, assembly GCA_032618575.1. Lineage (NCBI taxonomy): Eukaryota > Viridiplantae > Streptophyta > Magnoliopsida > Solanales > Solanaceae > Nicotiana > Nicotiana noctiflora. The sequence goes on from JASVEL010007384.1 coordinate 55,723, forward strand.
AAACTTACACTAAATTGATCCCTGGACTCCCCATTACATTGTGTCATTGACAGAGTGTGTTTCAGCTAGAAACATGCCCTAATGGTTCACATGTGCTCGAGAGTGGTAGTCCCCCCCCTCTAATCCTGAAATTTCTTATGCAAACTGATTTCAATTCAAATACAGCCAGTTCCTTTCTAATTCAACACAAACAAATCAGATTTGAATTCAACAGTGGTTAACAAATTAAATCAGTCATCCAGCAGCTATTGTCTTACTGTTCTAGAAGAAATTTTATAACTAATCGACGACGCTTGTTAAATCGATCACAACATGTACGATTGACATTCAAACAAACGCAAAAACAGTGAATCAGGGAATCTCGGCCAATGCCGGACTTGTGCTCTAATGTTCTAACAAACGAACCTACGAAATTAATCGACAACCTTCAAACAGTCGAATAACAATACGTGCAATCGATAACAAACCAATCGCAAAGACTGTGATTTAAAGACTCTCGGCCAGAGTAGTCAAAAAATGGAAACTTAGCTATTCGACGAAATATCGAATCGAATTCCTATCTCATAACTACGTCATTCATAACAAATAATCAGAAGCAAACAAGTCGACCAAATAAAAGGTCCCAAAAGAAGAAGAATTTGAAGATGTCCGAGGAAAATCAACCAAATAAATAAAACTACGAAAAATAATTAAACCAGATTGACGAATGCAAGTAAATAAGAATGGAGAAGAAAAGAAATACCTTGAAAAGAAGAAATCAGAACGAACAATCTTGGGACAAATCTCGGTTTTGACTTCGAAATTGGATTTTGGGAATCAAATGGACCTAAATTGAAATGTCTTCAAATGAAAACATTTCGATTAAGGTCTATTAGACCCCTATCTCTTTCGATTTGGACGAAATCCCTATTCTAGGGTTCTTGAATCAACTCGCTTGATTCGAGGCAATCCCGTGTTGTTTGAAGAGAAACGGGTGTGGGTTTAAGGAGAGGATGGCCTAATGGTGATGTGGTGTGAATTTGGTGGCTATTGGCAAGGTTGCCGCCGGATTTTGGGTGGGGTGAAGGGGTGCGGCGGCTTTAGGGTTCTTAGGAGAGGGATTTGATTTTGGAGAAATAAACGGGAGATGGGAAATGGAATGGGTAGCCGGGTTTGGGGGGGGGGTCTTTGGGTTTTTGGGTATATTAAATGATAAGTTTAATTCTGACCATTGGATTTAAGAGATCCAACGGTTCAGATCAAATGGGGTAACTGGGCTGGGAGATGGATCCGGGTATGGGTTGTTTTTTGGGTAAAATATTTGGGCCTGGTCTAATTTCTTTTTCAAATGGCCCAAACCGAACTTTCACTCTCTATTTCTTCCTTTTCTTTTAATTTCTAATATACAACAATTCTAAATGCATTACGAAAATCTAATTAATTTATAAAAAAAAACTAACTAAGTTATACCAACAATTAGCACACTCAATTTAAACATCAATTAAATATAAATCACAAAATTGGGACATTAAATACTGGAAAAGCAGAAATATATATTTTTTGTGATTTTCTATAAACTTGACCACTTTCAATTGTAAATTAAATCCTAAGAAGGCAAACGCAATGTACTTTGTATTTTTCTTAATCTAAACAAACAAACACGCACACACAAAAATACAAATAGCAAGAAAAAATTAACACAGAAATCCACGGATATTACAACGATACAAGAAATGATTTTATTTTGAATTTTTGGGAGTAATTCGCATGTAGGGCAAAAATCACGTGCTCACAGGGGTTTCAAACCCTCAGGCTATCATATATACCGACTACTCACCTCTAACCAGCCGTAGACTGGTCCGCATTGCCTTTTCCTTTCGTATCGACCTCCTCGCGCGTCGAATCTAGTCAAAACCACAGCGAATACATAAATATGGGTTGAAGAAGCATAACCCAATAAAAAATACTCGAAAAGTACAAAAATTCACAAAGTTGGTAAAATCCGAGCCCCGGGCCCATTTCTCAAAAAATTCCAAAAATCATACCAACGGATTCCACGTCTCACCATGAGTCCGTGCATATAAAATTCATCAATATCGAAGTCCGTTTGACCCCTCAAATTCCAACTTTACACCTTCTTAGGTTTCAAACCCTAACCTCCATTTTTATCCCTTAAATCCTTGGTTTTTCAGTATTAATCTATGTTTTTACATCATAACAACATAATTCGAGTCTAAGAACTCTTACCTGATGAAATCCCACGAATTCTCTCTTAAAAATCGTCTCAGAAGTTTCTTCTCGTTCCAAAATTGGATGAAAACTCGACCTTCTCATTATATGTTTACTGTTCACACGTTTTACTGCTCCCAGTGGATTCCTTGTGAAATTCTAATGAATTTATGATTTTGAATCACTCAATTTGACCTTATAACGAAGGAGATATGTAGGTTTTAAGATTTGCAAATAGTGCAGGTTTTTAATACGCCGTCGGGGGCAATTTCGTCATTAACCTGAAAATCTGTGCAACCTTACTAAAATGGCCATAAAACCCTCATACGATGTCCAAATTCGATGATTCTTTTTGCTACGGGTCCGTAATTACGATACGGATCTAATGCTTCATTATAAACAGTAATCAGAGCTCATTTGTTCAATATGATACTTCTTTATGTCCAAAGATACAATATTGAAACATCAAATACGAGCGTGATCACGGCCCGAAATATACCCGAGGCCCCCGGGACCTCAGCAAAAGGAACCAATATATCCCAAAACATCATCCAAACTTGTTCCAATCATCAAAATACACCTAACAACACTGAAATCATCAATTCACATCGGATTCAAGCCTAAGTTCTTCAAAAACTTCCGAAACACGCATTCGATCAAAACCCCAACCAAACGACGTTCGAATAATCTGAATTTGTTTTCACACACATTGCAAATCACATATCGAAGCTACAAAAACTCTCGGAATTCCATTCCGACCCTTGGATCAAAATCTCACATATCAACTGGAATTCGCCAAAATCCAACCTTAGCCAATTCAAGCCTAATACTACACCGGACCTCCAAATTGAATTCCGGTTGCTCTCCTAAGTCATAAATCATCCCCGAAACTAGTTGAATCATCAAAAGTTCATTCCGAGCCTTCTAACTCATAAGTCAACATTCAGTTGACTTTTCCAAACTAACCTTCTCATAAAGAGACCAATTGCCTTATTTCTAACCAAACTCTATCCGAATTACTTCAAATTCTCCAAACGCATATAATGAAACATATAGAAGCATAAAATAGGTAAAATGGGGTGGTAACTCCTGTAACGACGGGTTGAGTCGTTACATCCTCCCTAACTTAAACAAACGCTCGTCCTCGAGCGGAGAGTTGTTCTAGAAGCCAACGAGTAGCTGAATGATCTTACCAATCATATACCCGGGGTGATTCCTCATCACCCTATCTCGCATGGACCCGATAACACACTACAACCAAACTTTCACAGTCCATTTAATCTATAACCAAACAATAGAACCCCACTGTACTTTCCAAAAATCATACACCTGATCGGAAATTCACGTTTGTACTCAGAGTAAGCCCGAACCAGCTGTAATAACCCATCCTTGCACCCTCGGGTGAAAACATATGATATACCGCCTAAACCAAATACTTGGATCCATAACTTTTATTCAGCAGTTGTCCCCAGCAACTAATTATCGGCAAGAACCTCTTATTAGCTAAAGCCTTTTTCCAACATTTTCATATACCACCAATGATGAATGAAACACACTATAAACCATAATAATCTCTCAGAGCAACCATTCCTGAAACCACTTCCCATTGACTAATATCAAAACAGATTTTCGGGTCAAACCTCGATACTACCTTCCTAACAAGCTGAGATTAAATCTGTCCGTATCATTAATGAACCCAACGATCACCTCGAATCCAACACCACTCTGATGATATGATACCTCAATACAAGTCTAAGTCACATCTTGCATAATACACGCACCAGTAAGAAACGATCTGAACACACTCAAATCATGAAAAATGACTCAAATGAAAGAGTTGTAGCTCAAGCTCATCAATGTCACTACAATACAAGGATGAGACCCCATCTCACATCATAGAAATAGAATGCCTAAATCTACTCCGAAAGGTCATAACTTCCGTAGCCTCGCTACAATGCGCGATCCTGTCCCAATACCATTACACATGAAGCACCTCAAGCCGCTATGCTCAAAATCAACAACCATGCACATTTGATGTCTAAAACCAACAAAATTCATTACACCAACGGTGAAACAGAGAACACACAACACACAACCGGATAGACCATCACCAATGCTCCATACACCGAGCAACACTCACTTACTCTTCCCGCTCGACTTTCTCTATGAATTATCAATGGAACTGCACCATATGTGCCCATAACTAACAAAATTACAATGCCTCACAATATCGAAAAACAACTCATAGCTCCCCTCAGATCGCTAACAAGCTCAATAATGATAGACTCAACATATTCCTCAACAATACCGCTCAGGGTCAACCAAACTAACTCAAGCTAAACACGTAGCCATATCGGCATGCCAATGAACTCAGTACCAAGAAGCCTGAAACTATTTCTTCCACTACCATAACTCCTGCCAAAGTCGTACAATACAGTACCCTGCCTCAAATCAGTACTGAAATCCATAATCTCGCCCAGCGATATGTCCGGCCACAAGAAATGAATCCGAAAAGTCCCTCAATAACAGAAAGGGACCAATGATAGCAACCTTTGTGCTGACATCTCATGAATGCCCAATTAAGAAAATACTCCTTCCTAACTATCCGCCGGTTCCTTGAAATATAAATCATTCCACTAAAATATGTTCTAACGCACTTTACCACTTAACCCGTGGTATTTCTGGCGTAGCCCCTAATGGAATAATTCAAAATCACCCCAACACTAAGACAACCAGTCTGAATTCCAACATCACATCCAAAATATAACATACCAGCGAATAGAGATCCACCACGTCAACACAGCTTGTACATCAGATCTCCATATAACACACAATTCATCATACCTGATACCAATTTCCACCATGCAAATACATGCACCCATTTGATACCTAATCATTCCATAAAAAATATTAAATAATTACCTGTGCTACCAAGAAAACTCGAATACCACTAGTGGACCCAACGAGAACATGCCGCGATTCTACTAAAATATCATCAGTTTAATCATATTACCTTTTTCTGAAACACATACTCGCGTCAAGTCACTTTCACTTAGCAATATCATTTTCCCTAATCATCTAAGGCTCTCTTATCTAATCGCTTAGAAGGAATCACTACACATCCCATGCTCTGCATGACAAACACATGCCTTGTGCAAATTCTTACACTACTGATGCGACGAATGAGGTCTGTATACATTCCCCGCCACCGTCGAGACAACCATTCATTAGTTTTATACTCTTGGCAAGAACTATCACCTTATTCTGAACCAAACAATGGTCTTAGCTCTTTACTTTACTTCATATAATCAGATTGTATCGGTATCGAATTCAATGATCTCGTCTCACTCAATACGAACTGCTGGGGCAATAAGCCACTCCAGACATAATTAAATATCGCATATGATGCCCAAATGTGCTAATAAGCTACCAATTCGAATGCGGTCCTAAAGAAAACGAGCTCTGGAAGGAAATCATCATATCCTATGCACTAATACAGACTTTCCTTGAAAAATAGGAAGTAAAGCATACAGAGATGGCATATAGAAAATTATGCTCGATATTACAATATTCCGGCGTGCAACCCGCTCCAGATAACATACCCGTGGCGGCGTGCCACCCGATCTACACGTAGATCTCACATAAGGAGATGCATATCGAGCCAAATTTGCTCATTACAACATAATACCGAGTATCGATCGTACGCATTCTAAGTGCATGATATCATCCCTGGGGGATATTTAACGTTATAAACTACAAAACTCAAGCACAACCGAGGTGCAGTGTACAATTGGAATTTCAAAAGTCAAGATGCTCATGTAACATCGTTCCTATGCGGATTCTTAATACATAGCAATTTTCTCAAGTCGCCTCACAACCCGCACATCGCATTGCATCGCTACGCAAAATATCTGACAAAGAAACATCAACCTAACTACTCCTCCACGAGGTTTACAAAGATGCACACCTCTGGCCTGATATAGAGCCATTATTCACATTAAATCTATCCACCAACTTCAATCCGATTTTGATCACGCTGACTAGTCTAATAACCTTTCAAAGGTCCATAATAACTCCCATTTTCTCATAACACACAAGAAAAACCATCGTAATCGGGGTAATCCTCCCCAGTTCACAACTCAATATGCCAAGTGCCCTCTAGGCGTGAATTCCTCAATTTAATGACACTATCACATCCTTCATACTTGGTTTACATCTTTAACCAAGACACAACACTACCCTCAGGTGACGCTGAAGACGATACTAATTTATCTTAACCATCGAAACTTCCTTCCTGCTCATCCGATCTCATGACATCTTGTCAAAATATTTCTTCACTCGTGCCCTTCTCGGTTCAATTTCTTCAATTAGAACTGGTTCACCAGCCTACGTCAAATCAGAACTAACATAGTAAAAGCCACAGAATCCGTTAAACAATAGCAAGCTCCCCAACTTGATTGGAAGCCATATATCACAACCCGCTATATACATAATGCATATGCTCCATTGCTGTCGTAATACCATGATGAGATTAAACTTACTCTTTCATAAGCATGTGGAACACAAATCATCTGGAATTTTAACTCTCCTGCATTTTCTTGCATTCACTCATATAACAGTTAAGCCTGCTCTCTAGGAGTCCAAATTTTTATTAAGTCCCAAATTTTTCAAAAATTTTGGCTGAGTTTGCTTTGTAATTGGTCCTATCCACCTGCCAGAGAATCACCAAAACCATCCTAATAGCACGACTACAACTTAACAAAACATCACAATGTATATCAACAACATTAATCTCAATACTAACTGTATTATATTATCAAAATCGATACAGGGACATGCGCTGCACTTGTTTGAATCATAACACATATAAAACATCGCCAATTTAGTCTTTTTGAGATTGAACTCATACCGCCACACGTATTGCACTTAACTTTCCAACTAGGAGATACGACAATATTCTTCATGCGCCCACAACTTGGGGTTACACAATAGATCGCAATAGGAACGAATCGCTTAACAGTTCATCTATTATCCCACAAACTTCTTCGTCACTACTAAATCACATAAATACACCTCACAGTGCTAACTTACTCATCACATGAATATCCGACCGCCATCCCGACTAATAAGGACATTACCAAACACATAAGTTCAAAGCACTTGCTCGCATAATTAGCACTTCAGTGCTCAAGCCATAAGCGAAGATTCGGCCTCAAGTCCTCCAGACTGGCCCAACATGAACTCACAAAGATTACATCTCGCCCCTTGATCGGGGAATCACAAGCCATCAAGGCAATTATATTTCTGAATGCTTGCGTGCGCTTACAAACATGTGGAAGAAATTTCAAGAGTTATTTCTCAACCTGAATCAAATACACACGATAAGAATTCCAAGAAAGTGAAGTGTTTCTTAAAGTTCTGTAGTCTCCCAAGGATAGATACGGACGTCTACGTACCAATCCGCGAAAGCCTACTAAATCGGCTCATGACTCGTGAGGCCTAGTAACCTAGGCTCGATACCAACTTGTCACGCCCCCAATCTCGGTTGTGATGGCGCCCAACACAACTACTAGGCAAGCCCGACCATTTACACTCTCATCCCGAGCATGAAGCTCCAACCAAGTACTTGAATATTATTGTCAACAACAAAGTTAAATGCTTAACTGATAGATAGAAGCTAAATTGTATAATCTCCCAAAGACCAGGGTCACGAGTCTAGAGCCTCTAAAAAAAACTAAATAATAGTATCCGAACGAAATACTCAAGTTTGGAAATGTATATATAAATAAAACTAAAATAGAAAGAGTAGTTAGGTCCTACGAACGTCAAGCAGCTACCTCAACAACTCTGATAAACTCTGGAACAAAGACTGCTCAGCTAAGCCTCTAGTGTACCTAAATCTGCACACAAGATGCAGGGAGTAGGGGTTAGTACTAAGTACTTAGTGAGTAAAAAGTATATAAAATAGCTGAAAGCAGGAATTCCACAGAATACCACAGAGCAAAGCTAAACTACAGTCCAATACCTACCACGAACTAACAACAACAACAAATTCACAATTAACACAGATAATTTACAAACAAAAATGCAATGCAATGCACATGGCTGCTACGACACGTAGCCCGATCCGTTTAACGTCGACGGTCCTCACTGGGGGTGTGTACAAACTTCGGAGGGGCTCCTTCAGCACAAGCGCAATATTCATATCATCCATTGTGGCGTGCATGCCGATCCATAGTCAGTCCACAACATGCATATGAGTCACACAACAATTCAATTTATTATTTCCAGGTTTCAGTTCATTAACAATGAAAAATACTTTAATTTTGTTTAATTTTCCAAGAACAGGTGACTTAGCATTTCAAAATAGTGATTTCAAGCCAGGACTAAGATCAATGATTTTACAAATCAAGCTATCACATAGATATCTATCCCCTATGGATACTACAGGTCGGCACAAGGCCACAAACATGGCTTATAGACCATATATATACTTGACACAGGGTGCGTTTCAACTGCTAATGTAATATTATTCATATTCGGGATGGATCAGGTCTCAATCCCCAGTCATAACCAATCCCGCACCTGCCATGAGGATGTGATAAGCCGGGGTTTCAAACCCTCAGGCTATCATATATAGCAACTACTCACCTCTAACCAGCCGTAGACTTGTCCGCAATGCCTTTTCCTTTCGTATCGACCTCCTCGCGCGTCGAATCTAGTCAAAACCACAGCGACTACATAAATATGGGTTGAAGAAGCATAACCCAATCAAAAATACTCGAAAAGTACAAAATTCACGGAGTTGGTAAAATTCGAGGCCTGGGCCCATTTCTCGAAAAAATTCCGAATATCATACCAACGGATTCCTCGTCTCGCCATGAGTCCGTGCATATAAAATTCATCAAAATCGAAGTCCGTTTGACCCCTCAAATTCCAACTTTACACCTTCTTAGGTTTCAAACCCTAACCTACATTTTTACCTCTTAAATCCTTGGTTTTTCAGTATTAATCTATATTTTTACATCATAACAACATAATTTGAGTCTAAGAACTCTTACCTGATGAAATCCCACAAATTCTCTCTTAAAAATCATCTCAGAAGCTTTTTCCCGTTCTAAAATTGGATGAAAACTCGACCTGCTCATTATATGTATACTGTTCACACGTTTTACTGTTCCCAATGGATTCCTTGTGAAATTATAATGAATTTAGGCTTTTGAATCACTCAATTCGACCTTATAACGAATGAGATATGCAGGTTTTTAATACGCCGGTAGGGGCAATTTCGTCATTAACATGAAAATCTGTGCAACCATAGTAAAATGGTCATAAAATCGTCATACGATGTCCAAATTTGATGATTCTTTTTGTTACGGGTCCATAATTACGATACGGATCTAATGCTTCATTAGAAACAGTAATTGGAGCTCATCTTTTCAATGTGATACTCCTATATGTCTAAAGATACAACGTTGAAACATCAAATACAAGCGTGATTGTCATGACCCAAACCCCGGTCATGATGACGCCCAACACATTGCTAGGCAATCCCGACCATATTATCCATTTTACCAGCCAATTATTAATTAATACTGATCAAATAACATTAATAGCTTGTTTTCATTTCAAAACAACAATGCGTGTAACCCAAATCATACATAATATAGCCCAACCAAATCGCGGTGTCACAAGTCTGAGCCTCTACAGATGAAATATCCTACACAATCAAGTCTAGGCAGAATGAAAGCAACAAAATGATAAAGAGGAAGAGATCGGGTCCTGCGGACGTCGACAACTACCTTGAAGTCTCCTCAGGATACTGGTAACGAAGCAGCTGCGATAGCTCAACTGCCCTCCTGAACCTGTGAATCTGCACCAAAAAGTGCAGGGGAGTGGGGTGAGTATATTTCAACTCAGTGAGTAATAATAATAACTAACAACTGAAAATAAGAACACATGTACTATCACTAAATAGTTCTAAGGGTAACCTCACAGGTAAGTCATCTCTACAGTGAATAATCCCATTTCCAGTCCACATCTGTCTCACAACGGTCTCACACTAACCTATTCCTCACTCATACTGCCGCAGCGTGCAGCCCGATCCAATATATATATATAGTTCTGCGACATGCAACCTCCTCCAATATATATAACGCTGCGGCGTGCAGCCCGCTCCAATATATATAACGCCGCGGTGTGCAGCCCGCTCCAATATATATAACGCTGCAGCGTGCAGCCCGATCCATTTAATGGCGCTCATTGGGGGTGTATACAGACTTCGGAGGGGCTCCTTCAGCCCAAACGCTATGATACTACAGCGTGCAGTCCGATCCTATATATATATATATATATATATATATATATATATATATATATATATATATATATCTGTTGCGGCACGCAGCCCAATCCAATATATATAACTATGCTCACTGGGGTGTGTGTGCAGACTCCGAAGGGGCTCCTACTGCTCAAGCGCAATGATACTGCGGTGTGCAGTTGGATCCACATGTATATTACTGCGGCGTGCAGTCCGATCCAATATATATAGCGCTGCGGCGTGCAACCCGATCCAATATATATATATATAATGCTGCGGCGTGTAGCCCGATCCAATATATAGGTATATCGATACCTCACAGCGGGTCCTCAACCCCATCTCAGTCAATATAGACTTGGCGTCTCATGCCCACTCAGCTAGAACAGGGAATCCCACCCCATGTAGTCTCTCTCAAAGTACACATCTAGTACTGGCTCATGATATGCTATACAACTATAATTACGACTGAGTGTATGTATCCCGCATGATATAAGGGTCACCTAGCTCTACAGGCATCCCTAATACTCTACAGATCGGCACAAGGCCCCAAACATGGCTACTAGCCCAATTACACAGTTATAAGCTCAATCTCAGTCATGATAAACAGTATACTATCAATTGGGAAGGACCAAGTCCAAATCCCCAGTCACAATACCATCACGCTCGTCACCCGACGCGTGTTTCATCTCAGCATAGCAATGTATAGTGCAAGTACGGGGTTTCAAACCCTCAGTACATCATTTACTACTACCACTCACCTCAGACCGGTAGAAGTCCTAGATCGCTTTGCGCTTGCCTCGCAAATCAATCTCCTTGGATTCCAAATCTGATCAAAATCAATAAGAATACATCAATATAGGCTAATTAGACATAACCCAATCGAAATAACTCAATTTACACCAAAACCCACGAAGTTGTCAAAATCCGACTTTTGGTACGCTTCTCATAAAATTAAAAAAATTTCATTTTCAAAATCCTTACCTCAACATGAGACCATACATATAAAATCTATCGGACTCCGTTTGCCCATTCAAATCGACAATTTACCATAACCCAGACTTTGGGCAAAAATCCCCCATTAATCCTCCCATTTACAGTGAAATAATTAAAGATTCTAAGATAAAATCGCGTATTTAGACCATAGAACTTACCGCCAATGTTTACCCGGTGAAATCCCCTTCAAATCCAGTCACTTTGCTCTCTAAGAACACAAAAATGGAGGAAATGTGTAATGGGTTTACGGATGAAATGTTCTGAACTTAACCCTTCTGCCAGGGGTCATTACCCTCGCGATCGCAGCCTTTGGCACGCGATCACGGAGTACAAATTTTTGGCAGACTTAATTTCCTTCTACGCGATCGCGTGGACTCAGCCGCGATCACGATGACCAACCAAACAATTCTACGCGATCGCGACACTTACACCGCGATCGCATTGCTTCCAGATCCAACCTTACGCGATCGCATCTAGCACCTCGCGATCGCGATGCACCCAGCCTTCACCTTACGCGATCCCATCCAGCACCTCGCGATCGCGAAGAGCAAACGCCCCTCAGCTCTCTGATACACTTCGTGATCGCGTGGCCATCTACGCGATCGCGATGAGTAAATTACCTGCAATTTTATTGCAGCAATTAGTTGTGCTTTTTTGGCACAAAATGGTCCGTTTGGACCCCGAATTCATCCCGAGGGCCCCGGGACTCTAACGAAAACCACCAACCTACTCCAAAATAGGATACAAACTTTTTCAAATCATTAAAACACGCCTTTAAACACGGAATTCATCGAATCAAAGCGAATTCAAGTCTAAGTTTCATCTAAAACTTTCGAAACCAACATCCAATCAAAACCCCGATCAAACGATGTCCGAGTGACCTGAAAATTTGCAGGCATATCCAAAATCACCTAACGGAGCTACTGCAACTGTCGGAATTCCATTGCGACTCCCGGATCAAAATATCACCTACCGTTCGGATTTCGCCAAGATTCAACCTTAGCCAATTCAAGCCTAAAACTACACCGGACCTCCAAATTCATTTCCGATCGCTCTCCTAAGCCACAAATGACCTCCCGGAGCTGACCGAATCATCAGAATTCGATTCCAAGCTCTCTAACTCACAAGTCAACATCCGGTTGACTTTTCCAACTATTCCTTCTTCTGAGAGACTATTTGTCTCATTTCCAACCAAACTCAATCCGAATTGACTCAAACTCAAACATACATATTGAAACGTGAACAAGAATATAACGGGGAAAACAGGGTGATAACTCACATGATGACGGGCCGGGTCATCAGAGTGATCACAACCCGAAACACACCCGAGGCTCCCGGGACCTCAGCAAAAGGCACCAACATATCCCAAAACATCATCCAAACTTGTTCCAATCATCAAAACACATCTAACAACATTGAAATCACCAATTCACATCGGATTCAAGCCTAAGTTCTTCAAAAACTTCAGAAAAACGTATTCGATCAAAACCCCAACCAAACGACGTCCGAATAATCTGAAATTTTTTTCACACACATCGCAAATCACATCTCGAAGCTACAGAAACTCTCGAAATTCCATTCTGACCCTTGGATCAAAATCTCACCTATCAACTGGAATTCACCAAAATCCAACCTTTGCTAATTCAAGCCTAATACTACACCGGACCTCCAAATTCAATTTTGGTTGCTCTCCTAAGTCATAAATCATCCCCGAAACTAGTTGAATCGTCAAAAATTCATTCTGAGCCTTCTAACTCATAAGTCAACATTCAGTTGACTTTTCCAAACTAACCTTCTCATAAAGAGGCCAATTGCATCATTTCTAACCAAACTCTATCCGAATTACTTCAAATTCTTCAAACACATATAATGAAACATATAGAAGCATAAAATAGGGAAAATGGGGCGGTAACTCCTCTAACGACGGGTCGGGTCGTTACACAAACACACCCCCTTTGTTATTTTACTCTACACTAACTAAACCTAAAAACAAAAAAACCTAAACACACAAGCCTCCACCCTATTTTTCTTCTTCCCTTTCTTCTTCTTTCTTATAGTTTTTTTTATAGTTGTAAATAGTTAATTCCAATGGTTCAAGTCACATAATAATATGAGTTTAAACTAGTTGTAGGATAATTGGTTTAATTCATATATATTATTTGTCGATTTTGTATTTTACTTTCAATTTCAATTTTAGCGATGTTCACTTCCATTAACCATTTGTCTCAATATAGCAAATAATATGTCACACATTGAGCATGTAATCAATTAGGATTTTCTCTTTATTGTTTAGAAAATAAATTAAATAACTAAAAAATTGCAGTCAATTTAGGATTGTTTTAAGATGAACTTAGTTTCAAATAATTTTGAATAAATAATTTTATTAGTTTTTTTGTAATATATTACAATGCAAGCTTTAATCCTATTCTAATTAGTTTCTTTTAATACTAGTTAAGAAATTTCGTATTTAAAAAAAATTTTGAAAACTCAAATTTTTTAAATATAAATTAATTTCTGCTTCATTAATATTCGTCACAAACTAGATGAGTGTATTGCATATTTTTAGCTCATACTTAATTATGTTTTTTCTTTCTTTATTATAGAGAAAAACTTAAAAAAAAATAGAAATGTAGTCATTTTAGGATATCCTTAAAACAAATAAGGAGTACCTTGCTATATCAAATGTACAAATGCGAGGCCCTTATTAATTTTATAATTAAAAATATTTTGAAAACTCAAGACGGGCCGTTTAGCAAATTTCATGGCCTTCCCTAAAGATAACAATCGGATAGTCGCTTTAGGCGCGATATTTAAAATTACATTCTTAAATTTGGGTGTGTATTTCATACAACCCAACTCTAAATCCGAAAATGTCAAATAAAAATGTGTCGAGGATCCAGGTGCATTTCATGTGCCGTGATCTGAAAACATATTTTTAGGCGACGTTCCCTTTCGTAAATAATAAATATTAAAAGCGATTAAAAATATTAAAATTGGCACATAGGTTCGAATGTCTTAAAATCAAATAATTAAGCCGAATATAACAGTTGAGCGACCGTTCTAGAACCACAGAATTCGAGAATGCCTAACACCTTCTCCCGGTTTAACAGAATTCCTTATTCGGATTTCTGGTATGCAGACTGTTAAACAGAGTCATTCTTTTCCTCGATTCGGGATTCCCAGGCTGCTGCCTCCTCCTCGGCTCGAGCTGTCCGAGCCGCTCGGGTAAGCCAGGTCTAGACCAATAAACCTAGGGTTTAGACCTAGAAGAATAATATACTCATGCCGGATCCATAGTAGGACGTTTGTTTGCATCACGTGCATTTGACTTATGGGACTCAACACAGGGGTTGGGTTCGTCTAGGACAGGTGACCTGAAATGAAAAGACCATCCTGCTGCATCCTGTTTGTTTTACGCATTTATTTGCTTCAAACTTGCATGCTGACCAGTTTTTAAATATTGAGGAAAATGAAAAAAAGAAAAGACAAATTTTTAGTTTCAAAATAGTTTGTTTTTACTTAAAAAGAAAAAGAAAACAAAACATTTTTTTAATAAAACAAATGTAGGATTTATTCTTAAAATTAAAAAAATATAGTTTAGTTGTTTTTCAATAAAATAAAAAAAATAGTTTGTTTCATTTATAGATGTAGTTTGTTTTATTTAACCGAACTACGCTGATTTGATTCTCGCCGGATGTGAGATACGTAGGCAACCCCCATCGGGTCCAACCTCCTATTTTGCAAAAATAGCCAAAAAATTTGAAATTAATTTTTTGTCGTAAATAAGTCGGTGATGGCGTTTTCAAAATAGTCGTATGTTCCCAAAAGGGACGCCGGAAGGTTGATTTTGCATAAACAGCCACCTTTGGGTCATTTTTTAGATTTTGACCGACTGACCCACACAGCCTTAGAATCTTCGTCACCGAGGCGCTGAAAGGCCGTATTTGCAATATCGGATTTTTATTTTCAATTTGAAAAAAGAAACAAAAAATGTCAAAATTTTAATTTTGTCATAAATAAGTCGGGTGATACTATTTTTGTCAAAAATAGCCAAATGTTACCGAAAGGAACGCCGGAAGGCTGACTTTGCATAAACAGCCACCTTTGGTTATTTTTAGATTATTGGTCAGTTAGCTAATGCAACCTTAAATCTTCGTCCCGGGGCGATTAAAGGCCGTGTTTGCAAATCCAGTTTTTTTTTATATTTTAATTTGAAAAGAAAAACAAGAAAAAGCGTTAGTGGGCAAGTGAATGCCCTTTGAATTTTTGGTTAAAATAAGCCGAGCCATCTTCGATAGTGTATTAAATTGTTCTTGCCGAGATAGCCTTAGAGTATCTTTCAGTTGCCGAAAGGCTATTTTTGCAAAAGAACGGATAAGTTTGTATAATAATCCTTCCCGGCCTTATATTTATGTGAAATTGAGAAGGGGCCATGTTTGCAGAAATAGCCATCTAGTTGAAATTGGCAAAAATGGAAGGAATATGCTAGTTTGTTTTTTAATTCATATTTCTTTTGATTAGAGCATGTGGTGTCGGATTTTCAAGTATGTAAGTATTCTTTTCGTCAAAGTTTGTTAGTATGGTCAGTTTTTAAAACTTTATAATCAAGTTTGTTTTATTATGAAAATTTAAAAAATTCCTAAAAAAAAATGTTTTATTGTTTTGACCTTTCATTGGCCCGAACTACGCAAGGTCTGATTCATGCGGGGTCATGATACGTAGGCAATCTCCATAAGATACGTCCACAACAAGAAAAAAAATGAAAAAATGATAGAAAAAATCAAAAAATAAAAGGGGTGAAAAATGTAGTTAACAATAAGGACCGACTAAGTCTATTCTAACATGTTTTGCTTTGAAAATTAAGGTGGTTGGTTTGTGGTGATCCGAAAATACAAGATCCAGGAAAACCTGATTGTGATCCAAAGACAATGACACCCATAATATCACGCAGAATCCTTTACCTGCACGTCATGAAGCACACTTTGTGGGGATGGTGCCTGGTGACAAGGAGAATGTGAATCCTCTTGGAGATGTATTGACTAAAGCTGAAAATATTAAAACGGATAATGGCCTTGGTAATATTGATGTGAAGCTTAGTGGCCAAAATGTCGTGCTTGGTAATTAGAAAGACTCTCCATTTCTTCGTCAACCAGAGTAGAGTTTTTGGTGGCTTATTTTGTTGTCATTATTGTCGTCCATATTATACAGGGTTGTTAATCGGGATATTGTCTTGTAATTCAAACCCTTCTATCATTCTATTTTGTCCAGTTTTCTGTTGGTATAATACCTCATTTAATATTGTCTAGGTTTGTTCCAAGTATTGTACCCCAGTTTATTGTGTTTGTTTTGTAATACCAACTTTTTCCTAACCCACTTGTCACGACCCAAATCCGATTGTGATGGCGCCCAACACTAAGGCTAGGCCAGCCAGACCAATAATTATTTTCATAGTGAACTATCAGTCCCAAATGGATAACTCAAGAAGAATATATGAGTCAATAGAAACTCCAATAATATTAATATGAATAAATACTGAGAGGTGCAAAAACGAAATAACACTCCCAAAGATCAAGGGTCACGAGTCTAGAGCCTCTAAACAAAACGAATAGTAATAGAGAATACTGAATGAAATACTCAAATCCGAAACATATAATGATAACTGCATGGAATGAGAAGCTAGGTTCTGCGAACGTCGGCAGCTACCTCAGCAACTCAAAATAACTCTGTAGAAGCTGGAGTGCTCGTCTATTCTTCCCGTGTACCTGAATCTGCACACAAAGATGCAGGGAGTAGGGGTGAGTACTAAGTAATCAGTGAGTAATAAATATATATCAATAGCTAAAAGTAAGAAATCTACAGAATACCACAGAGTAAAGCTAAACTACAGTCCGATTCCTCCTACGAACTAGCAACAACAGTACATTACAATTATCACAGATAATTCAACAGATAAAGATGCAATGCAATGCACATGACCGCTACAACGTGTAGCCCGATCTATTTAACATCAACGGCGCTCACTGGGGTGTGTATAGACTCCGGAGGGGCTCCTACAGCCCAAGCGATACTATGGCGTGCAGCCCGATCCTCATATCATCTACTGCGGCGTGCAACCCGATCCATCCTTAGTCCACAACATGCATATGAGTCACACAACAGTTCAAATTATTTACTTCCAGGTTCCAGTTCATTAATTATGCAAATACTTTAATTTTTATTTAATTTTCCAAGAACAGGTGACTTAGCATTTCAACATGGCGATTTCAAACCAGGACTGAGATCAGTCATTAAGAAAATAGAGCTATCACATATATAACTATCCCCTAGGGATACAGGTCGGCACAAGGCCCCAAACATGGCTTACAACCCACAAATATATCAAACACAATGTGTGTTTCAACCACGTATATCATGTTATTCATATTGGGGATGGACTGAGTCTCAATCCTCAGTCACGATCAATGCCGGACCTGCCACGGGGTGCGAGCCACGCCCTACTAGCGTCACAATATGCTAAGCCGGGGTTTCGAACCCTCATGCTACCATATACACTAACTACTTACCTCTAGCCGGCCGTGGACTCACCCGCGATGCCTTTTCCCTTTGAATTTGCCGTCTCGTGCGTCGAATCTAGTCAAAACCACATCAATTATATCAAATACGGGTCAAAGAAACATAACCCTATTTAATTTACTCGAAATACGCAATAATGCACCAAGTTGGTAAAACCCGAGGCCCAGGGCCCGCTTCTCAAAAAATTCCAAAATTCATCGGATTCCTCATCTCGCTACAAGTTCGTGCATATAAAATTTATCGAAATCGGAGTTCGAATGGCCTTTCAAAAGTCAAAATTTCATTTTCATGATCTAGGGCCTAATTCTTCACAATTTCTACCCAAATTCATGAGTTTTGATGTTAATTATAGCATATAATCGTGTTTTTGAGTCAAGAAACTTACCTCCAATGTTTCTCTGTTGATTTCTCTCTTCAAAGCTCCCAAAACCCTCTCTAAACGAAGTGAAAATATGATTAGGGTCGCGTCTGAAATTAATTAAATCTGTTTCTCCTCAGACGCCTCCTTCTATACGATCGCAGTGCCACTCTTGCGATCGCATAGAGCAAGTTTTCCAGGCCCTAAAATTCCTTCTCTGCGATTGCAGGACTATCCATGCGATCACATAGTTTCGACCCCTTACACTACACGATCACACCAACGCTTACGCGATCGCACTGCACACTCTCAGCAACCTATGCGATCGTAATACCCTTCACGCGATCACATAGAGTAAAATTTTCGCCCCTTCAAATCCTTCTATGCGATCGCTGTCCTGTCTATGCGGTCGGATAGAACAACAGCTGTCTGCAATTTTCTACTGCAATTTCATGATCAAAACTTGCCCGTTGGGCATCCGAAATGATCCCGAGACCCCCGGGACCTCAACCAAAGCCACAAATACATCACATTACCTCATTCAAACTTGCTCGTAACATAAAAACACCACCGTAAACATCAAAATCACCAATTTCACACGGATTTAAGCCTAAGTTTCTTTAAAACTTCCGAAACTAACATTCGATCTAAAACCCGACCTAAACACCTCCGAATGACCTAACTCTTTGCGCTCATATCCAAAATCACCTAATGGAGCTACTGCAACTCTCGGAATTTCATTCCGAGCCCCGGATCAAAATCTCACCTACCATTTGGATTTCGCTAAAATTCAACCTTAGCCAATTCAAGCCTAAAACTACACCGGACCTCCGAATTCGATTCCGATTGCTCTCCTAAGTCATAAATGATCCCCCAAAACTAGTCGAATCATCAAAATTCAATTCCAAGCTGTCTAACTCATCGGTCAACATTTGGTTGACTTTTCCAAATTATCCTTTTCATAAAGAGGTTTATGGCCTCATTTCCAAATTATCCTTTTCATAAAGAGGTTTATGGCCTCATTTCTATCTAAATTCCTTCCGAGTGATTCTATCTTTCCGAACACATATAAATTAGTATATTGAAGTGTTAAATGAGGAAAACGGGGCGATAACTCCCGTAATGACGAGTCGGGTCGTTACATTCTCCCCAACTTAAACTAACACTTGTCCGCGAGCGGGTTAAGAAACATACCTGGAGTCTCAAATAAGTGTGGATATCTGCTCCGCATCTCCTGTTCGGTCTCCCAAGTTCCTTCCTCCACGAAATGACCTCTCCACTGCACTTTCACTGAGGCTATGTCTTTGGACCTGAGCTTACAAACCTGTCGACCCAAAATGGCTACCGGCTCCACATCGTAGGTCAAGTCCTCATCCATCTGTATCGTGCTGAAGTCTAACACATGTGATGGTCTCCAACATACTTCCTGAGCATAGATACATGGAACACCGGGTGAACTCCCAACAAGCTGGGTGGAAAAACAAGCATATAGACCACCTCCCCAACTTTCCTAAGCACCTCAAAAGGTCCAATGAACCTTGGGCTCAACTTCCCTCTTTTTCCAAACCTCATAACGCCCTTCATAGGCGAAACCTTGAGCAACACCTTCTCACCTACTGAATACGACACATCTTAGACCTTCCGGTCCGTATAACTCTTCTAGCACAATTGAGTTGTGCAAAGTCTCTTCTGGATCACCTTCACCTTGTCTAAGGCATCCTCAACTAACTCTATCCCCAACAATCTAGCCTCGCCGGGCTCAAACCAAACGACTGGAGACCTACACCGCCTCCCATATAAAGCTTCATACGGTGCCATCTGTATGCTGGACTGATAGCTATTACTATAAGCAAACTCTGCAAGAGGCGTAATCAGCCCATGAACCACCGAAATCAATGACACAAGCACGCAATATGTCCTTCAGTATCTGAATTGTATGCTCAGACTGCCCATCCGTCTGTGGATGAAATGCTGTGCTCAGCTCTACCTCCGCACCCAACTCTCGCTGAAATGTCCTCTAGAACTGAGAAGTGAACTGGGTACCTCTATCCGATATGATAGAAATGGGAACTCCATGAAATCTCACAATCTCGTGGATGAATATCTCTGCCAACCGCTCCGAGGAGTACGTAGTACACACTGGAATGAAGTGAGCTGACTTGGTCAGCCTATCCACAACTGCCCAAACTGAATCAAACTTCCCCGCTGTCCGAGGGAGTCCACTAACAAAGTCCATAGTAATCCTTTCCCACTTCCACTCGGGAATCTCAATACGCTGGAACACACCACTAGGCCTCTGATGCTCATACTTGACCTGCTGACAGTTTAGGCACCGTGCCACATGATTCACAATATTTTTCTTCATCTTTCTCCACCAGTAATGCTGCCTCAAATCCTGATACATATTTGCGGCACCTGGATGAATAGAATACTGCGAGCTGTGGGCCTCCTCCAATATCAACTCACGAAGGCCATCAACATTGGGCAAGCAAATCTGGACCTGCATTCGTAACACACCATCACTATCAATAGTGATATCTCTGGCATCATCATGCTGAAATCTATCCTTAAGGACAAGAATGTGTGGATCATCATACTGGCACTCTCGAATACGATCATATAAAGAAGACCGAGCTATCACGCAGGCCATCACCCGACTGGGCTCAGAAATGTCCAGCCTCACCATCTGATTAGCTAACGCCTGAACATCAACTGCAAGGGGTCTCTCCCCAACTGGAATGTACGCCAAGCTGCCCATACTACTAGCCTTTCGACTCAATGCATCGGCCACTACATTGGCCTTCCCGGGATGGTACAACATGGTAATATCATAGTCTTTGAGCAATTCGATCCATCTCCGCTACCTCAAATTGAGATCCTTATGCTTAAACAAATGCTGAAGGCTACAGTGGTCTATATATACATCACAAGATACACCATACAAGTTATGCCTCCAAATTTTCAAGGCATGAACAATAGCAGCTAACTCTAAGTCGTGAACATGGTAGTTCTTCTCATGGGGCTTTAGCTGACGAGAAGCATATGCAATAACTCTACCCTCCTACACTAATACACAACCAATCCCAACTCTCGAAGCATCATAATACACCGTATAAGACCCTGAAGCTGATGGAAACACAAGTACCGGAGCTGTGGTCAAAGCTGCCTTGCGCTTCTGGAAGCTCTCCTCACAATCATCAGACCACACAAATGGAGCATTCTTCTGTGTCAACTTAGTCAAAGATGAAGCAATAAATGAAAAACCCTGAACAAATCGGCGGTCATAGCCTGCCAAGCCTCGGAAACTCCGGATCTCAATAGCTAAGGAAGGTCTGGGCCAATTCTACACCGCCTCGACCTTTTGTGGGTCAACCCGAATACCATCACTGGACACTACATGTCCCAGAAAAGTCACAGTATCAAGCCAGAACTCACACTTAGAGAATTTTGCATAAAGCTTTTCTTCTCTCAACCTCTGCAATACCACCCTCAAGTGTTGTGCGTGCTCCTCCTGGCTGCGTGAATACAGCAGGATATCATCAATAAACACAATCACGAAAGAATCAAGGTATGACCGAAATACACTATTCATCAAGTGCATGAATGCGACTGGGGCATTGGTCAGCCCGAAAGACATCACCAGAAATTCATAGTGCCTATATCTCGTTCTGAACGTTGTTTTCATAATGTCTAAATCCCTAATCTTCAACTGGTGATAACCCGATCTAAGGTCGATCTTAGAGAATACACTTGCTCACTGGAGCTAATCAAACAAGTCCTCAATACGAGGCAATGGGTACTTATTCTTCACTGTCACCTTGTTCAGCTGCCTGTAATCAATGCACGTTCTCATTGTGCCATATTTCTTCTTCATGAATAATACCGGTGCACCCCAGGGTGACACACTCGGGCGAATGAACCCCTTATCTAAGAGTTCCTGAAGCTGTTCTTTCAACTCTTTTAACTCAGCTGGTGCCATGCGGTAGGGAGGAAAAGAAATGGGCTGAGTGCCCGACACCAAGTCAATACCAAAATCAATATCCTTGTCAGGCGGCATGCCCGACAGGTCTGCTGGAAATACATCCGAGAAATCCCTCACAACGGGGACCAAATCAAGACTGGGTGTCTCAGCCTCAACATCTCTAATGAAGGCCAAATAAAATAAACAACCCTTCCCAATCATTCGTTGGGCTTTTATAAAGGAAATTAGCCTGTCGGATACATAATCAGTCACACCACGCCACTCAATCCTCGGATTAACTGAAATAGCTAGTGTGGCTGTCTTGGCATGACAGTCCAGAATCGCATGGTAAGGAGATAACCAATCCATGCCTAGAATCATGTCGAAATCCACCATGCCCAACAGTAATAAGTCAACTCGGGTCTCCAGACCCCTAATAGTAATAAGACAGGATCGATATACCTGATCCACATTAACTGTATCACCCTCCGGGGTAGACACATGCACAGGCAAGGCAAGAATACCACGTGTCATACCCAAATGATGTGCAGAATATGAAGAAACATAGGAATAAGTGGATCCGGAATCAAATAAGACAAAAGCATCCCTGTGGCAGACTAAGATAATACCTAAAATGACTGCATCTGATGCACTAACATCCTTCCTATCTGGAAGAGCATAGAAACGAGTATGGCCTCTGCTAGTACGATCCTCACCCCTAGGGCGACCTCTGGCTCCCTGGCCACCACTTCTAGCTGACTGTGCTAGTGTTGAAGAAGCAGGAGCTAAAGACGAGGGCCGGTCCCTCTTCTAAGACCACTTACGAAGCCACTGAGGACACTCTCTCCTGATATGGCTAAACTCGCCACACTCAAAGCAACGGCCTGAAGCTGGAGAAAGGGACTGCTGAGGACCCCTAGCCACAGATGAACCCTGAGTTTAAGAAGAAGGAGCAGAGCTCTGAGCTGGAAGGGCGCTCAATGCAGGCTGACTCTGTTGATGACCCTGCTGATCCTGATGGCCCTGATAACCCTGACGACCATGGTCTGATGAAACTCCACTGGACTCTGCACGTCCTGACTGGGGAGATCTGAAAGAACGACCCCTACTATGCTGAGGCTGGCTCCTAGACGGAGCACTACTGTAACTACCAGTACCATGAGGCCGCTTAGCCTCCTTCTCCTCATGCTCTCGGCGGCGATCTGTCTCAATCTGACGAGCCGCATCAACCACCTCCTCCAAGGTAACTGCCGAAGCCCTCTCTCTAGTCATCAATATACGGATAGGATAGAGGAGACCATCTATAAATCTCTTGATCCTCTCTCGATCCGTCGGAATCATCCACATGTCATGACGGGCTTGCTGTGTAAATCTCAACTCATACTGAGTTACCGACATATCTCCCTACTTCAACCACTCGAATTGACGATGCAGCTTCTCCCTCTAGGACTGAGGCACATACTTCTCCAAAATTACCGTGGAGAACTGATGCCAAGTGCGGGGCGCTGCCCCAGCGGGCCTATGCATCTCAAAATGCTCCCACAACTAAAATGCTGGTCCTGTGAACTGAAAAGTAGTGAAAGCAACACTGCTAGACTCCAGAATACCCGTAGTGTGAAGCATACGCTAACACTTATCCAAAAAACCCTGGGCATCCTCGCCCTCAGCACCACTGAATGCCGGAGGCTGTAGCCTCTCAAACCTCTCCAACCGACGCTGCTCATCATCAGGCATAACTGGAACCACATGAGCTGGGGCTGGTGCAACAAGTGCAGCTGGCTGAGCTGGAGCTGCCTCAAGGGCCTGTAAACCCTGAACTACTGGCTCGGGTGTGCGAGCCACTGGGTCTGATTTCCTCCCCCTGCCAGTGAAGAAGCCGCTGCAGTAGAGGCTGTAACTACCTGAGCTAAGCCAGTGCATACTGATAAAATCTAGGCCAAAGTCTCTTGAAGACCCGGTATCTCAATAGAAACTGCCGGTGCCTGAACCTGGGCTGCTGGGATGCCTGCAGCTGGAACTTGATCCTGAACCTGGGCCATTGGTGCTGGAATCTGGCCCTGAGTCTGGTTAGCCGGTGGGTCAGCAGATGCTAGCACTGTTGCCCTACCTCTACCACTACCACGGCCTCGGGTGCCACTGATGGTCATCCGCCACGTCCGCTAGCACGTGTTCTCGCCATATGCGAGAGAATAGAATATGGAAAAGTTTAGTTTCACGATAACACAAACCGTACGATATGAATCCAAGAAAAGTGAAGTTTTTCCTAAAGTTCTGTAGCCTCCCGAGGATAGATACGGACGTCTACGTACCGATCTGCGAAAGCCTACTAAACCGGCTCATGACTTGCGAGTCCTAGTAATCTAGGCTCTGATATCAACTTGTCACGATCTAAATCCGATCGAGATGGCGCCCAACACTAAGGCTAGGCCAGCCAGACCAACAAATGTTTTCACAGTGAACTATCAGTCCCAAATGGACAACTCAAGAAGAATATATGAGTCAACAGAAACTCTAATAATAATAATATGAATAAATACTGAGAGGTGCAAAAATGAAATAACACTCCCAAAGATCTGGGGTCACGAGTCTAGAGCCTCTAAACAAAACCGATTAGTAATAGAGAATACTAAATGAAATACTCAAATCTAAAACATATAACGATAACTGAATGGAATGAGAAGCTATGTTCTGCGAACGTCTGCAGCTACCTCAGCAACTCGAAATAACTTTGTAGAAGCTGGAGTGCTCGTCTATTCCTCCTGTATACCTCAATCTGCACACAAAGGTGCAGGGAGTAGGGGTGAGTACTAAGTACTCAGTTAGTATTAAATATATATTAATAGCTGAAAGTAAGAAATCCACAGAATACCACAGAGTAAAGCTAAACTAAAGTCCGATTCCTCCTACAAACTAGCAACAATATTACATTACAATTATCATAGATAATTCAACAGATAAAGATGCAATGCAATGCACATGACCGCTACGGCGTGTAGCCCAATCTATTTAACATCGACGACGCTCATTGGGGGTGTGTACAGACTCCGGAGGGGCTCCTACAGCCCATGCGCAATAATACTGTGATGTGCAGCCCGATCCTCATATCATCTGCTGCGGCGTGCAGCCCGATCCATCCTCAGTCCTCAACATGCATATGAGTCATACAACAGTTCAAATTATTTACTTCCAGGTTACAGTTCATTAATTATGAAAATACTTTAATTTTTATTTAATTTTCCAAGAACAAGTGACTTAGAATTTCAACATGGTGATTTCAAACCAGGACTGAGATCAGTGATTAAGCAAATAGAGCTATCACATATATAACTATCCTCTAGGGATACTGCAGGTCAGCTCAAGGCCCCAAACATGGCTTACAACCCACAAATATATCAAACACAGTGTGTGTTTCAACCACATATATCATGTTATTCATATTCGGGATGGATTGAGTCTCAATCCCGAGTCACAATCAATCCCGCACGTGCCACGGGGTGTGAGCCACACCCTACTAGTGTCACAATGTGGTAAGCCAGGGTTTCAAACCCTCAGGCTACCATATACACTAACTACTCACCTCTAGCCGGCCGTGGACTCATCCGCGATGCTTTTTCCCTTTGAATTTGCCACCTCGTGCGTCGAATCTAGTCAAAAACATAGCAATTATATAAAATACGGGTTAAAGAAACATAACCCAATTTAATTTACTCGAAATACGCAATAATGCACCAAGTTGGTAAAACTTGGGCCCCGGGCCCGCTTCTCAAAATATTCCGAAATTCATACCAACAGATTCCTCGTCTCGCCACGAGTCCGCGCATATAAAATTTATCGAAATCAGAGTTCGAATGGCCTTTCAAAAGTCAAAATTTCATTTTCATGATCTAGGCCCTAATTCTTCACAATTTCTACCCAAATTCATGAGTTTTGATGTTAATTCTAGCATATAATAGCTTTTTTGAGTCAAGAAACTTACCTCCAATGTTTCCCCATTGATTTCTCTCTTCAAAGCTCCCAAAACCCTCTCTAAACGAAGTGAAAATAGTGAAAATATGATTAGGGTCGCGTCTGAAATTAATTAAATCTGTTTCTGCTCAGACGCCTCCTTCTATGCGATCGCAATGCCATTCTTGCGATCGCATAGAGCAAGTTTTCCAGGCCCTAAAACTCCTTCTCTGTGATCACAGGACTAGCCATACAATCGCATAGCTTCGACCCCTCACACTACGCGATCGCACCAAAGCTTACGCGATCGCACTGCACACTTTCAGCAACCTATGCGATCGCAGTACCCTTCACGCGATCGCATAGAGTAAATTTTTTGCCCCTTCAGATCCCTCTATGTGATCGCAGTCCTGTCTATGCGATCACATAGAACAGCAGCTGTCTGCAATTTTCTGCTGCAATTTCATGATCAAAACTTGCCCGTTGGGCATCCGAAATGATCCCGAGACCCCCGGGACCTCAACCAAAACCACAAATACATCACATTACCTCATTCAAACTTGCTCGTAACATAAAAACAGCATCGTAAACATCAAAATCACCAATTTCACATGGATTCAAGCCTAAGTTTCTTTAAAACTTCCGAAACTAACATTCGATCTAAAGCCCGACCTAAACACGTCCGAATGACCTGAAATTTTGCACGCATATCCAAAATCACCTAACAGAGCTACTGCAACTCTTGAAATTTCATTCCGAGCCCCAAATCAAAATCTCACCTACCGTTCGGATTTCGCCAAAATTCAACCTTAGCCAATTCAAGCCCGAAACTACACCGGACCTCCGAATTCGATTCCGATTGCTCTCCTAAGTCATAAATGATCCCCCGAAACTAGTCGAATCATCAGAATTCAATTTTGAGCTGTCTAACTCATTGGTAAATATTCGGTTGACTTTTCCAAACTATCCTTTTCATAATGAGGTTTATGGCCTCATTTCTTTCTAAATTCCTTTCGATTTGCTTCTAACTTTTCGAACACATATAAATTAGTATATTGAAGTGTTAAATGAATAAAACGGGGCGATAACTCTCGTAATGACGAGTCGGGTCGTTACAGTCTAATGCAATTCTTTTGCTTTCCATTATTTCTAGTCAGTTTTCTTTGATTTAAGTCTTTTCTCTTTATAGTCTTTTTTTTCCTGTCAACTCTAGTGACATGGCATGCACACCTAATTTTGGCATGATGTTAAAAGTTAATCGCAAAGCCATTGAGAGGTGATAGGAACGTTTAAAGGAAATAAGAACGAATTGACATTATTTGGAGCCCGAGTCATGTGAATCTGGGGCTAGCAAAACATGCAGAAAACCATAAAGGCAAGCTGGCCAAACTAACATGGGGTCGTTCATAATAATGAAAATGAGAGTGTTGCCCAACAGTGCTTTAAAAATATGACGAATGTTAATCGTGCTGGTTGCACTTGGCATATTTTGAAGATTGGAATGACGAAGGCATTTTGTTCTGCTACCCAAACACTTTATCCTTCGTTAACCCTTTGAGCCTTATGTGTTTTCTTTCATGCCCCTCCTTCGGAATCACTAGAAAAGATTAAAAACACAAACATGGAAGATAAAGAAAAAGAAAAAAAAGGAAAAGAAAACAACAAAAGAAAAAAAAAGAGACAAAGAAAAAAAAAGAAAAGAAAAAGAAAACAGAAAAAATAACAAAAGCAACAAAAAGATAGAAAAGAAAAAGAAAAAAAAATTAAAAGGAAAACTAAAACAACGAGGAATTGGGAACTACGTTTGACCTGATTCCTCAAAGAGGATACGTAGGCGCTTCACAGCTCGGTCATAGTGTAAATAAAGAAAAAAAAATCTCCAAGCAAGAAAACTGGGGCAAAAATAATTGTGTTTATTATAAATAAATCTAGGTCCGAATGTAGTAAATTTTGAACCCAAAGTTGAGTTGTTTTGAGCCTTCAATACCCTTTATTTCTAGTCGTATCCAAATCCCACATTACGGTCCAAAGAAAGAACTTTTGACCAATCTTCAAAAGAGGCCAAGTAAGGCAAATGGAGAGGTCTTATAAGAACATAACACTCTCATTCCCAGCAGAAAAGACTCTGATCTCCAGTAGAAAAAATACGAAAGTCTTAGCGGTAACACTCCCAATCCCCAGCTGAAAATTAATACAAATGAGAGAGTCTTATTGGTGAAAACCTTCACAGGAACCATAAGGCGATGAAAGCTGAGAGAAAAATAAAAAAGAAAGAGGCTCGATAGTGACAACCCTTCGGGAACTACAAGTCGAATAAAGATTGAGAATCAGATGGAAATCACCAGACATAAATCTTGAAAGACGATTGATGACGGAGGACGAGCCATATGTGCATGTCATGACCGTTAGAGCCGTTATCCCGTTTGGTCTGGAAGGATCCAAAACGTGATTAAGGCGTATGAGGCCTATACTGGTGAGGTATGCGGCCCTAACAAGGATTATGAAATGCATTTCTTATGGAAGGTGGAAAGAATTGATTCTCTCTCATGAGGAGTTCCAGCACGGTGTAGAGCTTAAAGAAAACACCAACCTTGCTACCTACCGTAGCTACACTGGCCCGACCATAGAAAAATAGCACCCCAGAGGAAGGCTGCGGTCCAGATGGCGGCAGCGGCTGCTGCCTACGCTAGGATGCATATGGACCCCATTATCCGTAATAATAAGTCTGACTATACCGACACCGACTCTGTTGTGCTTGGTCATCCACTCCCTGACGAGCTGCTTTCTCCTTCTGTCTTAGGTAAGGGTAAGAAAGAAGATTGGGGAACTCGAAAAAAGGATAGGCCCATCAACATTGACTCTTTAGATGATATCGAAGCAGTGTCCTCGGGTAGTAGTCAATCCGATGTAGCTAGGCATTAGTAGACGAGTACCCAGGAATATAGTAGCCCTATAGAATAGACGACAATTCCATTCTTACTATATGTCTTGGGGCTTTCAAAGGCCTTCAAAGAAAGAAAGAACTGAACTCAAACTTTCTATTCTATCTCGGACCCAACTGCTATTGAGAAAGTATTAGGAAATACATTGATTCAAGAGGCAAGAAAAGGGATTGGATAAAGACTGGTTCCAGTAGGGGACTTTTATGCCATTACTACATGATAGTAGGTATAAAATGCATAGGAGTTGTTAAAAGGTCCTATGCCCATCCGGTAGAACTAGACGATCTCGCTTTCGGCGTAGCCAATTCAAAAAGGCTAGTGCAGCCTGGTATTCCTTATTATTGATAGTAAAGGAAAGATAACTCCGCCTTCTCCTTCGGTGGATAAGATTAGTTAGAGGACTTCCTTTAGCTCTAAGACTAGGGATATAAGGAATTGGTGGGAAATCCAGAAAAGCGAAAATCCCACTCTTAGAACATTGTTGAAAGAGGAGAGCCTGATCTTGCACACTAAGTCATGAGTGAACCTAGGCTCCTCAAGACCAGCCTTTCACTCCTAAGAAGTGGGAATAAGAGTCAATCAATGACTGAAATTTCTTAGAAACATTGCCTAATGCCTTATCTCTTCTGGATTCCATCTTACTCTCTTTCGGTCCGAAGCCGATAGGAAGTGAAAGTCGCCTGAGGTAAGTTCCGATAGAGCTAGTTCCGGGTATTCCTACCATTTTTTCTTATAGGTTACTCTTTGAACTCAACATTAAAGCACTAGAAGAGAATCACTATCCTCTTTCTAAAAGGAGGGGGATTTAGGTCTATTGCTTATGTCCGATTTGCTGAGGCTAGCTTGACTTCACTCACTTCAGAGAGAGAAAAAAAGATTAAGAAAGGAGCGTAGCAGCCAGAAAGAGAAAGAAATCCCTTATTCCTCTTAAGGCACGAAAGTCCTTGAGCTAATATCAATAGCAGTAGATTCAAAGGAAGTTCTTTCTAGAGCAGTAAGAGCATATTTTGTCTTGCTTTCTGATTCAATTCCGCTGCTAGGGTGAGCTTACTCCAAAAAACCCGTCCACAGTTCCGATTTCAGGCTGCAACTCGCCTGCATGAAGCCTGAATCGCTACTAATCGCCGGTTAGCCATAAGGCGGTGAATTCCTTCCAGGGCCTTGTACGCACCGCCCATCTTCTTTTCTAGCTGCCCAAATTGAATTCCTCTGGGAACAACTAAACTATTAGCCAAAGGTCTAGTGGAAACTGCTTAGTCGAGGGAAACTCCCCTTTCTGTCTCGTACCTCTGCTCCTAAGCTAACTAAGAGCGCTATTCGTTCCTATGGCTCCTACCGAACCTAAGGATGAAACTTGAGATTCATTCTTCTCAAAACAAAAGCAGTACCGAAGATAGTAAGAAATCTGGACAAAACCTTCCTGTTTTTGGGGAAGAAGAAAGTATTGGATTAAGTAGGCAATCTTAGGACAATTCTTTTTCTTCATTAGGGCTTTTAGCCCTGAGTCGATCGAGGGCATTTCACTCCTAGACCAGAAGGGAAGGGCTTGTTTGTGACTTGCAGTAGCTGGCAACGGTGTTTGACATATCTATTGGCTGAAGGGGCCTAAGGCTGGTCTCTTTCCTCTCGTACCATGCCTGTTGAAAGTTCCTTGCCTTTTCCCTTGAACCGGGTATGAATTCCTAATTCCATTTACCTCTACTAGGATGAACTCCTTCTATGCCCTAGGAAAAAGCTAAAAGTAAAGTAGTCATCAAGCCAGAGCTAGTTTCACAGCTACCGATTCGCACCCGCGGGTCAAAGAAGACCAATAAAATCTCGATTCAGCATAAGCAAGGGATGTGAGAGGCTTTATGAGGGCTCTTTCCCAGTTAATAGATTCATTCCTTCTTTACGGAGGTTGTGGGTACCTGTCGTTCAGAGATGCTATCAGAGTAGGAAAGTTAGCCATGTTCTCCTGCCTAGTTTAGATAAAGCACCCCTTATCGCCCCAAGGCATCTGGTTAGGACACAAAGCTTATTCTATTCCTAAAATAGCGGATTCTATAACAACATTCTGCCCTTTCGAAGACAGAGCACTCGTGGCACACACTTGGCCTTTTGCCTTAGAAAGAGTTCAACCCACTTGAAAGAAGAAAGGGGAGTAGGCATAGTACCGGAAAGTAAGGATTCAGGGTTCATCCCTCAATCAAGTGCTACTTGAAAGTGAGGATAGATTCCACTCTCATTTAGTACGTACCTTTTTTTAAGCAAGAACTATTAATCGTTCGTATCCCATAGCCATGGGCTACTTCACTGAGACGATGGTTGGAGTTTACAAGCTGCTTTGATAGAAGCAGGTTAAGAAAGATAGCTTAAAGTTCTAGCATAAGGAAGAGATTCAATGAATTGAAAGAGGCCCTTCCTTGCTTTCAAGGTTTCGGCATTCAAAGTCAAACAATTCTTTGTATAAGTTTAATAATAAAGTAAAGAAAATCGTCCTGCTCTTCTCTCTTTTCTCTATAGAACTATGGAAAGCACTTTATAGTAGCGACACGGATTCACCACAACTTATGACTTCGCTAATGGGGCAAATGAAGGCTAACCCGTTTTGGTTGTTATGACTGGCAAGAATCGGTACGTTCTTTCGGTGCGCTTTGGTCCTTCTTACAGAGACTATCCTTTGTATAAGTTATGATCCATCCAAGGAATGAGCTTCCGCAGAGTCAAATCCCATGGACTACAAGGAAAAGATAGAATCTCGCCCGGCAACAACAGCTGATTCAATAGCAGATGGTCTTGGAAAGAACCTTTCATTCGATGCTTCTGATTCAACTCCCAGACAACCAAGGAAGTATGCGCGAAGATAGGGTTAGCCCCTGCGGCAAGCATTATCCGGGAATGATTATCCAGGAACTGGAAGATGGTTGGCGTGACACGCCTAAATCCCCCACAATCAATCCATAAGGCTTCAGGCGACTGTAGCAGCCTTTGAAGGCGCTCGGCCTTGTTCACCATTTCAGCTAAGTATCCCGCTTTTTCCTTGAGGGGAGCTGAGATTTGAAATATGTGGGCCTTCATCGCCTTAAGTCAATCTATCCAAAGAGCATACCCTATAATAGATTCAGCTAAAGCTGCGCTTAGAAGATTTCTTTCTCAATCATGAATCCGAGCTTACTACTTGAATCACGAAAGGCGCTTTTTCTCACTATCTATTAAATTCCAACTTCATGCTCACTTATGAAATCAAGCTAATAAGGCCAACAATAGAGCATGAAGTCCACTGGCATGTGAATCAAGCGAAGTAGAGACATAAGCAGATCCAAATAAAAGAAGCAAGACGACTACTTCCATTCCTCTCCTTAGACCGACAATACTACAAGACATAAATAAGGCAATTATTACCTAATATAATAATGTGAATTATTGTTATAATACCTCACAAACAAGGTAGATGAATTGCCAAGACTATCTCGACCTTACCCTTACACTCAGCTTAGAGCATTCAATCTCGCTTTTACCCCTCAAAAGGACAGAAAGCACTAGGGGAATGAAATCCTGCGCCTAGAAAGAAATGTAGGGGAAATAGCCCTTTCATGACTAAAGGAAAGGGTAATGGTTATACACCTCTTACCACATTCACTACTTCTAAAGAAAGAACTCAAGGACTGGACTACGGAGGGACTTAGAAAAACCTACTAGCAACCTCTCTGCTTCCTATACTTAGAAAATGATCCCAATGAAGCCAATGGTGAGAGAAAAGGAACCCCAGGATTGATTATTCCCTTAGGCCTATTCTCACTCATTCAACTAAGAAATTCAATTCAGCACTTAAAGCAGAAGTCTAGCTAAGGCTAGTGCGCTAGAATTCAAATGTCTTGTTCTATTCTAAGGCTCGGACGTGGAGTTGGCTCTATTAATCGATAAGCAGCGGTTGCTTACCCACGGACACCTAAGCCTTCTAGGCAAGTGCATAAAGATAGAGGGGAGTTATCACACAAAGGCAAAATGACTAAGATCTTACTTAACCAGAAGATAGAATCCTATTGTTGAACTGGGGAGGCAGAAGGAAAGACATTTAGGGCTGAAAGAATGGAACTCGCTCTAAGGGACCCCAACTGGATAGGAATCTTCTGTCTATGGGGAGTCAACTGGCGCCTTCTTAAAGCACCTGCTCGGCTTTCTTCCTTTGCCTTCCCTAACTCTTCCGAGAAGAAAGGGGATCCTGCGCAAAGAAAGCCTCTAACAAGAGGATGCAAGGCTGCTAACTCTAAAAGATTTGCTATCGAATACTTTCAAAAAAGGCTGCATTGCATAAGCATAAAAAGTTGCCAGAGAGAAAAGGCTAGAACTTATGCTTTGACTTGATTGATAGCTCTTTTCTCTTATACCTATTCCAAGCTGATAGAATGCCCATAGTAGTCCAACTCCGTTCGCCATTCCCACCCGGGAATCACTTCACTCCAACGCCTCGTCAGTCTTCTTGCATCTTTTCCAGCTTTGAAAATCGACTAAGCGTTATGCCAAGCCTACTTGTGAAGAGAAGAGTCGTCGGGCTATTGCAGAGTGAAGGAAGATGTCTTGTCTTGGCCTAGGCCTACTTGTGTCAACACCCATAAAGTGCGGAATATCGTATATAATGTGATTATTGTATATATTTATTTATTTATTTTTTAAAGTATATGTACTTTATTTAGTATTTAATCAGGATGTTTCTCTTTTTCCTCAGGGAAAAGGATATCCCTTTGCCATTTCCTTGCGCTAGCTATCCACTACTCTTTTCACTTTTTATCATCATCATTTGAATTTCTTTTCTGTTCTAATTCGAATTCCAGCTTTGGAATCTCTCTTCCTTCTTTGGCTCTCTTTTCTTTATTAATTATCTAATAGACTTCTCTCTTTAGATAGATTTTGCTTTTCATAATGTTTCCTTATGATTTTTCTTTTTTTCTAAAGCGGCATTCTCCCTTCTATCTATCTTTAATTGAATTATGGAACTTTCTCCCCGAGCTGCGGAACTAACAAGTCTATTAGATAGTCAAATTAGCAACTTTTACACAAATTTTCAAGTGGATGAGATCGGTCGAGTGGTCTCAGTTGGAGATGGAAATTGCACGTGTTTATGGATTGAACGAGATTCAAGCTGGGGAAATGGTTGAATTTGCCAGCGGTGTGAAAGGAATAGCCTTGAATGTTGAGAATGAGAATGTAGGGATTGTTGTCTTTGGTAGTGATAGTGCTATTAAAGAAGGAGATCTTGTCAAGCGCACTGGATCTATTGTGGATGTTCCTGCGGGAAAGGCTATGCTAGGGCGTGTGGTCGATAGCTTGGGAGTACCTATTGATGGAAGGGGGCCTCTAAGCGATCACGAGCAAAAACATGTCGAAGTGAAAGCCCCTGGTATTATTGAACGTAAATCTGTGCACAAGCCTATGCAAACAAGGTTAAAAGCGGTAGATAGCCTGGTTCCTATAGGTCATGGTCAACGAGAACTTATAATCAGGGACCGACAAATTGGAAAAATTGCTATTGCTATCTATACCATATTAAACCAAAAGCAACTGAACTTAAGGGCCACCTCTGAGAGTGAGGAATTGTATTGTGTCTATGTAGCGATTGGACAGAAACGCTCAACTGTTGCACAATTAGTTCAAATTCTTTCAGAAGCAAATGCTTTGGAATATTCTATTCTTGTAGCAGCCACCGCTTCAGATCCTGCTCCTCTACAATTTTGGCCCCATATTCTGGGTGTGCCATGGGGGAATATTTTCGCGATAATGGAATACACGCATTAATAATCTATGATGATCTTAGTAAACAGGTGGTAGCATATCGACAAATGTCATTATTGTTACGCCGACCACCAGGTCGTGAGGCTTTCCCAGGGAATGTTTTCTATTTACATTACCGTCTCTTAGAAAGAGCGACTAAACGATCAGACCAGATAGGCGCTGGTAGCTTGACCGCCTTACCCGTCATTGAAGCACAAGCTGGAGACGTATCGGCCTATATTCCCACCAATGTGATCACCATTACTGATGGACAAATCTGTTTGGAAATAGAGCTCTTTTATCGTGGAATATTAGGGTCGCGTCTGAAATTAATTAAATCTGTTTCTGCTCAGACGCCTCCTTCTATGCGATCGCAATGCCATTCTTGCGATCGCATAGAGCAAGTTTTCCAGGCCCTAAAACTCCTTCTCTGTGATCACAGGACTAGCCATGCGATCGCATAGCTTCGACCCCTCACACTACGCGATCGCACAAAAGCTTACGCGATCGCACTGCACACTTTCAGCAACCTATGCGATCGCAATACCCTTCACGCGATCACATAGAGTAAAATTTTTGCCCCTTCAGATCCCTCTATGTGATCGCAGTCCTGTCTATGCGATCACATAGAACAGCAGCTGTCTGCAATTTTCTGCTGCAATTTCATGATCAAAACTTGCCCGTTGGGTATCCGAAATGATCCCGAGACCCCCGGGACCTCAACCAAAACCACAAATACATCACATTACCTCATTCAAACTTGCTCGTAACATAAAAACAGCATCGTAAACATCAAAATCACCAATTTCACATGGATTCAAGCCTAAGTTTCTTTAAAACTTCCGAAACTAACATTCGATCTAAAACCCGACCTAAACACGTCCGAATGACCTGAAATTTTGCACGCATATCCAAAATCACCTAACAGAGCTACTGCAACTCTTGAAATTTCATTCCGAGCCCCAAATAAAAATCTCACCTACCGTTCGGATTTCGCCAAAATTCAACCTTAGCCAATTCAAGCCTGAAACTACACCGGACCTCCGAATTCGATTCCGATTGCTCTCCTAAGTCATAAATGATCCCCCGAAACTAGTCGAATCATCAGAATTCAATTTCAAGCTGTCTAACTCATCGGTAAATATTCGGTTGACTTTTCTAAACTATCCTTTTCATAATGAGGTTTATGGCCTCATTTCTTTCTAAATTCCTTTCGATTTGCTTCTAACTTTCCGAACACATATAAATTAGTATATTGAAGTGTTAAATGAAGAAAACGGGGCGATAAATCCCGTAATGACGAGTCGGGTCATTACAGTCTAATGCAATTCTTTTGCTTTCCATTATTTCTAGTCATTTTTCTTTGATTTAAGTCTTTCCTCTTTATAGTCTTTTTTTTCCCGTCAACTCTAGTGACATGGCATGCACACCTAATTTTGGCATGATCTTAAAAGTTAATCGCAAAGCCATTGAGAGGTGATAGGAACGTTTAAAGGAAATAAGAATGATTTGACATTATTTGGAGCCCGAGTCATGTGAATCTGGGGCTAGCAAAACTTGCAGAAAACCATAAAGGCAAGCTGGCCAAACTAACATGGGGTCGTTCATAATAATGAAAATGAGAGTGTTGCCCAACAGTGCTTTAAAAATATGACGAATGTTAATCGTGCTGGTTGCACTTGGCATATTTTGAAGATTGGAATGACGAAGGCATTTTGTTCTGCTACCCAAACACTTTATCCTTCGTTAACCCTTTGAGCCTTATGTGTTTTCTTTCATACCCCTCCTTCGGAATCACTAGAAAAGATTAAAAACACAAACATGGAAGATAAAGAAAAAGAAAAAAAAGGAAAAGAAAACAACAAAAGCAAAAAAAAAAAGAGACAAAGAAAAAAAAAGAAAAGAAAAAGAAAACAGAAAAAAACAACAAAAGCAACAAAAAGATAGAAAAGAAAAATAAAAAAAATTAAAAGGAAAACTAAAACAACGAGGAATTGGGAACTACGTTTGACCTGATTCCTCAAAGAGGATACGTAGGCGCTTCACAGCTCGGCCATAGTGTAAATAAAGAAAAAAAATCTCCAAGCAAGAAAACTGGGCAAAAAAATTGTGTTTATTATAAATAAATCTAGGTCCGAATGTTGTAAATTTTGAACCGAAAGTTGAGTTGTTTTGAGCCTTCAATACCCTTTATTTCTAGTCGTATCCAAATCCCACATTACGGTCCAAAGAAAGAACTTTTGACCAATCTTCAAAAGATGCCAAGTCAGGCAAATGGAGAGGTCTTATAAGAACATAACACTCTCATTCCCAGCAGAAAAGACTCTGATCTCCATTAGAAAAAATATGAAAGTCTTAGCGGTAACACTCCCAATCCCCAGCTGAAAATTAATACAAATGAGAGAGTCTTATTGGTGAAAACCTTCACAGGAACCATAAGGCGATGAAAGCTGAGAGAAAAATAAAAAAGAAAGAGGCTCGATAGTGACAACCCTTCGGGAACTACAAGTCGAATAAAGATTGAGAATCAGATGGAAATCACCAGACATAAATCTTGAAAGACGATTGATGACGGAGGACGTGCCATATGTGCATGTCATGACCGTTAGAGTCGTTATCCCGTTTGATAGGTTTTAATTTTTATTTTTTGATAATTGTTTTTTAGAGAGTCATCCTTTTCCTTTGTCTTTTATTCCGTCCTTTTATCTTTCTCTTTCATCAAACAATTCCTCAATAGAGTCTCTTTGTGAGAAATGACTTTGAAATTTTCCATCAGCTTTCCAATTATGCAAGACGAGATCTGATTGGTACACCCAAGTGGTATAAGTCTGGAGGGATCAAGTGCAAGGCCAGTGTCCAGAAAGATATTCCCTAGCAAGTTTTGACAATGAAACACAGAGCAAGGAAAGAGGAGGAGAACCATCCCCAGCAGGAGCATCACAACCAACCACCGCATTTTGAACTAAGAAATTTTCTTTGATTTGAAGCAGGAAAAATAAAATGACATTGATGGCGGAAAAGCATACCATAAAGAAAGATTATCAAACTGGGGCAAACCATTTTCTCTCATTGCAAAAATTTTCTTGAAATCAAATACCCATTTGGGGGAGATGGAAGATAACACAAGTTTTGGGAGGAAGGAAAATACCAGTTTCAAGTAGAGAAGTCTTAAAAGAAGCCAGATAACACAAGAAACGGTCTTTGAACCAGCGTTATCCCCAGTAGTTTTGAAAGAAAGAAAACAACAAGCTTTTCTAAAGGAAGTTGTATCCCTAGCAGACAGAAAAAAAGGATGAAACTTGTGTTTAGATAAAGCGAAAGGCCAGTGTTATCCCTAGCAGCTTCCAGAAGAATGAAGAACCAGTTTTGAAGAAAGGAGATTCTCCAGCAGTATTAACCCCAGCAGGTAAGTAAATAATTCCCCAATAGTATCATCCCTAGCATCCGAAGGAAGATGATCCGAGTGTTAAGTGAAGTAGTTCTGAAGTCAATTACCCATTTGAGGAAGAAGGAAGATAACACAAAGTGTTAAAGGAAGGAGGAAATCATCCCCAACAAGAAGGAACAAAGCTAGTCTGGCTATGATGTCAAAATTTTAGTCTGCTGAAATTTTCACCTAAGATGCAAAATCTCAGTCTGATGAATTTTTCACCTAAGATAAAAATCTTAGTCTGTTGAAACTTTCATCTAAGATAAAATCTTAGTCTGATAAATTTTTCACCTAAGGTAACCGTAAAAATCTTAGTCTGATGAATTTTTCACCTAAGATAAAGATAAAATCTTAGTCCGATGAATCTTTCTCCTAAGATACCAAAATCTCAGTCCGATGGATTTTTTCTCCTGAGATCACGTAAAATTGGACCTAGTCTGATGAATTATCTCCTAGGGTTAAAATCTTAGTCTGTTGAAACTTTCACCTAAGATAAAGATCTTAGTCTGATGAATTTTTCACCTAAGATAAAGATAAATCTTAGTCTAATGAATCTTTCTCCTAAGATACCAAAATCTCAGTCTGATGGATTTTTCTCCTGAGATCACATAAAATTGGACCTAGTCTGATAAATTATCTCCTAGGGTCAAAATCTTAGTATGTTGAAACTTTCAACTAAGATAAAAATCTTGGTCTGATGAATTTTCCACCTAAGATAAAGATAAAATCTTAGTCTGATGAATCTTTCTCCTAAGATACCAAAATCTCATTTCGATGGATTTTTCTCCTGAGATCACATAAAATTGGACCTAGTATGATGAAATATCTCCTTGGGTCAAAATCTTAGTCTATATAAAACTTTCGCCTAAGATGGTAATCATTTCACTCTTTAAATTTCAAATTTGGATATTTTAGGCCATCCACCTTTGAATAGGATATTTTTGGCTTATCCGCCTTCGAATAGGATATTTTAGGCTCATTCACCTTCGAATAGGATATTTTAGGTTCATCCGCCTTCGAATAGGATATTTTACGCTCATCCGCCTTCAAATAAGATATTTTAGGCTCATCCGCCTTCGAATAGGATATTTTAGGCTCATCCGCCTTCGAATAGGATATTTTAGGTTCATCCGCCTTCGAATAGGATATTTTAGGTTCATCCGCCTTTGAATAGGATATTTTAGGCTCATCTACCTTCTAATAGGATATTTTAGGCTCATCCGCCTTCGAATAGGATATTTTAGGCTCATCCGCCTACGAATGAGATATTTTAGGCTCATCTGCCTTCGAATAGGATATTTTAGGTTCATCCTCCTTCGAATAGAATATTTTAAGCTTATCCGCCTTCAAATAGGTTATTTTAGATTCATCCGCCTTTGAATTGGATATTTCAGGTTCATCCGCCTTCGAATAGGATATTTTAGGTTCATCTGCCTTCGAATAGGATATTTTTAGGTTTATCTGCCTTCGAATAGGATATTTTAGGCTCATCCACCTTCGAATAGGATATTTTAGGCTCATCCGCCTTCGAATAGGATATTTTAGTCTCATCCGCCTTAGAATATGATATTTTAGGCTCATCTGCCTTCGAATAGGATATTTTAGGCTCAGTCGCATTCGAATAGGATATTTTAGGCTCAGTCGCATTCGAATAGGATATTTCAGGCTCATCCGCCTTCGAATAGGATATTTTAGGCTCCTCTGCCTTCGAATACAATATTTTAGTCTCGTCCGCCTTAGAATAGGATACTTTAGGTTCGTTCGCCTTCGAATAGGATATTTTAGGTTCATCCGCCTTCGAATAGGATATTTTAGGCTCATACGCCTTCGAATAGGATTTTTTAGGCTCATCCGCCTTCAAATAGGATATTTTAGGCTCATCCTCCTTCAGATATGATATTTTAGGCTCATCCGCCTTCGAATAGGATATTTTAGGCTCATCCGCCTTCGAATAGGATAGTTTAGGTTCATCCGCCTTCGAATATGATATTTTAGGTTCATCCGCCTTCGAATAGGATATTTTAGGTTCATCCGCTTTCGAATAGGATATTTTAGGTTCATCCGCCTTCTTATAGGATATTTCAAGTTCATTTACCTTCGAATAGGATATTTTAGGTTCATCCGCCTTCGAATAGGATATTTCAGGTTCATCCGCCTTCAAATAGGATATTTTAGGTTCATCCTCCTTCAAATAGGATATTTTAGGTGTCCGCCTTCAAATAGGATATTTTAAGTTTGATTTATTTCGACCCGAGTGGTCCTGCCAGTATAAATATTGCCAAATATATATTTCATAGATTATTGCCAAATGCATTTTACTTTTAAGTTGTTAATGAAGTCAGGAGCCCACCCAAAGAGAGGAGAGGCGATTTAAAGTTGATGTTAGAAGCAGGAGCCCACAGGAAGAATGGACGTATATCTCAAATTACAATAAGCAAGCAACATCAGAAGGAATGGAAAAAACATCGCCAAGGCAACAACAAGAATTCCATTGGAAGAATACTATTTACAAGCTCAAGGCAACACACGATCAAGCTGAAGATATAGATAAGATTTTACAGTTCATAGACCATAATTTAGTCTAGCTTCTTATTTTGTTTTAGCATGGTGTAATAAGGAGATCGGCAAGCAGTAGCCGCAACATCAGCATCAGTAACAGCAAAATCACAATCTCATGGTAGTCCTAGCTACCAAAACTTCCGAACTACATTGACCTGATTCCCTTTTAGCCAGGGATATGTAGGAGACCTTTTGAAGTGAAGGTTCGGTCAAATTTTTTGGAAAAAGATGCTTCTCTCGGAGTGCTCAAATGGGCAAAAATCGCTCGTATCCGCTTACTATCTTTGCACGAAAACTCTTCATATTTTCGGGAAAAGAGGGGCAGTTGTGAGCACGTTATTTTTTCCTTATAAGAGAAATACTCCCAAAGATTCAAAATAAAACAATTTTAGTTTGCTTGTAATTTTTTGTGAATTTTGAATTATTTTTCTTGAATTATTTGCATTTATCTGTGCATATTTATTTGTTTAAATAAATAAAAATACAAAAATATATTGCAGTTGTATATAAAATTCAAGTTTACAATTAAAAATAATTAAGTTTGTTTTACAAAAATAAAAAATCACAAAAATATGTATTTTTGCATTTTTAGCATTTAATGTCCAAATTGTGCAATTTTATTTTTATTAATGTTTAATTTTGTGTGATAATTATTATTAGGAATTAATTAGTATTTTAAGATAATTTTTTTTATAATTTAATCTTAGCATTTTTGTTATAA
This sequence comes from Nicotiana noctiflora, assembly GCA_032618575.1. NCBI lineage: Eukaryota > Viridiplantae > Streptophyta > Magnoliopsida > Solanales > Solanaceae > Nicotiana > Nicotiana noctiflora. The sequence goes on from JASVEL010007384.1 coordinate 97,487, forward strand.
TAATTAGTAATAGAAAGAGAGCAAAAAATAGAAGAGCAAATTCGGAATTGAGCCAATTTTTGAATTAACCCTAAGCCGAAACCAATTCTACTCAACCTAAAACCCCTTGACCCAAGCCCAACCAGCGCCCATCTTATCAAACACACCCCCTTTGTTATTTTACTATACAATAACTAAACCTAAAAATAAAAAAACCTAAACACACATACCTCCACCCTATTTTTCTTCTTCCCTTTCTTATTCCAATCTTCTTCTTTCTTCCTCCCCAAACCCTCTACCAGCCGCCCCCGGCAGCAGCGCCGCCAGCCCCCCCACCCTACTACCCGTCGCCGCCTCCCCTCCCCCCTTTTTTCTATTTTTTCTTTCTCTTTCTTTCTTTGATTTCTCGGATATATATATATATATATATATATATATATATATATATATATATATATATATATATATATATATATATATATATTCCGATTCGGTTATTAGTTTGAGTTTTATTTATGTCCATATTTTGTTTGATATTTTCGGATAAAAAATAGTATATATTTTATTATTTTCCTACTTTTTGTTTATCATGTTCTTGGTTATTTCTTCATTATTTGTGCTTTAATCATTTGTTTTTGTTTAGTTTTTAACATATAAATGTTTTAGTTAATCACTTGAATCTTTTATCTTGATTATAATGTTGTTAGATTTAATTTGAAGTTCAAATTAATTATTGAGTTTTAGTGATTTGAATATGTTTATTGTTGTGTTAAAATTTGGATAAGTTGGAAATTGGAATGTATTGTTGGATCTTGTTAAGTTGAATATGAATGTCGTAATTAAAATCTATTTGTTTGTTATGATTTCTTGTTATTGTTAATTCTGAAGAATAGTTGTTATGAATGTTCAAAATAATTCCAGATTGATTGTTATTCTTCATTTAGTTTGAATATGCTGTTTAAGTTTGATTAAGAATTTGTTAAAATTGCTATATTTTGGTTGTTTGATTTAAATGAATTGGTTATAGCTGACAAGGATAGAATAGTAAAATTTTAGTAATTTCGGGGGTATTTTGGTAATTAAAATTTGGATAATTATTTGAATTAAAGTATTTTGTCAATTAGTTGTTAAAATATTGTTAAAATTAGAGTGAAAGACAAAACATTTTGTAGTGGTAGCTAAAGTATTAATAAAACAAGTATAGTGGGAAACAAAACATAGTGTAGTGAGATTTAAAGTATAATTAAAATAAAGTAGTGGATTGTGGGGTTCAAGAAAGTTGAATCTTTCTTTTACTTATTTAATGTGACGACCCAGCCCTCCGTCACGAGAATTACCACCCCGTTACCCCTTTCATTTATGTGTTTCATAATTCTATATCTGTGTTAGACTCTATCAGGTGAATTAGGAGTGGTTCTGGTTGAAAATGAGGCATATAGCCTTTTGAAATGAAGCTTGTTATTGAAAAGACCTGGAGTTGACTATGTGGTTAGAGGGCTCGGAATCAAATTCTGATGATTTGGTTAGTTCTGGGAGGTGATTTGTGACTTAGGGGAGCGATCGAAATTGAATTTGGAGGTCCGATGTAGAAATAGTCTTGAATTGGCTAAGTTGGAATTTTGGTGGAATCCGATCGATAAGTGAGATTTTGATCCGGGGGTCAGAATGGAATTCCGACAGTTGCGGTAGCTTCGTTAGGTGATTTTGGATATGTCTGCAAATTTTCAGGTCATTCGGATATCGTTTGGTCGGGTTTTTGATTGGATGTTCGTTTCTGAAGTTCTAGTTGAAACTTAGGCTTGAATTCGCCTTGATTCGATGATTTCCGTGTTTAAGGGTGTGTTTTTATGATTGGAACAAGTTTGTATTGTGTTTTGGAGTAGGTTGGTGGTTTTCGTTGGGGTCCCGGGGGCCTCGGGATGAATCTGGGGGTCTAAACAGACCATTTTTGGCTAAATGAGGGGTCAGGTCTGCTGTCATAAGTGCAGCAGACATTTGTTCTTCGTTATCGCAATAGTAGTGATGCGATCGCATAGTGTATCGGAGAGATGAAGATCTTTTGCTCTTCGCATTCGCGAGGTGTTGGATGCGAACGCGTAAGGTCAGGTTTGGTTGCATTGCGATCGCAGTAGATAGTGTCGCGATCGCATAGTGTTGGTTCCGCTGAGCATCACGATCACATAAGGGACCACGCGATCGCGTAGAAGAAAAGGAGGACTGTTAAAATTTGTTCATCGCGATTGCAAGCCAAGGGCTGCGATCACATAGAGTTAAAATACCCGGCAGAAGGGTTAAGACCAGAACATTTCAGTCGCGAACTATAAGTATATTTCCTCCATTTTTGAGTTCCTTGAGAACTAAGTAACGGGATTTAAAGGAGATTTCATCGGGAAAACATTGGAGGTAAGTTTTATGGTCTAAATACACGATTTAATCGTAGAATCTTCATCTATTTCACTGAAAATGGAAGGATTAATGGGGAATTTTTGCTCTAAGCCTGGGTTATGGTAAATCATCAATTTGAATGCGAAAACGGAGTACGATTTTGATAAACTTTATATGTATGGACTTGTGTTGAGATAAGGATTCTGAAAATGTAACTTTTGTAATTTTTCGAGAAGCGTACCGAAAGTCGTGTTTTGGCAACTTTGTGGTTTTTGGTGTAATTCGAGTTGTTTCGATTGGGTAATGTCCCTTTAGCCTATTTTGATGCATTTCTATTGATTTTGATCAGATTCTACACCGGTGGAGGCCGATTCTCGTGGCAAAGGTATTGCGGACTAGTCTTCGAGTCGAGTCGAGGCGAGTTGAGGCGAGTAATGGGTGTGGATGATGACCAGCGGGCTCGAAACCCCGGTATATCACTTTGTGACGTTGTATTAAGGCAAGACACGTACTTTCCTGTAAGTGCAGGGTCGAATGTGATTGGGGACTATGGCTTAGTCTGACCTGATGATACTATGCTGCGTTGTTGGCTATTATTGAGCCGGCGAACCTCCTACTTGTATGGTTGTGGATATCTTTGGGCTATGAGCCAGTTATTGGGATCCCGCGAGGATCGTTGCTATTGTTTCTATGATATTGGCATGCAATTTTGATACCAGTCTTGAGCTATTAAAGTCTAAAATGGTTTTCCAAACACGGGAATTTCTGAAACACTATTTTCTACTGAAGATGATTAAAGAGATTTCAAATGCTATTTCTGTGCCTATGAGGCTTTCATTGAATTATAGCAGACTGGTAGTGGATAGAGCTGCATGCCGCAGCAGATCATTATATTGTGCTTGGGCTGTAGGAGCCCCTCCGGAGTCTGAACCCCCACAGTGAGCATGTGTACCCAAATAGATCGGGCTACTCGCTGTAGCGGTCATATTCATGCATTGCATTGCATTTAGCTATACCTGTTACTCTGATAGCTGATATTGCTGGTTTTTGATACTGCTCGTGTTGGTAATTGATACAGAATATTGTTGTATAGCTTTACTTGGTGTTGTATTGGGTTTTCTTACCTTCGCTGTCTTACCCTTGCTTATTACCACTGAGTTGGAAGTACTCACACTACTCCCTGCACCTTGTGTGCAGATCCAGGTACATCACAGCAAAGCTGATTCTATAGCTGCTCGGGAGTTACATTTGGACAGTCGAGGTAGCTGCCAGCGTCCGCAGGACCTGACTCTCCAGTTTATCCTTATTTTCTTAGTCTATTCTACACCTGTGCACAGTTGTATACACTATCACAACTTATGTATTCTGGTAGAGGCTCATGACTTATGACTCCTGATTAGGTGGAAGGTTTATACTGGTTTTAGGATGTCTAATCCGATGTGTTGAATATTATTTTCATTATATTCTCATTATTTATGCTTAAAAAGGGTAAAGTGTGAGTTGATAGCTCTGTGTTGTAATTGGTTGGTCAGGCTGGCCTAGCATTATGCTGGGCACCATCACGACCGGGATTTGGGGTCGTGATAAGGTTGTATCAGAGCCTAGGTTACTAGGCCTCATGAGTCTTGAGCCAGTTGGTAGAGTCTCCTGGATCGGTACGGGGACACCTGTATTTATCCTCGGGAGGCTGCAAACCTTTAGGAAACAATACACATTTCTTGAACTCTGTCATGCAATTTTGTTGTTCCGAAAACTGAACTTCTGTATTCTATTCTCTCGCAGATGGCGAGAACTTGAGCTTCAGGACGAGGTGGACGACCACCATTGCCACCTACTAGAGCCCGTGGGTGCGGTCGTGGTCGTGGTAGAGGTAGGGCAGCTGAGGCAGTGCCAGCTGACCCACCTGTTGTCCCTATTCAAGAGAAGCCCCCAATAGTTGATGCTCCAGCAGCACCAGCTTAGGCACCGGCGGTGTATATTGTCATTCCTGGCCTTCAGGAAACTTTGGCCCAGATATTATCAATACGTTCTAGATTGGCTCAGGTAGTATCAGCTACCACTACAGCAGCGACATCCCAGACCAGGGGTAGTCATCAGACCCCCGTAGCTCGCACACCTGAGAAGGTGGTACAAGGACTTCAGACGTGAGAGGCGATCCCAGCTCAGGCAGTGGCACCGGTTGTTCCAGCTGCACCATCCCCAGAGCATGTGGTACCGGTGATGCCCGATGACGAGCAGCATCGCCTGGAGAGATTTGGTTGACTCCAGCCACCGCATTTCAGTGGTACTGAGGGCGAGGATGCACAAGGTTTCTTAGATAAGTGCCAGAGGATGCTATGTATAGTTGGGATTCTTGAGTCCAGCGGGGTTTCATTTACTACCTTCCAGTTTACTGGTCCAGCGCTCGATTGGTGGGAGGATTTTGAGAGGCGTAAGCCTGCAGGAGCAGCACCTCTTACCTGGCAGCAGTTTTCCACTCTCTTTTTAGAGAAGTATGTGCCTCGGTCCCGTCGAGAGGAGCTACGTCGCCAGTTTGAGTGGTTAGCACAGTGCGACATATCAGTGACCCAGTATGAGCTGAGGTATACTCAGTTGGCTAGGCATGCTATATGGATGATCCCGATAGATCGGGAGAGGATCAAGATGTTCATTAATGGCCTCAACTATTCCATTCGCATTCTGATGACCAGAGAGAGTATTATCATCATATTTTGAGCAGGTTGTGGATATGGCATGCTCCATTGAGGCAGATCGTCACTGTGAGCGAGAGGAGCGGGAGGCCAAGAGGCCTCGAGGTTCTGGTAGCTTTAGTAGTGCTCCATCTAAAGGGCAGTTTCAGTAGGGCAGAGGTCTCTTATCTAGACGTTCTCAGTCAGGCCGCCCTGAGCATAGCGAAGCTTCTTCTTGTGGTCGTGGCCGCCAGGGTTTCCAGCAGGGCCAGTCTTCACTTAGTGCCCTCCCAGCTCAGAGTACAACACCTTCTTCATCATACCAGGGTTCGTCTGCGGTGAGGGGTTCCCTTCAGTCCCCTTCTCCAGCGCCAGACAGCTATTTTAAGTGTGGCGAGTTTGGCCAAATGAGGAGGAAGTGCCCTCGACTTCGCAGGGACAAGTCTCAACAGAGGGATCAACCCTCCTCTTCAGCACCATCTCAGGCTAGTAGAGGTGGAGTTCAGTCTTCTTGAGGTCGCCCCAGAGGTGAGGAGTGATCAAGTGGGGGCCAGGCATATTTCTATGCACTCCCTGATAGGCGTGATGCAGTTGCCTCCGATGCAGTGATTATAGGTATCATTTCAGTTTGTCACAGAGATGCCTCTATTTTATTTGATCTCGGGTCCACATTTTCATACGCGTCTTCTTATTTTTCCCATCATTTGGGTGCGACCCGTAGTAGTCTTGATTTGCCTGTTCATGTATCCACCCCAGTGGGTGATACGATTATTGTGGATCATGTCTATAGATCCTGTGTTATTTCTATTGGGGGTCTGGAGACCCAGGTGGATATGTTATTATTAGGGATGGTGGACTTCGATATGATATTAGGCATGGACTGGCTGTCTCTGTGCCATGCTATATAGGACTGTCATGCCAAGACAGTTACATTAGCTATTCCTAGTATTCCTCAGGTTGAGTGGCGGGGTTCGACTGATTACGTCCCTAGCTGTGTTATTTCATTCTTAAAGGCTTAGAGAATGGTTGAAAAGGGTGTTTGTCGTATCTAGCATTTGTGAGGGATGTGGGAGCTGAGACTCCTAGTATTGATTCTGTACCTGTTGTGAGAGACTTTCCAGATGTATTCCCATCAGACTTGTCGGGTATGCCACCGGACAAGGACATCGATTTTGGTATTGACTTGGTGTCGGGCACTCAGCCCATTTATATTCCTCCTTATCGGATGGCACCAGTTGAGCTAAAGGAATTGAAAGAACAACTTCAGGAGCTTTTGGATAAGGGATTCATTCGCCCTAGTGTGTCCCCGTGGGGTGCACCGGTGTTATTTGTTAAGAAGAAAGATGGTTCTATGCGGATGTGCATTGATTATAGACAGCTGAACAAGGTAATAGTGAAGAACAAGTATCCCCTACCACGCATTGATGATTTATTTGATCAGTTACATGGAGCGAGAGTGTTTTCGAAGATTGATATTTGTTCTGGCTATCATCAGCTGAAGAATAGGGACTCTGATATTATGAAGACTGCATTCAGGACTAGATATGGGCACGATGAGTTTCTTGTGATGTCTTTTGGGCTGACCAACGCCCTAGCAGCGTTCATGCATATAATGAACAGTGTGTTCAGGCCATATTTAGATTCATTTGTGATCGTGTTCATTGATGATATTCTAGTTTACTCCCGTAGCCAGGAGGAGCATGCTCAACATTTGAGCATTGTGTTGCAGAGGTTGAGGGGTGATAAATTGTATGCTAAGTTCTCCAAGTGCGAGTTTTGGCTCGAGTCAGTAGCATTTCTAGGTCATGTGGTGTCTTGTGATGGTATTCACGTTGACCCGAAGAAGATAGAGGCGGAGAAGAGTTGGCCTAGACCGTCCTCAGCTACAGAGATCAGAAGTTTCCTTGGTTTGGCGGGGTATTATCGCCGGTTTGTTCAGGGTTTTTCATTTATTGCTTCTTCTTTGACCAGGTTGACGTAGAAGGGTGCACCATTCGTGTGGTCGGATGAGTGCAAGAAGAGATTTTAGAAGCTCAAGACATCTTTGACCACAGCTCCAATATTAGTCTTGCCATCAGCTTTAGGTACATATACTATATATTGTGATGCCTCGAGAGTGGGGATAGGTTGTGTGTTGATGCAGAAGGGTAGAGTAATTGCTTATGCTTTTCGGCAATTGAATCATCATGAGAAGAACTACCCTGTTCATGATTTGGAGTTAGCTGCCATAGTTCATGCCTTGAAAATTTGGAGGCACTATTTGTACGGCATGTCCTGTAAGGTGTATACAGATCATCGTAGTCTCCAACATTTGTTCAGACAGAAGGATCTTAATTAGAGACAGTGGAGATGGCTTGAGTTGCTCAAGAATTATGACATTACTATTTTATATCATCACCCACGGAGATGGCTTGAGTATGGCTTGAGTTGCTCAAGAATTGCTCAAGATGGCCTGTTCATGTATTTTATATCATCACCCACGGAGATGGCTTAATTTTATATTAGAGACAGTGGAGATGGCTTGAGTTGCTCAAGAATTGCTCAAGATGGCCTGTTCACGTATCCACCCTAGTGTATTGTTAAGATATGTTCACGTATCCACCCTAACCGAATCAAAATATGTTCTAATTAGTTTCTTTTAATACTAGTTAAGAAATTTCGTCTTTAATATTCGTCACAAACTAGAAGAGTGTATTGCATATTTTAGCTCATAATTAATTAGGTTTTTTCTTTCTTTATTATAGAGAAAAACTTAAAAAAAAGTAGAAATGTAGTCATTTTAGGATATCCTTAAAATAAATGAGGAGTGCCTCGCCATATCAAATGTACAAATGTGGGGCCCTCATTAATTTTATAATTAAAAATATTTAGAAAACTCAGGACGATCCGTTTAGCAAATTTCATGGCCTTCCCTAAAGATAACAATCCGATAGTCGCATTAGGCGCGATATTTAAAATTACATTTTTAAAATCAGGTGTGTATTTCATACAACCCATCTCTAAATCCGAAAATGTCAAATAAAAATGTGTCGAGGATCCCGGTATATTTCATGTGACGCGATCCGAAAACCTACTTTTAGGCGACATTCCCTTTCGTAAATAATAAATATTAAAAGCGGTTAAAAATATTAAAATTGGCACATAGGTTCGAATGTCTTAAAATCAAATAATTAAGCCGAATATAACAGTTGAGCGATCGTGCTCGAACCACGGAATATGGGAATGCCTGACACCTTCTCTCTGGTTAACAGAATTCCTTATCCGGATTTCTGGTATGCAGACTGTTAAACAGAGTCATTCTTTTGCTTGATTCGAGATTCAACCGGTGACTTGGGACACCATAAATCTCCCAAGTGGCGACTCTGAATTAAATAAATAAATCCCGTTTCGATTGTCCTTTAATTGGAAAAACTCCCATGCACCCTCGGGGGTAGCGCCTAAAGGAGGTGTGATAGCTAGTTATGCCTTTCGGCTTAACTAATGCACCGAACACTTTAATGAGATTAATGAATCATGTTTTTAAGGATTTCCATGGAAAATTTGTTGTGGTGTACTTCGATGGTATCTTGGTCTTTTGTAATACCTTAGAAGAACATGTAGAACACTTAAAACATGTTTTTGAAGTTCTTAGAAAGCAATCTTTATTTGCTAATCTTAAAAAGTGTACTTTTTATGTGGATCGTGTGATTTTCTTGGGTTTTGTAGTTAGTTCTAAAGGATTTGAGGTTGATGAAGAGAAAATCAAAGCAATTAAACAATGGCCTAAACCTAAGAGTGTAACTGAAGTTAGGAGTTTTCATGGACTTGCTAGTTTTTATAGGAGGTTTGTGAGAGAATTTAGCACCATTGCTTCTCCTTTAACTGAAGTTATTAAAAAGGATATGATTTTTAAATGGGGAAAAGAATAAGATAATGCTTTTAACTTGTTGAAAGGAAATTTATGTTCTGCTCCGTTATTTCAATTGCCTGATTTTTCTAAATATTTTGAAATTGTATGTGATGCTTCTGGCAATGGAATATGTGCTGTTTTGATGCAAGATTCTAAACCTATTGCCTCCTTTAGTGAGAAGTTGAGTGGATCCACATTTAACTATTGCACTTATGACAAAGAGTTTTATGCTTTGGTAAGAGCTTTAGCCACATGACAACATTACTTGTGGCCAAGGGAGTTTGTCATTAAAACTGACCATGAATCCTTGAAATACTTGAAGAGTCAAGGTAAGCTTAGTAGAAGGCATGCTAAGTGGGTTGACTTTATTGAAATTTTTCCTTATGTAATTTCTTACAAACAAGGGAAAGAGAATGTTGTTGCTGATGCACTTTCAAGAATGTATGTCTTAGTTTCTACCCTCACTTCTAAATTGATGGGTTTGATCAAATCAAGGAATTTTATGCTAATGATGTAGATTTTGGCAAAACTTTTGCAGATTGTAATCTTTTGATAGGTTTAACCTACAAGATGGGGTTCTCTTTAAGAAAAATAAGTTGTGTATCCCTAATTGCTCTTTACGTGAAGTATTTGTAAGGCAAGCACATTGTGGAGGGCTTATGGGACACTTTGGGGTCCCAAAGACATTAGACATACTTGATGAAAATTTCTTTTGGACTGGAATGAGAAAAGTTGGTGAAATAGTGTGCACATAATGTTTGGAATGTAAACAAGCTAAATCTAAAGTGTTACCACATGGTCTTTACACGCCATTACATGTTCCTACTTCACCTTGGACTGATATTCCTATGGATTTTGTGTTAGGTTTGCCTAGAACAAGGTATGGTAAGGATTGTATATTTGTTGTGGTAGATAGGTTCTCTAAAATGACTCATTTTATTCCTTGTTTAAAGACTAATGATGCCTCACATGTTGCTAATCTTTTTGTAAAAGAGGTTGTGAAATTGCATGGTATAACTAGAACTATTGTTAGTGATAGGGATGCTAAGTTTTTGAGTCACTTCTGGTGTGTACTTTGGGGGAAGTTAGGCACTAAATTACTGTTTTCCACCTCTTGTCACCCACAAACTGATGGAAAAACTGAAATAGTTAATAGAACCTTAGGAAACATGTTGAGGGCTATTTTGAAAGGTAAATTAACTTTATGGGAAGATCACTTACCTATGGTTGAATTTGCTAACAATAGAACTGTCACGACCCTAGTTCACCAATTGTGAACATGTCGTGATGGCACCCAAGTCCCCACGACTAGGTAAGCCTAACACGTTGTGGAATATACAAGCTATAAACACTTAAATAAGAAACAACGGAAAAATAGCATAAAAAGATATGTAATCCGTGCCGCTTGGCACATACATCCGTCACACAATGAATAAAACACTACCAAGATCCGGAATCCCACGGTAACACAGACTAAAAGAGAATATACAACTGTGGCTCTATGTGTAAAGAGTATCTATCAACGAGATGAAGGAAAAATTCCAACTAGTACTACTAGAATAGAAGGGAAGCCTCCGGATCCGCGGACGTAGCAGATCATACCTCGAAGTCTCCCAAAAAGCGGCGGAATCACCTAGCACGAGCCTGCTCTGATGTACCTGGATCTGCACAACAAAAGTGTGCAGAAGAGTAGCATGAGTACACCACAGCGGTACTCGGTAAGTGCCAAGCCTAACCTCGATGGAGTAGTGACGAGGAAAGTCAGGGCCCTACTGAGAAACAATAATATAATGATGATAACAAAAATAAACATTTTAAATGATAAAAATTTCCGAAATAACAACAATAAGATGATTACTGCAACTGTCTACAATTAAGCTAACAACAAATAACCAACTCAAATAAATAAATCCAGGATCTGTGGGAATTGAACCCACAGTCCCATTCTCAGTAACTCTGGGTCTCCGGGAATCGAACCCGCAGCCCATGTCTCAATAATATCTCAATAACTCGGGATCTCCGGGAATCGAACCCGCAGTCCACAAACAATATCACTCAGGATCTCGGGAATCGAACCCGTAGTCCCTACCAATAACTCAGGATCTCGGGAATCGAACCCGTAGTCCCTACCAATAACTCGGGATCTCGGGAATCGAACCCGTAGTCCCTACCAATAACTCAGGATCTCGGGAATCGAACCCGTAGTCCCTACCAATAACTCGGGATCTCGGGAATCGAACCCATAGTCCCTACCAATAACTCAGGATCTCGGGAATCGAACCCGTAGTCCCTACCAATATCACGCCGGGTCTCTGGGAATCGAACCCACAGCCCTGGGTCTCCGGGAAACGAACCACACAGAGAAAAGTATAATATGCTTAAGTATAACTTCGCCGATAAACAGCGCCAGCGATTACCAAGAAAACTCAAGTAAGACAATTAGGCAACTAGACAGTTAAATACTACCTAGTCATGCTTTTCTAAATGCTACCGGGTAGGAATATCAAATTTTACAGCTAAAAATAGGAATATCACTCATCGAACATTTTAAGTAAAGTATGTGTTCAACAACCCCAGCGCATGTACACGCCCGTCACCTCGCGTACAAGGCATTTAAAGTATCACATAATATCCTAGGGGTGAAAGTCCCCCACATGAGGTTAGACAAGCCACTTACCTCAACTCCGGTACAAAACCGCTATGAAACAACTCTCTTGCCGTGAATGTCGGCCTCCACAAGTGTAGAATCTGATAAAAATCAATAGAATCACATCAAAATAGGCCAATTGGGCATTACCCAATCAAATTAACTCAAAATTCACCAAAACCCACAAGTTGCCAAAACCCACAAGTTGCCAAAACCCGACTTCCGGTACGTTTATCGAAAAATCACAAAAATTATATATTCGGGTTCCTTATCTCAATACGAGTCTAGGCATATAAATTTTACCAAAATCGGACTCCATTTGCCCACTCAAATTAGTGTTTTTCTTCAATTTAGGCCTAGGGCTCAAACCCACCTTTAATCTTCCATTTACAGAAATTTAACCAAGGATTTCATGTTAAAATGATGTAATTAAGCCACAAAACTTACCTCCGACGAATCCTCGATAAATTCCCAGCAATTCCCGTGAGTTTCTCTTTCTAGAACTCAAAAATGGCGTTTTGGGGTATGAAACCCGCGACTGGTTCTGTTCTGTAATTAAACTCACTGCCAGACCCCATTACTCTACGCGTTCGCATTACTGTTCACACGTTCGCGATGAACAGCCCAACTTCTTCTACGCGAACGCGAAGTAACCCATGTGTCCGCGAAGCACAAATTCCCCTTCCTCAACGCGAACGTGACGACTCCCACGCGTTCGCGAAGAACAACCTTCCAATCGACCGTTTTTCTTCTACGCGTACGCGACATCTGGGACGCGAACGCGGTGTTTCCTCTTTTCCTTCTATGCGATCGCGACACAAGGGACGCGAACGCGATGCTTAGCCCTACCATGCCTACGCGAACGCGGCCATTGACACGCGAACGCGAAGGCTTAAAGTCTGCTGCACTGCTGCTGCATTTTCTGCAGAAATTTCCAAGTTCCAAATGCCCGCTTGATGGTCCGAATTCATCCCGAGGCTCCCGGACCCCAACGAAAACCACCAACATACTCCAAAACACGATACGAACTTATTCCAATCATAAAAACACGTCTAACAACATCAAAACCCATAATTCACATCGAATTCAAGCCTAAATTTCTTAAAACTTTCCGAATTGCACATCCGATCTAAAACCCAACCAAACGACGTCCGAATGACCTGAAAATTTGCGGACATATCCAAAATCACATAACGAAGCTACAAAAATTGTCGGAATTCCATTCCGACCCCGGATCAAAATCTCACTTATTGTTCGGATTTCGTCAAAATTTCAACCTTCGGCATTTCAAGCCAAATTGAGCTAAGGACCTCCAAAATACATTTCGAACGCGCTCCCAACCCCGAAATCACCTAACGGAGCTAATGGAACCATCAGATTTCCGTTCCGAGATCGTCGTAACACTGTTCCGGCTACGGACCATTTTCTAGCTTTAAAGCTCTCATTTAGGGACTAAGTGTCCCAAAATGCTCCAAATTTCAGAACCGACTCTCCCGGCAAACCACAATAGCAGAAATGAACTTAGGGAAACAGTTAAATTGGGGATTGGGGCATAATTTTCTAAAATGACCGGCCGGGTCGTTACATCTTCCCACCCTTAAAAGATTCGTTCGTCCTCGAACGAGCATAGAAAACATACCCGGAGTAGTGAAAAGATGAGGGTACTGGCTGCGCATATCCTGCTCGGTCTCCCAAGTCGCCTCCTCGACCGGCTGGCCCCGCCACTGAACCTTTACCGAAACGATGTTCTTTGACCTTAGCTTTCTGACCTGCCTGACTAGAATGGCTACTGGCTCCTCAACATAAGACATATCCTTGTCTAGCTGAACAGAAGTGAAATCCAACACATACGATGGGTCACCATGGTATCTCCGGAGCATGGAGACATGAAATACGGGATGAACCCCGGCTAGACTGGGAGGTAAGGCCAACTCATAAGCAACCTCCCCAACACGCCTCAAAATCTCAAAAGGGCCAATAAACCTTGGACTCAGCTTTCCTTTCTTCCCAAACCTCATAACGCCCTTGTCACGACCCAAACCCTGGTCGTGATGGCGCCCAACACAATGCTAGGCAAGCCCGACCATATTATCCCTTAAACCAGCCAGTTATTAATCAAATTAAACTTAAACAGTAAATGATCATATCAGGTGATAACCGAAACATAAAACATACAAAATACGGTCCCAAACATATCGTGGTGTCACGAGACTGAGCCTCTACAGAATAGCATCCTAATACAATCAAGTCTAGGCAAGTAGGAAGTCAACAAGATGATAAAGAAGGAGAAACAAGCTCTGCGGACGCTGGCAACTACCTCGTAATCTCCGCAAAAGTAGACAAGGATCAGCAGCTACAATGTCTCAACTGCTCTCGGGCACTTGTGGATCTGCACAGAAAGTGCAGGGGAGTGGGGTGAGTATATTTCAACTCGGTGAGTAACAATAATAAATAACAACTAAAGGTAAGAACTCATGTGCTATCACTTAGCAGTTCTAAAGCAACCCTCACAGGTACGTCATCACTATAGTAGAACTCTAACCTCCAATCTACGTTTATCTCTACCAGATTCTACACTGAACCAACCCTCACTCGTACCCCTACGGTGTACGGCCATCTCAACATATAAAGACACATACTTATGCCTATAATGTATAAGTGTTTAAGTAGATAGTAGGATATGATTAAGTATAATGCTGCGGCGTGCAGCCCGCTCCAATACATATACCGCTGCGGCGCGCAGCCCGCTCCATTTTACGTCGACGGCGCTCACTGGGGGTGTATACGGACTTCGGAGGGGCTCCCTAGGCCCAAGCACTATTACACTGCAGCGTGCAGCCCTATCACATGTATATTACAGTGGCGTGCAGCCCGATCCAATATATATATGTATATATCTCTATATCGCTGCGGTGTGCAGCCCGATCCCAGTCAGTATATACTTGGCCTCTCATGCCCAATATAATATATCACAGTGGGTCCTTGACCCTGTCTCAGTCAATGTAGTCTTGGCCTTTCAGGCCCAATATTACATGTATATTACTGCGGCGTGCAGTCCGATCCAATATATATACTGCTGCGGCGTGCAGCCCGATCCAATATAGGTATATGTATATAATACCTCATAATGGGTCCTCGACCCTATCCTAGTCAATATGTGCTTGGCCTCTCAGGCCCAATATAATATATCACAGTGGGTCATAGACCCTGTCTCAGTCAATATAGACTTGGCCTTTCAGGCCCACTCAGCTAGAACAGGGAATTCCACCCTAGATAATCTCTCTCAATGTACATATCTAGTACGGGCTCATATTATGCTATACGGCTAGAGCTACGGCTGAGTGTATGTTTCCAACATGATATAAGGGTCACCTAGCTTTATAGGTTCCCTAATGCTCTACAGATCGGCACAAGGCCCCAAACATGGCTATTAACCCAATTGTACAGTTATAATCTCAGTAACAGTCATACAACACGGTATTCTATTAGCCGGGAAGGACTAAGTCCGAACCCCCAATCACAATGTCACCACGCCCGTCATAGAACGTGTGTCTCATCTCAATATAGCACTGTGAAGTGCTAGTACGGGGTTTCAAACCCTCAGTACATTATTTACTACCACCACTCACCTCGAACCGGTAGAAGCTTCAATCCGCCTTGCGCTTGCCTCGCAAATCAATCTCCTCGGATGCCAACTCCGCTCAAAATCATAGAGAATGCATCAATATACGCTAATTTCACGAAATTCATTCGAAATAACCCAATTTATATCAAAACCCACAAGTTGTCAAAACCCGACTTTTGGTACACTTGTCGAAAAATTACAAAAATCACATATTCGGAATCCTCATCTCGATACGAGTCTAGGCATATAAAATTTACCAAAATCGGACTCCATTTGCCCACTCAAATCGGTGTTTTTCTTTAATTTAGGCCTAGGGCTCAAACCCACCTTTAATCTTCCATTTACAGGGATTTAACCAAGGATTTCATGTTAAAATGATGTAATTAAGCCACAAAACTTACCTCCAACGATAACCCGATGTTCTCCCAGCAATAACTCGCCCAAATCGCCCAATTCGCCTTCAAGAACCGAGCCCCAAATGTTTTGCAACTTATGAAATTTTAACCCTTCTGTTATTTTTAACACAGGCCCGATTTCCGCTTCTGCGGACAAAAATCCGCCTCTGCGAGGCCGCCCCCGCGAAAACACTCCTAGCCGCCCAGCTCCGCTTCTGCGGCCCAGGTCTCGCTCCTGCGAGACCGCTCCTGCGAATCCCCTTCCGCTCCTGCGAGCCTCACCGCTTCTGCGCATCAGAGTCCGCTCCTGCGGACTCGCTTAGGCGACAAGTCTTCCGCTTCTGCGGATCCTCCCATGACGAGCCCAGACCGCTCCTGCGGTCTTTCCTTCCGCACCTGCGGTGCCGCCCTTGCGGACCAGGATCCGCCTCAGCGAAACCCAGCGCTTCTGCGCTCATTTTCCGCTTCTGCGGGCTCGCTCCTGCGCCCCCATTTCCGCAGGAGCGAAAACAACAGAACCAGAACTCTTCAAACCTGCAATTTCCATGTTTTTCTCCCGATTAACCATCCGAAAACACCCCGAGGCCCCCGGGACCTCATTCAAACACACCAACACATCTTATTACCTTATTCGAACTTGTTCCAATCCTCAAAACACGTCTAATAACATCAAAACCCATAATTCACATCTAATTCAAGCCTAAATTCCTTAAAACATTCCGAATTACACAATCAATCAAAAACCCGACTAAACGACGTCCGAAGGACCTGAAATTTTGCAGGCACATCCAAAATCACCTAACGGAGCTACTGCAACTGTCGGAATTCCATTCCGACCCCCGGATCAAAATCTCACCTACCGTTCGGATTTCGCCAAAAGTCAACCTTAGCCAATTCAACCCTAAAACTACACCGGACCTCCGAATTCAATTTCGATTGTTCTCCTAAGTCATAAATGATCCCCCGGAACTAGTCGAATCATCAGAATCCGGTTCCGAGCTCTCTAACTACATAGTCAACTCCGGGTTGACTTTCTTTATTCAAGTTTCCTTCAAAAAGGTTATATGCCTCATTTTCATTTCAATTCACTCCTAACTTCCCCGATAGACTCTAATACTGATATAAAAGCATGAATTATGTAATTACAACATAACGTGGTGGTAATTCCCGTGACAACGGGCCGGGTCGTCACAGTCCTTTATGGGAGAGACTCGAAGCAGAACCCGCTCACCAACCATAAAAGCCACATCGCGAACCTTCTTGTCCGCATAACTCTTCTGTCTAGACTGGGCTGCACGAAGTCTGTCCTGAATCACCTTGACCTTGTCCATAGCCTCTTGAACCATATCAGTACGTAGCAACCTAGCCTCGCCCGACTCAAACCAACCCACTGGAGACCTGCACCTCCTACCATATAGGGCCTCGTACGGTGCCATCTGAATACTAGACTGGTAGCTGTTGTTATAAGCAAACTCCGCCAGTTGCAAGAAGTGATCCCATGAACCTCCAAACTCAATCACGCACGCACGGAGCATATCCTCCAAAATCTGAATAGTGCGCTCGGACTGCCCATCAGTCTGGGGGTGAAAGGCTGTGCTCAGCTCTACCCGAGTACCTAACTCCTGCTGTACGGCTCTCCAGAACCGTGAAGTGAACCGAGTGCCTCTATCCGAAATGATGGAAACTGGAATACCATGCAGCCGAACTATCTCCCTGATATAGATCTCCGCCAGTCGTTCCGATGAATAAGCAGTACTCACCGGTATAAAATGGGCAGAGTTGGTCAGTCGATCCACAATGACCCAAATGGAATCAATCTTCCTAATCGTTCGTGGAAGTCCCGATACAAAGTCCATGGTAATGCGCTCCCATTTCCACTCGGGAATCTCAATCTGCTGCATCAATCCACCCGGACGCCTGATGCTCATACTTCACCTGCTGGCAGTTGAGGCATCTAGAAACATAATCAACTATATCCCTCTTTATCCGCCTCCACCAGTAATGCTGTTTCAAGTCCCGATACATCTTCGCGGCTCCCGGATGGATGGAATACCGCGAGCTATGGGCCTCTGCTAGAATCAGCTCTCGAAGATCATCCACATTAGGCACACAGATACGCACCTGCATCCTCATAACTTCATCATCCCCGATGGTAACATCTCGAGCATCACCACGCCGAACTCTATCCTGAAGGACAAATAAATGAGGGTCGTCGAACTGACGCTCCCTGATGCGGTCAAATAGAGAAGACCGAGAAACCACACATGCCAGAATCCGGCTGGGCTCCGAAAGATCCAGTCTAACAAACTGTCTAGCTAAAGCCTGAACATCCATCGCCATAGGCCTCTCCGAAGCCGGTAGATATGCTAAACTCCCCAAACTCTCTGCCCGACGACTCGAGGCATCAGCAACCACATTAGCCTTGCCCGGATGATAGAGAATAGTAATATCATAGTCCTTTAGTAGTTCCAACCATCTCCTCTGACGCATATTCAGGTCCTTCTGCTTAAGCAAGTGCTGCAAGCTCCGGTGATCAGTGTAGATCTCAGAAGGAACCCCATATAAATAATGACGCCAAATTTTCAAGGCGTGAACAATGGCAGCTAGCTCCAAATCATGAACAAGGTAATTCTTCTCATGCACCTTCAGCTGTCTCGACGCGTAGGCAATCACCCTACCGTCCTGCATCAATACCGCACCGAGTCCAACTCGTGAGGCATCACAATATACGGTATAGGACCCCGAACCTGTAGGCAACATCAATATAGGGGCCGAAGTCAAAGTTGTCTTGAGCTTCTGAAAGCTCGCCTCACACTCGTCTGTCCACTGAAAAGGGGCACCCTTTTGGGTCAATCTGGTCATAGGTGCTGCAATCGAAGAGAACCCTCTACGAAACGATGGTAATAGCCTGCCAAACCAAGGAAACTGCGAATCTCAGTAGCGGAGGAGGGTCTGGGCCAATTCTGCACGGCCTCCACCTTCCTCGGATCTACTCGAATACCATCACTCGACACCACGTGGCCCAAAAATGCCACTAAACTCAACCAGAATTCACATTTAGAGAACTTGGCATAAAGCTGCTTCTCCCTCAGAATCTGAAGCACTATCCTCAAATGCTGCTCGTGCTCTTCCCGGCTCCGGGAATATACTAGAATATCATCAATGAAAACAATCACGAACGAGTCCGGATAAGGCCTGAACACAATGTGCATCAAATGCATAAAGGCTGCTGGGGCATTAGTCAAGCCCAAAAGACATCACGAGGAACTCATAGTGACAATACCGGGTCCTGAAGGCAGTCTTCGGGATATCTGGCTCCCGAATCTTCAGCTGGTGATACCTAGAGCGCAAATCAATCTTAGAAAACACCTGTGCACCCTATAGCTGGTCAAATAAATCATGAATTCGGGGCAAAGGATACCAGTTCTTCACTATAACCTTGTTCAGCTGACGATAGTCAATACACATACGCATAGAACCGTCCTTTTTCTTCACAAACAATACGGGAGCACCCCAAGGCGAAACACTGGGTCGAATGAAACCCTTACCCAATAACTCCTGTAACTGATCCTTCAATTCCTTCAACTCAGGAGGAGCCATACGGTACGGTGGAATAAAAATGGGCTGAGTGCCCGGTAACAAATCAATAGCAAAGTCAATATCTCTGTCGGGCGGCATGCCCGGGAGATCAGCTGGAAATACATCAGCAAAGTCACGTACCACATGAACAGAATCAATAGAGGGAGTGTCAATACTGACGTCCCGCACATAGGCTAGATAAGCAGCACACCCCTTCTCAACCATATGCTGAGCTCTGAGAAAAGAAATAACACGGCTAGGGGTGTGATCTAGAGTACCACTCCACTCAATACGTGGAATGCTTGGCATAGCCAGCGTCACGGTCTTGGCATGACAATCAAGAATAGCATAATGGGGCAACAACCAGTCCATGCCCAGAATAATATCAAAATCGACCATCCCGAGCAACAATAGATCCGCTCTGGTCTCAAAATCACAAATGGTAACCAAACACGACCGATATACACGGTCCACGACCAAAGAATCACCCACCGGAGTGGAAACATAAATGGGGGCACTCAAAGAATCCCGAGGCACACCCAGATGAGAAGCAAAGTAAGAAGACACATATGAAAAAGTGGAACCGGGGTCGAATAGAACCGATGCCTCCCTGTGACTAACCAGAATAATACCTGTGATAACAGAATCAGATGCAACAGCCGCAGCGCGATCATGAATAGCATAGAATCTGGCCTGTCCCCCCTCTCGAGGTTAGACAACCCACTTGCCTCAACTCCGGTACAAAACCGCTATGAAACAACTCTCTTGCCGCGAATGTCGACCTCCACAAGTGTAGAATCTGATAAAAATCAATAGAATCACATCAAATTAGGCCAATTGGGCATTACCCAATCAAATTAACTCAAAATTCACCAAAACCCACAAGTTGCCAAAACCCGACTTCCGGTACGTTTATCGAAAAATCACAAAAATTATATATTCGGGTTCCTTATCTCAATACGAGTCTAGGCATATAAATTTTACCAAAATCGGACTCCATTTGCCCACTCAAATCGGTGTTTTTCTTCAATTTAGGCCTAGGGGTCAAACCCACCTTTAATCTTCCATTTACAGAAATTTAACTAAGGATTTCATGTTAAAATGATGTAATTAAGCCACAAAACTTACCTCCGACGAATCCCCGATGAATTCCCAACAATTCCCGTGAGTTTCTCTCTCTAGAACTCAAAAATGGCGTTTTGGGGTATGAAACCCGCGACCGGTTCTGTTCTGTAATTAAACTCACTGCCAGACCCCATTACTCTACGCGTTCGCGTTACTGTTCACGCGTTTGCGATGAAATACCTAACTTTTTCTACGCGAACGCGAAGTAACCCACGCGTCCGCGAAGCACAAATTCCCATTCCTCAACGCGAACGCGACGACTCCCACACGTTCGCGAAGAACAACCTTCCAATCGACCATTTTTCTTCTACGCGTACGCGACATCTGGGACGCGAACGCGGTGCTTCCTCTTTTCCTTCTACGCGATCGCGACACAAAGGACGCGAACGCGATGCTTAGCCCTACCATGCCTACGCGAACGCGGCCATTGACACGCGAACGCGAAGGCTTAAAGTCTGCTGCACTGCTGCTGCATTTTCTGCAGAATTTCCAAGTTCCAAATGCCCGCTTGATGGTCCGAATTCATCCCGAGGCTCCCGGGACCCCAACGAAAACCACCAACATACTCCAAAACACGATACAAACTTATTCCAATCATTAAAACACGTCTAACAACATCAAAACCCATAATTCACATCGAATTCAAGCCTAAATTTCTTAAAACTTTCCGAATTGCACATCCGATCTAAAACCCAACCAAACGACGTCCGAATGACCTAAAAATTTGCGGACATATCCAAACTCACATAACGAAGCTACATAAATTGTTGGAATTCCATTCCGACCACCGGATCAAAATCTCACCTATTGTTCGGATTTCGCCATAATTTCAACCTTCGGCATTTCAAGCCTAATTGAGCTAAGGACCTCCAAAATACATTCCGAATGCGCTCCCAACCCCGAAATCACCTAACGGAGCTAATGGAACCATCGAATTTCCGTTCCGAGATCGTCTTAATACTGTTCTCTGGCTACGGACCATTTTCTAGCTTTAAAGCTCTCATTTAGGGACTAAGTGTCCCAAAATGCTCCAAATTTCGAAACCGACTCTCCCGGCAAACCCCAATAGTAGAAATGAACTTAGGGAAACAGTTAAATTAGGGATTGGGGCGCAATTTTCTAAAATGACCGGCCGGGTCGTTACATCTTCCCACCCTTAAAAGATTCGTTCGTCCTCGAACGAGCATAGAAAACATACCTGGAGTAGTGAAAAGATGAGGGTACTGGCTGCGCATATCCTGCTCAGTCTCCCAAGTCGCCTCCTCGACCGGCTAGCCCCGCCACTGAACATTTACCGAAACGATGTTGTTTGACCTTATCTTTCTGACCTGCCTGTCTAGAATGGCTACTGGCTCCTCAACATAAGATAGATCCTTGTCTAGCTGAACAGAAGTGAAATCCAACACATGCGACGGGTCACCATGGTATCTCCGGAGCATGGAGACATGAAATACGGGATGAACCCCGGCTAGACTGGGAGGTAAGGCCAACTCATAAGCAAATTCCCCAACACGCCTCAAAATCTCAAAAGGGCCAATAAACCTAGGACTTAGCTTTCCTTTCTTCCCAAACGTCATAACGCCGTTCATGGGCGAGACTCGAAGCAGAACCCGCTCACCAACCATAAAAGCCACATCGCGAACCTTCTTGTCCGCATAACTCTTCTGTCTAGACTGGGCTGCACGAAGTCTGTCCTGAATCACCTTGACCTTGTCCATAGCCTCTTGAACCATATCAGTACCTAGCAACCTAGCCTCGCCCGGCTCAAACCAACCCACGGGAGACCTGCACCTCCTACCATATAGGGCCTCATACGGTGCCATCTGAATACTAGACTGGTAGCTGTTGTTATAAGCAAACTCCGCCAGTGGCAAGAAGTGATCCCATGAACCTCCAAACTCAATCACGCACGCACGGAGCATATCCTCCAAAATCCGAATAGTGCGCTCGGACTGCCCATCAGTCTGGGGGTGAAAGGCTGTGCTCAGCTCCACCCGAGTACCTAACTCCTGCTGTACGGCTCTCCGGAACCGTGAAGTGAACTGAGTGCCTCTATCTGAAATGATGGAAATTGGAATACCATGCAGCCGAACTACCTCCCTGATATAGATCTCCGCCAGTCGCTCCGATGAATATGTAGTGCTCACCGGTATAAAATGGGCGGACTTGGTCAGCCGATCCACAATGACCCAAATGGAATCAAACTTCCTAACCGTCCGTGGAAGTCCCGATACAAAGTCCATGGTAATGCGCTCCTATTTCCACTCGGGAATCTCAATCTGCTGCATCAATCCACCCGGACGCTGATGCTCATACTTCACCTGCTGGCAGTTGAGGCATCTAGAAACATAATCAACTATATCCCTCTTCATCCGTCTCCACCAGTAATGCCGTTTCAAGTCCTGATACATCTTCGCGGCACCCGGATGGATGGAATACCGCGAACTATGGGCCTCTGCTAGAATCAGCTCTCGAAGATCATCCACATTAGGCACACAGATACGCCCCTGCATCCTCATAAATCCATCATCCCCGATGGTAACATCTCAAGCATCACAAGGCCGAACTCTATCCTGAAGGACAAGCAAATGAGGGTCGTCGAACTGACGCTCCCTGATGCGGTCAAATAGAGAAGACCGAGAAACCACACATGCCAGAATCCGGCTGGGCTCCGAAAGATCCAATCTAACAAACTTCCTGGCTAGAGCCTGAACATCCATCGCCATAGGCCTCTCTGAAACTGGTAGATATGCTAAACTCCCCAAACTCTCTGCCCGACGACTCAAGGCATCGGCAACCACATTAGCCTTGCCCGGATGATAGAGAATAGTAATATCATTGTCCTTTAGTAGCTCCAACCATCTACTCTGACGCATATTCAGGTCCTTCTGCTTAAGCAAGTGCTGCAAGCTCCGGTGATCAGTGTAGATTTCATAAGGAACCCCATATAAATAATGACGCCAAATCTTCAAGGCGTGAACAATGGAAGCTAGCTCCAAATCATGAACAGGGTAATTCTTCTCATGCACCTTCAGCTGTCTCGACGCGTAGGCAATCACCCTACCGTCCCGCATCAATACCGCACCGAGTCCAACTCGTGAGGCATCACAATATACAGTATAGGACCCCGAACCTGTAGGCAACATCAATATAGGGGCCGAAGTCAAAACTGTCTTGAGCTTCTGAAAGCTCGCCTCACACTCGTATGTCCACTGAAAAGGGGCACCCTTTTGGGTCAATCTAGTCATAGGTGCTACAATCGAAGAGAACCCCTCTACGAAACGATGGTAATAGCCCGCCAAACTAAGAAAACTGCGAATCTCAGTAGTGGAGGAGGGTCTGGGCCAACTCCGCACGGCCTCCACCTTCTTCGGATCTACTCGAATACCATCACTCG
This sequence comes from Nicotiana noctiflora, assembly GCA_032618575.1. Classification (NCBI taxonomy): domain Eukaryota; kingdom Viridiplantae; phylum Streptophyta; class Magnoliopsida; order Solanales; family Solanaceae; genus Nicotiana; species Nicotiana noctiflora. Next base: position 121,177 of record JASVEL010007384.1, read on the forward strand.
ACACCACATGGCCCAAAAATGCCACTGAACTCAACCAGAATTCACATTTAGAGAACTTGGCATAAAGCTGCTTCTCCCTCGGAATCTGAAGCACTATCCTCAAATGTCGCTCGTGCTCTTCCCGGCTCCGGGAATATACTAGAATATCATCAATGAAAACAATCACGAACGAGTCCGGATAAGGCCTGAACACAATGTGCATCAAATGCATAAAGGCTGCTGGGGCATTAGTCAGCCCAAAAGACATCACGAGGAACTCATAGTGACCATACCGGGTCCTGAAGGCAGTCTTCGGGATATCTGGCTCCCGAATCTTCAGCTGGTGATACCCCGAGCGCAAATCAATCTTAGAAAACACCTGTGCGCCCTGTAGCTGGTCAAATAAATCATCAATACGGGGCAAAGGATACCGGTTCTTCACTGTAACCTTGTTCAGTTGACGATAGTCAATACACATACGCATAGAACCGTCCTTTTTCTTCACAAACAATACAGGAGCACCCCAAGGCGAAACACTGGGTCGAATAAAACCCTTGCCCAATAACTCCTGTAACTGATCCTTCAACTCCTTTAACTCAGGAGGAGCCATATGGTACGGTGGAATAAAAATGGGCCGAGTGCCCGGCAACAAGTCAATAGCAAAGTCAATATCTCTATCGGGCGGCATGCCTGGAAGATCAGCTGGAAATACATCAGCAAAGTCACGTACCACATGAACAGAATCAATAGAGGGAGTGTCAATACTGACGTCCCGCACATAGGCTAGATAAGCAGCACACCCCTTCTCAACCATACGCTGAGCTCTGAGAAAAGAAATAACACGGCTAGGGGTGTGATCTAGAGTACCACTCCACTCAATACGTGGAATGCCTGGCATAGCCAGCGTCACGATCTTGGCGTGACAATCAAGAATAGCATAATGGGGCGACAACCAGTCCATGCCCAGAATAATATCAAAATCGACCATCCCGAGCAACAATAGATCCGCTCCTGGTCTCAAAATCACAAATGGTAACCAAACACGACCGATATACACGGTCCACGACCAAAGAATCACCCACCGGAGTGGAAACATAAATGGGGGCACTCAAAGAATCCCGAGGCACACCCAGATGAGAAGCAAAGTAAGAAGACACATATGAAAAAGTGGAACCAGGGTCGAATAGAATCGATGCCTCCCTGTGACTAACCAGAATAATACCTGTGATAACAGAGTCAGATGCAACAGCCGCAGCGCGATCATGAATAGCACAGAATCTGGCCTGTCCCCCCTCTCTAGGTTAGACAACCCACTTGCCTCAACTCCGGTACAAAACCGCTATGAAACAACTCTCTTGCCGCAAATGTCGACCTCCACAAGTGTAGAATCTGATAAAAATCAATAGAATCACATCAAATTAGGCCAATTGGGCATTACCCAATCAAATTAACTCAAAATTCACCAAAACCCACAAGTTGCCAAAACCCGACTTCCGGTACGTTTATCGAAAAATCACAAAAATTATATATTCGGGTTCCTTATCTCAATACGAGTCTAGGCATATAAATTTTACCAAAATCGGACTCCATTTGCCCACTCAAATCGGTGTTTTTCTTCAATTTAGGCCTAGGGCTCAAACCCACCTTTAATCTTCCATTTACAGAAATTTAACCAAGGATTTCATGTTAAAATGATGTAATTAAGCCACAAAACTTACCTCCGACGAATCCCCGATGAATTCCCAGCAATTTCCCGTGAGTTTCTCTCTCTAGAACTCAAAAATGGCGTTTTGGGGTATGAAACCCGCGACTGGTTCTGTTCTGTAATTAAACTCACTGCCAGACCCCATTACTCTACGCGTTCGCGTTACTGTTCACGCGTTCGCGATGAACAGCCCAACTTCTTCTACGCGAACGCGAAGTAACCCACGCATCCGCGAAGCACAAATTCCCCTTCCTCAACGCGAACGCGACGACTCCCACGCGTTCGCGAAGAACAACCTTTCAATCGACAGTACGCGACATCTGGGACGCGAACGCGGTGCTTCCTCTTTTCCTTCTACGCGATCGCGACACAAGGGACGCGAACGCGATGCTTAGCCCTACCATGCCTACGCGAACGCGGCCATTGACACGCGAACGCAAAGGCTTAAAGTCTGATGCACTGTTGCTGCATTTTCTGCAGAATTTCCAAGTTCCAAATGCCCGCTTGATGGTCCGAATTCATCCCGAGGCTCCCGGGACCCCAACGAAAACCACCAACATACTCAAAATACGATACGAACTTATTCTAACCATAAAAACACGTCTAACAACATCAAAACCCATAATTCACATCGAATTCAAGCCTAAATTTCTTAAAACTTTCCGAATTGCACATCCGATCTAAAACCCAACCAAACGACATCCGAATGACCTGAAAATTTGCGGACATATCCAAAATCACATAACAAAGCTACAGAAATTGTCGGAATTCCATTCCGACCCCCGGATCAAAATCTCACCTATCGTTCGGATTTCGCCAAAATTTCAACCTTCGGCATTTCAAGCCTAATTGAGCTAAGGACCTCCAAAATACATTCCGAACGCGCTCCTAACCCCGAAATCACCTAACGGAGCTAATAGAACCATCGGATTTCCATTCCGAGATCGTCTTAACACTGTTCCGGCTACGGACCATTTTCTAGCTTTAAAGCTCTCATTTAGAGACTAAGTGTCCCAAAATGCTCCAAATTTCAGAACCGACTCTCCCGGCAAACCACAATAGCAGAAATGAACTTAGGGAAATAGTTAAATTGGGGATTGGGGTGTAATTTTCTAAAACAACCGGCCGGGTCGTTACATCTATGATTGAATTTGCTAACAATAGAACAATCCATTCTTCTACAGGTATGTCTCATTTTGAAGTTGTTTATGGCTTTAATCCCTTTACTCCACTTGATTTATTACCATTACCTACTAATGATATTGCTAATCTTGATGGTAGGACAAAGGCTGAGATGATGAAAAAAATTCATGAGCAAACAAGGCTTGCAATTGAGAAGAAAAATGAGTAAACTGTCTTGAGAAAGAATAAAGGTCGAAAACAAGTTATTTTTAAATTAGTTTGGGTTCACTTTATAAAGGAGAGATTTCCTTCCAAAAGGAAGTCAAAGTTGCATCCTAGAGGAGATGGCCCCTTCCTTGAAAGGATTAGAGACAATACTTACAAGTTGTACCTTCATGGTGAGTTTCAAGTAAGTGCTACATTCAATGTTGTTGACTTGTCTTTGTTTGATGTAGGATCCAATTTGGGGACTAATTCTTTACAAGAAGAGGGGAATGATAGCATCACTGATAAGGATAGAGTTTTGGAAGCTCCAAGAAGGCCATTTACAAGATCTAAAGTTAAGGAATTGCAAACTAAGGTTGCTGGGACTTCAATGGCAAATAAAGAAGCTTCTAACTATGGAGGAAGAGCTCATACCCAAAGGAGAAGAGTTGTCAAAGTTTTACAATTATTTGGTTGCTCAAATTGAAGTCCAAGAGGAGGAAGATTGGGTAATCCAAATCAGCCCTTGAAGTACACCAAATGGGCTCAAAATAAGCTTAAAAGAGTTCCAGAAGGAGGTGTTACAAAAGGAGCCCAATTGGAATCCAAACCAATAACCCAAACTAGTTGTTTTAAGGCCCAAATTTGCCCCAAAGGGTCTTGGCCGCCCCTCACCTAATTTATGACTTTTCTTAGTCTTTAGGAACCGCCTACCTAATTATAGTGATTATGTTTTCCATTACAGCCACCCTACCTAGTTTTTAATGTTATTTTTATGCCTTTGTACTCTTATAAATAGGGTGTTCTTCTCATTCATAAGACAGTACATTATTGATTAAGTATATCATACTTTGAGAGTTCTTTTGAACCTTTGTTACTTGTGCTTTGAGATTTATCTTTCAACCTTTACTAGTTCATAGTTCAAGGTAGTAAGATTTCTCTTTTATGATATCTTTGATTCCTTTGCGTTATTCTTAGAAGGCTATTAATACTTGTATTAATTGTTGTCTCAAGTTACTCGTAAAGTGGTCAAGATCCGAATCTATTGTTTTTATTTGCTTTTTAAGTAAAGGCGTTTGATTTCTTTCATAAATCAAGATGTTGTTACTTTTATTTTGTGAACGCTATAGAACTTGCATTCTTGAAAGTTCTCAGAATTCTTTCCTTGAATCTTTCCCATATCCTTTATTTTCGTCTCTTTAATTCTAGTTGGTCAATTTCTGTTGTTATTGCTTCCGCATTTGCTTCTCAAATTCTTACTCTAGTTTGGATTCTCGGCCTAGTTGTTATCATCTTCTTACCATCATGCTCTTCATTGACTATGTACACCCACTTGTTATGCAATACCTTCTTTCCTTTTGGTAACTCCATAAGTATCCATGTTTTATTCTTTTAAAGAGAATTCATCTCTTCTTTCATGGCTAGCTTCCACTTATCAGAGTTTATCACATGCATTGCTTCAACAAAATACTCTGGTTCTCTAGCATTACTTAGAAGTAAATAGTGAAGAGAGAGAGTTATCCTATATGGATGATTCATGCCTCTTTTAGATCTCCTCAATATAGGTACATGAGTAACACAATCCGAATTTGATTCAAGTCCTGATTCCATATTTGTTTCCGCATTTGATTCTATCTCCAGTTCCAGTTTTGGTTCTGATCCAGGTTCGACTTCTAGTTCTTCTTCAAATTCGGTTTTTGGTTCTTCATCTTCAATTTCAGAATCACTTGTAATCCCTCTAGCCACTTCATTTTTTTAGATTTCTTCTAACTCAACTATTGCAGACATTATCAAGCTTATCTCTATCATTAGAGTTTACATGCACATAAGCAACACAACAAAAAAAATTCAGACGTGAGAGAGTTACCTCCTTTCCTATCCATACCTCCTCAGGGATTTCAAATTTTGATGGTATAGAGGGCCCCATGTTTATGAGGTAAGCTGTCGTGTTAACAGTCTCGACCAAAAAATAATTTTGGCAATCTGGAATGTATTCTCATACTTCTCGCTCGTTCATTCAGGGTTCGGTTCATCCTCTTAGAAATGCCTTTTTGTTTTGATGTTCCAGGAACTGTCTTGATCATTCTGATCCCATTCTCCGAGCAAAATGCTTTGAACTCTTGGCTATCATACTCTCCCCCATTGTCAGACTTCAGACATTTTAACTTTTGAGTTGTCTAATTTTCAACTTCCGCTTTCCATCTTTTAAAAGTAACAAACACATCAGATTTATTTTTCAGAAAATAAATCCATACGTTTCTTGTGGAATCATCAATGAAGGTGACATAATAGCGTGAGCCTCCTAGAGAAGTTACAGGAGCTGGTCTCCACACATCTGTATGCACTAGTTCCAACTTCTCTTTCTTTGGCGTCCTTCCCACCTTTGTAAAACTAACTCTCTTTTGTTTCTCGTAAATGCAACCTTTGCACAACCTATTCAACATGTTTTAGGTTTGTCAACTTTTCTTTGGATGCCAAAAGCTTCATTCCCTTCTCACTCATATGCCCGAGCCTCCGGTGCCACAATGTTATATCACGATCATGATCAACTGTTGTTATAGTATCTCTTTCTATTGCACTTGCATACAATATTCCCCTTTTTAATCCTCGTGCTACAACCAAATTCCCTTTGGTTATCATCCACGATCCGTTGCTGAATGTTGTTGTATATCCTTTACCATCAATCTGACCCATATATATTAGATTTTTCTTAAGGAGAAGAACATGTCGTACATTTTGCAATTTCCATAGCGTGTCTTGTGAAGTCTTTATATGGACTTCACCTTTTTCGGCAATGTCGAGAGGTTCTCCCTCTGCTAGATAAACTTTTCCAAAATTTCCAGTAATATAATTATGCAATAATTCTTTGCATGATGTGGAGTGAAAGGATGCACCTGAGTCCAGAATCCAAGATTTGGCTGGACTGTCTGCACAACAAGTTAGTGCATCACCGACTTGTTCAACAATTACATTTTTTGAATTTTATTCCTTCTTCTTATTTGGTTCTCTACACTAGCTACTGTAGTAACCCTTTGTATCGCAATTCCAACAAGTAATGTCCTTGCGATTTTTAGATTGTCCTCTTCTCATTATCTTTGATCTGCCACGACCATGACTCTGTCCTCTTTGGTTGATTCTCCCACTGCTTTCTATACTAAAAGCATATCCTGGGGATACACTTGATTTCTTGGGTGAATATCTTCACTTAGAACTAAGTCTCTAATATCACTCAATTTGAGTTTGGTACTTCCTAATGAACTGCTAACTGCAGTTACTATTGTAGATCAACTCTCTGGTAGAGATGATAGTAGAATCAATGCCTTGATTTCGTCATAAATTGTTATATTAATAGAACTCAACTGAGTTAATATTGTATTGATATTCTCCACCACTGATCCACCTTCTGTCATTTTTAAGTTTAACAATCGACGCATCAGATAGACTTTATTTGAAGCAGATGACTTCTCGTACAAATTTGGTGATGCCTTCATCAAGCCCGCAATGGTCTTTTCGTTAATGATGTTAATGCCATATTTCATGTTAGCATCGAACGAATCACACCAAGAGCTTGGCGATCTAATAGATTCCAACTCGTTTTGGTCATAGTCTCCGATTTCACCTTGGTCAGAGGTAAGTGTAATTTTACTGGTACAAATAATCCTCTATTTGCATTTCCCAGAATCCAAAATCTTTGCCGTTGAACTTGTCAATCTTAAACTTCCCTTTTTTCGATGCCAATTTTCACAAAAATAATTTATATGAATAATAACGATGATTAATAGTATCACACTATTCTTGTGAATACTACCTGCACTGTATTTTTCTACCAAAATTATACTATCTGTGCTCTGATACCAATTGTTGGGAAGCGTGTCAAGACAATAGAAGGTAAAGAATATTTAGAAAATAAGCAATAAATTGCATAAAGACAAGACAAGACAAGATTTACGTAGTTCGGCAATTTTTGCCTACTTCACGGCCACACAAAGAATAGCTCTTTATTAACCGAAGAGAGAAAGAAGAAGTTTTTTGAGATGATTTTCAAATGAAGATGCAGACCCCTATTTATTGGCATTTGAATACCCTGCTGAGGTAATCGCTTACATCACAAGAATATTGATGTAAGCGCTTATATCATATTTCATCTCTTTTTGATTTTTATTTCTTTTCTCTACGTTCATACACAACAATAGGTTTGTTCCTATTAGGACATTCTTAGTTCTCAAATTTTTCAGTAAATCCAATCATAATATAAAGACATGTTTAGGACATGCGGCATTGTGGAAAACTAGGTTCTTCCAAGGGACCTTATCAACATCTTCTCAGAGTGCACTATAAACAACTTTTGAACAAAATTTTCCTTTTCTTCAGTTGAGGATATGCTCCTAGAGTTTGCTAGTTCTTTCTTATGTTCAATATTTTCCTTACCATCGAAGAAACTTGTTTCGGTACCTCCATATGTAGTAAATAAGTTTTTCTTCTTTATATAATACGTATGTACCAAGATAATCCATAACTTCTCTTTATTTTGACTTAGAGACCATAGAAGTTTACACACAACAACTTGATTCCATATTTTCAAATTAAAACATTAAGCCCTTCATGATCTTCTAGTTTAACGACCGAACTGGTTGTTTTGAGCTCATTCGGTGATTTGACGCCATAAGTAGCTTCACTTAAGTTCTTATGACTTGTACGTTTGGTCGAAACTAAATGTCAGGAAATTCAGTGCTAATTTTGGAAGAAAATTCTAATTTCGGAAGCTTTAAGTTGGAGGAATTGACTAAGGTTTGATGTTTGAGTAAACGATCTCGAAATTAGGATTTCAAGGTTCCAACATATTCGTATGATGATTTCGGATCAGGTATTGGATGAGCTAGAGAGTTTCGACGCTTATGGTTGAAAGTTGGCATTTTGGAAAGATTTCATAAATTTGAGTTTAAGTGTATTTTAATGCTATCGATGTTCCTTTGGAATTTTGTAACGACCCGGCCGGTCGTTTTAGAAAATTACGCCCCAATCCCCAATTTAACTGTTTTCCTAAGTTCATTTCAGCTATTGTGGTTTGCCGGGAGAGTCGGTTCTGAAATTTGGAGCATTTTGGAACACTTAGTCCCTAAATGAGAACTTTAAAGTTAGAAAATGGTCCATAATCGGAACAGTGTTAAGACGATCTCATAACGGAAATCCGATGGTTCCATTAGCTCCGTTAGGTGATTTCGCGGTTGGGAGCATGTTCTGAACGTATTTTGGAGGACCGTAGCTCAATTAGGCTTTAAATGCCGAAGTTTGAAATTTTGGCGAATCCGAACGATAGGTGAGATTTTGATCCGGGAGTCGGAATGGAATTCCGACAATTTTTGTAGCTTCTTTATGTGATTTTGGATATGTCCGCAAATATTCAGGTCATTCGGACGTCGTTAGGTCGGGTTTTAGATCAAATGTGCAATTCGTAAAGTTTTAAGAAATTTAGGCTTCAATTCGATGTGAATTATGGGTTTTGAGGTTGTTAGACGTGTTTTTATGATTGGAACTAGTCCGTATCGTGTTTTGGAATATGTTGGTGGTTTTCGTTGGGGCCCCGGGGGCCTCAGGGTGTTTTCGGATGGTTAAACGGGAGAAAACATGAAAAACAATTACAGGTTTGGGTTTTGTTCTGTTTTTTTCGCTCCTGTGGAAATGGGAGTGCAGGAGCGAGTCCGCAGGAGCGGAAGTTATCGCCGAAGCGGATCCTGGTCCGCAGAGGCGGCATCGCTGTTGCGGAAAGAGGATCGCAGAAGCGGTCCAGGGTCGCGAAGGGGAGTTCCGCAGAAGCGGAATATTGACCGCTTAAGCGAGTCCGTAGGAGCGGACTCCGAGGCGCGGAAGCGGAATGTTCCGCAGGAGCGGAAGATATTTCGCAGAAGCGGTCTCGCGGAAGCGACCCTAGGCTCGCAGAAGCGGAATGGGCCAGCCAGGCCTGGGGTTCGCAGAAGCGACCACGTGGTCGCAGAAGCGGTTCCGCAGAGGCAGAAATGGTCCGCATAAGCCAAAATCGCAGAAGATTAATTGTATCAGAAGTTAGAAAATTTCAGAAACATTTCACACATTTGGGGTCTCGGTTTAAGAGGCGATTTGGGCAATTATTGAGGGAGATTTAAGGGAAATCATCAGGTAATCATCTATGGACTCATCTTATGATTAGTATTGATAATATTATGCAATTATACCATGAAAATGGAGGAATTTGGGGTAATTTATGGAGGATTTAGCCCTATGCTTGAACTTTAGAAAATCAAAGTTTTGAAAGGGAAAATGGTGTCCGAATTTGGTAATTCTTATATGCTTAGACTCGTATTGAGACGAGGGTTCCGAATATATAATTTTCGTGATTATTCGATAAGCATACCGAAAGTTGGGTTTTGGCAACTTGTGGGTTTTGGTGTATTTGGAGTTGTTTTGATTGGGTAATGCCCAATTGGCCTATTTTGATGTGATTTTATTGATTTTTATCAAATACTACACCTGTGGAGGCCGACATTCGCGGCAAGAGAGTTGTTTCTTAGCAGTTTTGTACCGGAGTTGAGGTAAGTGGCTTTTCTAACCTCGTGTGGGGGAATTTTCACCCCTAGGATATTATGTGATAGTTAAAATGCCTTGTACGCGAGGTGACGGGCGTGTACATGCGCTGGTTGTTGAACACATACTTTACTTAAAAATGTTCGATGAGTGATATTCCTACTTTTAGCTGTTAATTTGATATTCTTACCCGGTAGTAGATAGAAAAGCATGATTAGGTAGTATTTCACTGTCTTGTTTCCTAATTGTCTTATTTGAACTTCTTGATAATTATTGGCACCATCTTTCAGTAAAGTTATAGTTAAGCATATTATATTCCCTCTGTGTATTCCTTTATTTGCTGTGTTTGTGGACTGCGGGTTCAATTCCCGGAGACCCAGGGCTGTGGGTTCGATTCCCAGAGACCCGGAGTGATATTGGTAGGGACTGCAGATTTGATTCCCAGGATCCTGAGTTATTGGTAGGGACTGCGGGTTCGATTCCCGAGATCCTGAGTTATTTGTAGGGACTGCGGGTTCGATTCCCGGAGATCCTGAGTTATTGATTATTTACTAAGACATGGGCTGCGGGTTCGATTCCCGGAGACCCATGGGTACTATCAATGGGACTGTGGGTTCAATTCCCACAGGTCCTGGACTTGTTTTATTGAGTTGGTTACTTGTTGTTAGCTTAATTGTAGAAGGTTGCGGTAATCATTTTATTGTTGTTATTCCGGAATTATTATCATTTAAACTGCGTATTATTGTTATTGTCTTTTTGTTATTGTTCTCTCAGTAGGGCCACGACCTTCCTCGTCACTACTCCATCGAGGTTAGGCTTGGCACTTACTGAGTACCGCCGTGGTGTACTCATGCTACTCTTCTGCACACTTTTGTTGTGCAGATCCAGGTACATCAGGACAGGCTCATACTAGGTGATTCAGCAGCACTTCGGGAGACCTCGAGGTATGATCTGCTACGTCCGCGGATCCGGAGGCCCTCCTTCTATTCTGATAGTATTAGTTGACATTTTCCTTTTCATTGTTAGATACTCTTTACACGTAGAGCCACAGTTGTATATTCTCTTTAGTCTGTGTTACCCGTGAGATTCCGGATCTTGGTAGCGTTTTATACAGTGTGTTGACGGATGTATGTGCTAAGCGGCACGGATTACATACCTTATTATGCCATTTTTCCGCTGTTTTTTTATTCATTTAAGTGTTCATAGCTTGTATATTCCGCAACGTGTTAGGCTTACCTAGTCGTGGGGACTGGGTGCCATCACGACATGTTCATGATTGGTGAACCAGGGTCATGACAAGTAGGTATTAAAGCTCTAGGTTCATAGGAGTCACGGGACACAGACCGGTTATTTAGAGTCTCGCCGATCGATACGGAGACGTCCGTATTTATCTACGAGGGGCTATGTAACTGTTTAGGAAAAATCTTCATTTCTTTTGAATTTCTTGTCATGTGATGTTTTGACACCAATTCTTAACTTCTGCTTTCTATTCTCTCACAGATGGTGAGGACACGAGCTACTCGCGACGATCAGGTACCCGTGCCCCTGTTACCACCGTCAGAGGCCGGGGCCGAGGTAGAGGACGAGGACGCGCCCGAGGGGCAGCCACAACACCCGCACGCGCCACTACTGAGGTGCCACAGGTAGACCAGGTTGGAGCGTAGGCACCTGGTACACCGACTACAGCTGCTACTACTCCAGCACTACAGGACACCCTGGCCCAGTTCATGAGTATATACCACTTTAGCTCAGGCAGGACTGCTTCCTCTCATCGCAGCTACATCCCAGGCCGGGGGAAGGGCCCAGACTCCCGCAGCCGTTATACCGGAGCAGCGTGTGCCAGTGGGACAAGTTCCAGATGTTTTGGTTATGCCTCTTGCCGCCCCAGCACAGCCCGGAGGTGGACCAACTGCCTCTGAGGACGAGCAGCGTAGATTGGAGAGGTTCAAGAAATATGACCCTCCAGTGTTCAGTGGGTTGGCTTCAGATGATGCGTTGGGTTTTCTAGAGGAGTGTCATCGTATTCTTCGCACTATGGGGATTGTGGAGACCGGCGGGGTTTCCTTCACTGATTTTCAATTTCGCGGGGCCGCTTATGATTGGTGGCGCACGTATGAGTTGGATAGTCCAGAGGAGTCTACTTCACTGACCTGGACGCAATTTTCAGATCTGTTTTTAAGAGAGTTTGTCCCTTAGAGCCTTAGGGATTCTTGGCGCTCGGAGTTTGAGCGGTTGCGACGGGGCTCCATGTCAGTATCGGAGTATGCTATCAGTTTCACCAGTCTTGCCAGGCATGCACCGGCCTTGGTAGCCACAGTCCGGGAGAGGGTGCGGAGATTTATTGAGGGCCTGATTCCGCCGATCCGATCCAGCATGGCCAGAGAGTTGGAGACAGATATATCTTATCAGCAGGCAGTTAGCATTGCCAGGAGGATCGAGAGTATGCTCCCTAGAGAGCGGGGAGAGAGGGAGGCCAAGAGGTCTCGTGAGTCGGGTCATTTCTCTGGTGCCCGCACTTCAGCAGCCGGTCGTTTTGGCAGGGGTTATTCCGGTCGTCCAGTTCATTCAGCATTGCCAGCAGCCGGTAGTACTCAAGCTCTTCCAGCACCTCAGGGAGCCTTATTATGCTTCTCCAGTTTCCAGTGCACCTCCTGCGCGGGGTCCTTCCAGGGGTCAGACTAGTGGGGGTGAGGGCGGTCAGTCTCAGTCATCGTGTCCTCTCAGAGCTTGCTTTAGGTGCGAGGATACTCGCCATCTGGTTAGGGAGTGCCCCAGGCGTAGGAGGGGAGCACCTCATCAGTCTTCGCAGCCTCAGCGTGGTTCTCAGGGCCAGCAGGCTATCATTCCAGCCCCAGCTGCCACTCCACCTGCCCAGCCAGCCAGGGGCGGGGGTCAGGGTTCCAGAGGCCGCCCTCGAGAGGGGGGACAGGCTAGATTCTATGCTATTCCTGATCGCGCTGCGGCTGTTGCATCTGATTCTGTTATCACAGGTATTATTTCGGTTAGTCACAGGGAGGCATCGGTTCTATTCGACCCCGGTTCCACTTTTTCGTATGTGTCTTCTTACTTTGCTCCTCATCTGGGTGTGCCTCGGGATTCTTTGAGTGACCCCATTTTTGTTTCCACTCCGGTGGGTGATTCTTTTGCTGTGGACCGTGTATATCGGTCGTGTTTGGTTACGATCTGTGATTTTGAGACCAGAGCGGATCTATTGTTGCTCGGGATGGTCGATTTTGATATTATTCTAGGCATGGACTAGTTGTCGCCCCATTATGCTATTCTTGATTGTCACGCCAAGACCGTGACGCTGGCTATGCCAGGCATTCCACGTATTGAGTGGAGTGGTGTCACACCTCCTTTTTACGCTTACTTGCGTGGGCGCAAGATATAAAAGAGAGTTTTTCCAATTAAAGGACAACCAAAACGGGGTTCATTTATTGAGAGATTCGGAGTCGCCACTTGGGAGATTTATGGTGTCCCAAGTCACCGGTTTGAAACCCGAATTGAGGAAAGGTTTGACTCTATTTAATGGTCCGCGAACCAGAAATCCGGTTAAGGAATTCTGTTAACCCGGGAGAAGGTGTTAGGCATTCCCGAATTCCGTGGTTCTAGCACGGTCGCTCAACTGTCATATTCGGCTTATTTATCTGATTTTTTATAGTTATATACTTAATGCAAATTAATATCCCATTACCGCTTTATTATTGTTATGATTTGCGAAAAAGAATGTTGCCTAAAAATATGTTTCGAATCACGTCACATGAAATGCACCCGGATTATCGACACATTCTTAGTCAACATTTTGGGATTTGGATTTGGGTCGCATGAAATGCACACCCGTATTTAAGAAGGTAAAATTATTAAAATACGCGCCTAGAGCGATTACTTATTTACACGTATGAGAAGGCCATGATATTTGCTAAGAAACGGCACATCTCGAAATCTAAGTACTTTATATATACACTTATGAGGGTCCAGCGATTTGTATAACTTGTTAGGCGAGGCACACCTCTAATTCAAATTTAAAACGAACTACATCCCGCTATATTTGATTAGGAGTTGATTCCAAATTATTTAAAAAAACATGTTACGAGCCACACTACATGAAATGCGCCTGTGGTTTCTGACACGCTTTATTTAATCTTGTTCAAAATTGGAGTTGGGTCACATGAAATGCACCCCCCATTCCTTTAATCTAATTACGTCGTTCAGTTGAATAATAACGCACCAATTCCTACAATGTAACAAAATCCTACTCAACTATAACCAATTCGAGTAAACATACGATTAGTTAACTAAGTGAGTAGATTCGAGACTATGGTGGACAATTATATAAAAAAAACTTACTTTGAATTCAAAGAATCCTCAAAGAGCCACTGTCACATATTTTTTGCAAGTTCAAGATATCATCCCCACGGGTGTTCAAATTACCTTAAACTTTCTACTTAAATAGATAGTTAATCTCACTTTTAGCATAAGATCTAGTATTAACAGATTTGGAAATCACACATCATGAATAGAGAAGATTTAAGCATAGATACAGCAGGACTAACTCAAGTTCCTATACATGTCCAATGACAGTGTGTTTGGATCTAAATGCATTTCTTACAACCCAAACCAGTATGATAGATTGGATTACATGTACTCATACAAACACAAGAACTTTGGACAACTACATGTATTCAACAGATTTAAAAGGGAGCTTCAGGCTTCATTTCCTTTTCGAACCAAGAAAACTACAATGACGGGGATGTGTACCTGGAATATGGAAAAAGAAGGAAGAGTGAGCAGTGACAACAGTGTGGCAATCAGCAGTATAGCAGTAACCAAACAACAACCAAAATGTCCCAGCAAACAGATTCCAGAGAGAGAAATCAATGACCAAAAACTCCACTACTTCAAAGAAAACCACAGCAAAGGATTCCCAATCAAACAAACCCCCTACACTTCTGAAATACCCCAGGAAACTTGTGCCCCCAACTGATTGAACCCCAATTAACTTCAAACAAAAATCCAAATACCCAAAGTTCTGCCTAATATTAAGGTCCAAGTATATAACAGAAACATAGAAGACCAGCTCTCTTTTAGTTTTAGAATCAACTCAAAAAATGGAACTCAAGCTGGAAACTCTCCTGTATGTATTCTATACTCCCCTCTCTGTATTTCAGATTGCTGTGCTTAAAAGGATTCTTACTCTAATGTCTGCTGTTTTCGAAAGAAAAGAAAAGTCCAGCCCCCCCCAAAAAAAGGTCCCCCTCTTCTGTTCAAACCTTATACTTATAGTTAAAAAAACCAATGAAAACTCTAAGGTACAGTAGTCAGAAGTCCCACCCTGCCCATACTCTTCTCTGCCAGCCCATTATATTCTCTGTGTTAGCCACTAAATCTTGTTTAAGTGTGGGCTTAAATCAATTTAAATGCTAAGTGGAAACCTGGTGGAGTGCCCTGTTGTAACAGCAGGTTCCACTAGGCTGTGCAGGGCATTTTAATCCTAAGATATGCCACCTCTGATTAATCACTGATGCTAACAGCCACATCAGATTCAGGACTTAATTTAAAGTCACAAACAATTCAAGAACTTCACTTGGTAATGATTTCGGATCAAATCAACAGCATTAATCACTACCCAGTGTTTTAACAGGAAAAATCGTATAACTAAGCGACGACATTTACTTAATTGATCCCAACATATACAATCAAGAACAAGCAAACGCCAAACAAGTCCGTGATTCATGGTTTTGGACACAACAGGAGACCAACAAATATGAACTAATTGGCTTGACGACCTTAATCACACTAAGCATACCATTCATTTTTCAATCAAAGAAACAACAAGAATCGACCAAATAAAAGGTCTTAAAGAGTAGAATAGCAAGCCTATTAGAAATTAACAAAACTGGAAAGCATCACGTAAATGAATACAATCATGAGGCTATTATGAGGCTAGGAGAAAGGAAAGAGGAAAAGATACCTCCTGAAATCAACAGTGCCTCCGGATCGACTTTGGACTTGAATTATGAAGCCAAATGGGCCTTAATCGGGGTGTTCTCGGTTGAGAACACCTAGATTAAGGTCCATTAGACCTCAGTATCTTCTCAATTTTGACGAAGACCCCTTTTTTGGATTTTTAGGGTTTATGTGGCCGTCTTTGGGGCTCGACCAGTACTGGCAAGATTCGAGCCGAACCAGGGCTAGTAGGGGTATGAGAGGGGTCATGGGAGGGCTTGGGGTGAGTTTGGGGTGGTTTGGGATTGAATTTCAAATCCCGGCGACCTTCGATCCAATATTCGACGCATTTGAGACCGATTTGAGACTAACGAAGGCCGGATTCGAGGAGAGAGAGGTGAGAAGATGGGCTGGTGTAAATTTGGGGTGATTTGGCCTACCGGAACCGCCGTGAGGCGATTTTCGGCAGGCGGAGCACGGTGGTGGACGGCGGGAGTTTAATTCGTCTCTAAGAGAGACGATGAAGGTGAGGGGGTCTGGTTTAGGGGGGCTGGGTTGGTCTTTTGGTATATATACTCGTGTGGGAAACGAATCCTGGCCGTTTGATCTGATGAGATCAACGGCCTGGATTATTTCACTTATCCAAACGATGCCGTTTGGGCATCATCGAAACCGGGTTGGTCTGTGGGTGGATTGGGCCGGGCAAACTCGGGTTATGGGGGTTAAGCATTGGCCGTTGGATCAACTGAATCGAACGGCCTAGATTGATGCCTCCTGAACGGACAGATAGGGGATATCGTGGCCATTGGATCAATTTGAAATGAACGGCCATGATTGAGGATGAGTTGGACTGGACCAGAGATGACTCGATTGGGCCTGGTTTTGGACTAGGTTTTGGCCCAAATCTGATTTCCTAACACTAAACTCTATGTTGTATTATATATACATACATATATGTTGGATCAACTGAATCGAACGGCCCAGATTGATGCCTCCTGAACGGACAGATAGGGGAGATCGTGGCCATTGGATCAATTTGAAATGAACGGCCACGATTGAGGATGAGTTGGACTGGACCAGAGATGACTCGATTGGGCCTGGTTTTGGACTAGGTTTTGGCCCAAATCTGATTTCCTAACACTAAACTCTATGTTGTATTATATATACATATATATATATATATATATATATATATATATATATATATATATATATATATATATATATATATATATATATATATATATATATATATATATATATATATATATATATATATATATATATATATATATATATATATATATATATATATATATATATATATATATATATATATATATATATATATATATATATATATATATATATATATATATATATATATATATATATATATATATATATATATATATATATATATATATATATATATATATATATATATATATATATATATATATATATATATATATATATATATATATATATATATATATATATATATATATATATATATATATATATATATATATATATATATATATATACCTGAACGGACAGATAAGGGAGATCGTGGCCATTGGATCAATTTGAAATGAACGGCCATGATTGAGGATGAGTTGGACTGGACCAGAGATGACTCGATTGGGCCTGGTTTTGGACTAGGTTTTGGCCCAAATCTGATTTCCTAACACTAAACTCTATGTTGTATTATATATACATACATATATATATATATATATAATCAGATCGACTTGTAACACCTATAATATATATATATATATAATCAGATCGACTTGTAACACCTATAATTAACTTTTAGTAACAATTAACATAATTAAATACCACATTCTACCATTGTACGTTAAATGACAAGAAATGCGAAAATACCCTTTTTTATGGTCTTTTTCATTTTGCGTAAAAATAAACTTAACTATTTCTATGTACGGAACTAATCCTAAAAATATTAATGCAACATATTTGGTACATATTTTTTCATTTAATTTGAACAAATAGACATGGGCACACAAATGCGAACAATAAGAAAAAGAACACGTAATCCACAAATATTGCAAACAAACACAAAGACTCTTTTATTTTGACACTTTGGGAGTAATTCTCGTATAGGGCAAAAATCACGTGCTCACAGCTGCCCCTCTTTGCGTGGAAACATGAAGAGTTTTCGTGCAAAGATAGTGAGCAAATACGAGCGATTTTTGCTCGTTCGAGCACTCCGTGTGAAGCATTTCTAAAAAGATCTTGACCGAGCCTTTACTTCAGGAGGCCTCCTACATATCCTGGGCTAAACAGGAATCGGGTCAATGTAGTTCGGGAAGTTTTGGTAGCTGGGACTACCATGACTGTTGTGATCTTGCTGTTAGTGCTGTTACTGCTGGCGCCACTGCTTAACTGGTCCCCTTATTACACCGTGCTAAACTAAAAATAAGAAGCTAGACTAAGTTACAGTATTGCAAGTTCTTATCTATCTTTTCAACTGGATCTTGCCATGTTCCTTGCCATCCTGCTGGCTTTGATGTTTCTTCACAGGCTTCTTCTCCTCTGCCAATTGTTGTCTCGGCCTGTCTTGATTGCCGAACTCCAACCATTAGTTTCTCCTTTGTGATCTTCGAACTATTCTCCTTCGAAGTCTGAACCTGTCTTTCGGATCCTTGTTGCCTTCCTTTTGATTATGAATTTGGATTCATGCTGGGGATTTCCGTTATACTCTACCGCTTTCCTCAACCAACTTCAAAAATAAATTGCCAATCCATTCTTCAGGCGGGCTCCATGACTTCAACTTTAAAACTAAATCGCCACTCCATTCTTCAGGCGGGCTCCCTGACTTCAACGACAACTTTAAAATAAATCGCCACTCCATTCTTCAGGCGGGCTCCCTGACTTCAACTACAACTTTAAAATAAATCGCCACTCCATTCTTCAGGCGGGCTCCCCGACTTCAACAACAACTTTAAAATAAATCGCCACTCCATTCTTCAGGCGGGCTCCCTAACTTCAACTACAACTTTAAAATAAATTGCCACTCCATTCTTCAGGCGGGCTCCCTGACTTCAACAACAACTTTAAAATATATCGCCACTCCATTCTTCAGGCGGGCTCCCTGACTTCAACAACAACTTTAAAATAAATCGCCACTCCATTCTTCAGGCGGGCTCCCTGACTTCAACAACAACTTTAAAATAAATCGCCACTCCATTCTTCAGGCGGGCTCCCTGACTTCAACAACAACTTTAAAATAAATCGCCACTCCATTCTTCAGGCGGGCTCCCTGACTTCAACAACAACTTTAAAATAAATCGCCACTCCATTCTTCAGGCGGGCTCCCTGACTTCAACAACAACTTTAAAATAAATCGCCACTCCATTCTTCAGGCGGGCTCCCTAACTTCAACAACAACTTTAAAATATATCGCCACTCCATTCTTCAGGTGGGCTCCCTGACTTCAACTACAACTTTAAAAATAAATCGCCCCTCCATTCTTCAGGCGGGCTCCCTGACTACAACTACCATTTTAAAACTAATCGCCACTCCATTCTTCGGGCGGGCTCCTGACCTCAACTACAACTTTTTAAAATAAATCGTCACTCCATTCTTCGGGCGGGCTCCTGACCTCAACTACAACTTTTTAAAATAAATCGCCACTCCATTCTCCAGGCGGGCTCCCTGACTTCAACTACAATTTCAAAACTAAATTGCCACTTCATTCTTCAGGCGGGCTCCCTGACTTCAACTATAACTTCAAAATAAAATCGCCACTCCATTCTTCGGGCGGGCTCCCCGACTTCAACTACAACTTCAAAATAAATCGCCACTCCATTCTTCAGGCGGGTTCCCTGACTTCAACTACAACTTTTTAAAATAAATCGCCACTCCATTCTCCAGGCGGGCTCCCTGACTTCAACTACAATTTCAAAACTAAATTGCCACTCCATTCTTCAGGCGGGCTCCCCTGACTTCAACTACAACTTCAAAAATAAAATCGCCACTCCATTCTTCGGGCGGGCTCCCCGACTTCAACTACTACTTCAAAATAAAATCGCCACTCCATTCTTCAGGCGGGCTCCCTGACTTCAATTACATCTTCGAAACTAAATCGCCACTCCATTCTTTAGGCAGGCTTCCTGACTTCAATTACAGCTTCAAAACTAAATCGCCATTCCATTCTTCAGGCGGGCTTCCTGACTTCAACTACATCTTCAAAACTAGAACCATCATTTCTCCTAAATTACCTTGTTTCGGAACTGCTTTCCTCCTGGGTCGTGTTACTTTCCCTCCTGACTGCTGGGGATATCTTTAGAACTGTTTACTTGCCTGCTGAGGATAATGATGCTGGGAAACTTTTCCTTCATTCTTTCCTTTCCTTTGACTCATGCGCTTGAATTTGTGCTGGGATCTCTTGTTGTAACCCTTTGCTTTATGGTGGGTTACTGGTTTCAAGACCTGCAATGTAAAGACTGAAGACTTGCCTCTTGTTATACAGGTAGGCGCCTGCTTTTAGTAGCAACCTTTGAATTAAAAAATGCATTCCGGCAATAATTTATGAAATATGCAAAGGACAATGTAAAATAAAACAAACGTAAAATATCCTATTCGAGGGCGAATACTCTCATTGTATCCTATTCGAGGGCAGATACTCTCATCGTATTCTATTTGAGGGCGAATACTCCCATCGTATCCTATTCGAGGGCGAATACTCCCATTGTATTCTATTCGAGGGCGAATACTCCCATTGTATCCTATTCGAGGGCAAATACTCCCATTGTATTCTATTCGAGGGCGAATACTCCCATCGTATTCTATTCGAGGGCGAATACTCCCATTGTATTCTATTCGAGGGCGAATACTCCCATTGTATCCTATTCGAGGGCGAACACTCCCATTGTATTCTATTCGAGGGCGAATACTCCCATCATATTCTATTCGAGGGCGAATACTCCCATGATATCAATGTATGAATGTGAACAAACCTGAGATGTCCTGTTCGAAGGTGGACAAACCTGAAACATCCTATTTGAAGGTGGACAAACCTGACACGTCATCTTGAATTGCCTTCTCGTTTCTCCGAGAAAATTTTCAACAACGGCGGAAAATTTTCTGCCCCAGTATTGGTGTTCTTCCTTGTGGCATGACTTTCTGCTATCAATATCACTTTCTTTCCCTGTTTCAAATCAAAGAAAATTTGTTAGTTCAAAACATTGTGAGCGGTTGTGCCGCTCCTGTGGGGTGGTTTTTCCTTTTCTCCTTTCCTTCGCTCGGGGTTCCCAAAACTTGTTGGGGAATGATTTCATTTGCTGGAGATAATATTCCTGCTGGGGATGGGTTTTTCCATTTATCCCTTCCCCGTTCTGTGTTTCTCAATTTGCTGGGGGCTATTTTGTTGAAGATGGGATTTCCTTTCTTCCTTTACCACTCTGTGTTGTCCGACCACCTCGGAACTTGCTGAAGATAACACTGTTGGTAGATTTTCATTTCCTCAAAATTGGTGTTTCACTCTTCTTGAAAGCTGTTGAGGATGACACTGGTTCGAAGACCATTTCCCTTAAGACTTCCCTTCTTCCTTAAGTGGGTATTGACTTCCAGAAAATTTTCAAACTGAGAAGAAAATTTTCTGCCCCAGTTTGATAATCTTCTTTGCACCCTACTTCTCTGCCATCAATGGCATTTCCTTGCCTTGCATAATAATTGGAAAATTGGTGGTAAGTTTTGAAGTCATTTCTCACTATGTTTTGACTAGACAGGCTTTGACGGGGGAAGTTTTGACAAAAAGAGAAAGATAAAAAGAAAAACAAAAGGAAGACAAGGGAGAACTGACTCTCTAACAAGAAACAACTATAAACTTATCAAACGCGAATACCAACTCTACTGGTCATGACATGCACATATGGCCTATCCTCCGTCGTTAATTGCCTTTCACGATTTCTGTCTCGTGACTTCCATCTGATTAACACCTTTATTTGACTTGTAGTGCCCGAAGGGTTTTCACTTTCAAGCCTCTCTCATTTTGATTTTCTCTCAGCTTCCGTCGCCTTATGGTGCCTGTGAAGGTTTTCACCGGTAAGACTCTCTCATTTGTATCACTTTTAGCTGGGGATCGGGGTGTCACTGCTAAGACTCTCTCGTGTTTCCTTTCTGCTGGGAATCAGAGTCTTTTCTGCTGAGAAATCAGAGTGTTATATTCTGATAGGACTCTCTCACTCGCCTGACGTGGCATCTTTTGAAGACTGATCAGAAGGTCTTTCCGGACCGTAATGTGGGATTTGGATAGGGCTAGAAAGAAAGGGTATTGACGGCTCAAAACAAAATCAATTCTGGGTTCAAAATTTACAACCTTCGGACCTAAATTTATTTATAATCAACACAATTTTTCTTTGCCCCGGTTTTTTACTTGGGGAATTTTTTTCTTTATTTACACTATGACCGAGATGTGAAGCGCCTACGTATCCTTTTTAAGGAATCAGGTCAAACGTAGTTCCCAATTCCTTCTTTTCATTTTTTTTTCATCATTTTTTTCATTTTTTTTTCTTTTCTTTTTCGTTCCTTTTTGGTTGTTTTTGTTCTTCTCTTTTTTCTTTCTTTATCTTCCCCATTTGTGTTTCTAATTTTGGTACCGATTCCGAAGGAGGGGTATGAAAGAAATCAAAATAAGGCTCGAAGGGTTAACGAAGGATAAAGTGTTTGGGTAGCAGAACAAAATGCCTTCGTCATTCCAATCTTCAAAACATGCCAAGTACAAACAACATATTCACGACATCTTCTGGTTGTGCTAGGAGTGATAACCATATCGTCCATTCGCCTTTTTCATCCGTCATTTTAAAGTATTGCTGGACGACACTTCCATTTCAGTATCACGAGCGAACCCCATGTGAGCATGGCCATTTTGCCCTTAAGGCTTTCTTTGTATTTTACCCGCCCCAAATTTCACGTGACTCGGGCTCCAAATAATCTCAAATCATTATTTCTTTTAAAATGCCATGATTATCTTCCAATTCCTTCATGATTAACTTTTAAGATTAGGCCACAATTATGCGTGCATGTCATGTCACTAGTGTTGACGGAAAAATGACTATAAAGAAGAAAGACTTAAATCAAAGAAAAATGACTCGAAATAATGGCAAACAAGAGAGTTGCATTAGACGAACTAGAAATGAATTAACACGACAAAACAAACACAATAAACTGGGGTACACCCTTGGAACAAACCTACACAATACTAAATGAGGTATTACGACCAATAGAAAACTGGACAAAATAGAACGATAAAAGGGTTTGAGTTACATGACAATATCCTGATTACAACCCTGAAATAATCTGGACAACAGAAATGACAACAAAATAAGCCACCAAAAACTCCATTCTAGTTGACCAAGAAATGGAGAGTCTTCCCGATTACCAAGCACGATATTTTGGCCACTGAGCTTCGCATCAATATTACCAAGGCCACTTATTTGCTTCGACATTTTCAGCTTTAGTCAATACATCCCCACAAAGCGTCCATCATGGCGTGCAGGTGAAGGACTCTATGCGATATTCTTGGTGTCACTATCTTGGATCATAATCGGGTTTTCCTGGATCTTCTGTTTCCGGTTCACCACAAACCAACCACCTCAATTCTCAACAATTCAAAATAAAATATGGTAGAAATGGAATTAGTCAGTCCTTATCCATATTTTTTGCTTACTTCTTTTTCTTTTTCTTTTTGTTTTCTTTTTTTTTCTTTTTTTTTTTCATTTTTTTTTATTTTTTTTTTATATATATATACATATACAGTTGTGGTCGAATCTTATGGAGATTGCCTACGTATCATGACCCCGCATGAATCAGACCGAGCGTAGTTCTTGCAAATTAATGCAAGAAATAAAGAGATATTTATTTGATTTTTTATTTTTTATTTTTTATTTTTATTTTTTATTTTTTTTTGAAGGAAAATTATAGAAGTCGACTCCAACTACAAACTTGTGTAGGAGATTTCTACAAGAAGAAGAATATTTTTTGGTGTCAATTATGACTATTTCTACAAAATTGGCCACATAATGGCTTATTTGACAAAATGACTATTTTGCAAAATTTATTTAAGAAAGATAAACTTGAAATTTTTTTTATCTTGTGGCTCATGGGGCATCGTTCGGCATCACCATAAACCAACACAAGACTATTTTTCAAAAATTGGCCATGTAATGGCTTATTTAGACAAAGTGGCTCTTTTTGCAAAATTTTATTTAAGAAGATGCAAATTCAAGAAAATATTTTATCCTGGGGCCTATGGGGCATCGTTCAACACCGACACAGGCCAACACAAGATTGAGGAAGTTAAAATGCAAAAATGTGGCTATTTCAGCAAAATTCCGGCCATGTAATGGCTTATTTGATAAAGTGGATATCTTTTGAAAAGTTGAGCGATGACTCAAACTTAATTTTGCGGGTACAACCTTTCGACATTTCCGCGAGGAAATATTTCAAGGCTGTGTCCCAAATTGTTTAAAATGACTCAAAGTGGCTATTCTTGCAAAAAGCCTTCCGGCGTGCTTTTGGGGAACATTCGGCTTATTTTTAACAAGAATAGCATCACCCGATTTATTTATAACAAAAATAAAAAATTTGACATTTTTTGATCAAAAATTGACATTTTTTGGTTATTTTTGCATGTGAACCCGGACTTGATTTTGCGGCTATGGCCTTGCAACATTTCCACAAGGAATATTTCAAGGCTGTGCCCGCCAATTATTAAAAATGATTCAAAGTGACTATTTTTGCAAAAACAACCTTCCGGCGTCCTTTCGGAACATTCGGCTATTTACAAAAACGGCATCACTTTGACTTTTATTAAAAATGAAAACTTTGACATTTTTTTTTTTTAATTTTTTGAAGGGGTGGTTGGACCCGATGAGGGTTGCCTACGTATCTCACCTAGTGGTGAGAATCAAACCTACGTAGTTCGGTCAAACAAACTACATTTGTAAATGAAACAAACTATTTTTATTTTATTTTATTGAAATGCAACTAAACTATATTTATTTATTTATTTTTATTTATTTTACTGAGAAACAAGTAAACTATTTTTATCTATTTCAAGAATAAAACGCACTATTTTTCCTTCCCCCCTTTTTTAAAAACTAGTCAGCATGCAAGTCTGAAGCAGATAAATGCGTAAGACAAACAGGATGCAGCAGGATGGTCTTTTCATTTCAGGTCACCTGTCCTAGACGGACCCAACCCCTGTGTTGAGTCCCCTAAGTCAAATGCAACATGATGCAAATAAACGTTCCTACTAGGGATCCGGTATGAAGCTTTGTTATTCTAGGTTTAAAAACCTGGGTTTATTGTTCTAGACCTGGCTTACCCGAGCGGACAACTCGAGCCGAGGAGGAGGCAGCAACCCGGGAATACAGAAGCTTCACTGATTTTGCAACTTATCCAAACCTCGTTCTAAAATGGGAATTAGACACTATACGGAAAAGAAGTCACATGAAGTGCACCCTTCTTCATGATTTAGAAGACTCAGAGAGGAGATTGGTTTCGGCACAATTTATATGTACAGTTCACAAAATATCAAAGAAGTAAAAACAATATTTAGCACATTAATACAAACATATAATAAAATCAGATAATAAATAAGCCAAATACAACAATTATTCCAAGCTCGAATTCTTAAACCCCGAACCAGTGGTTCTGGGTTTGAGTCCCCAGTGGAGTCGCCGGAGCTGTCACACCTCCTTTTTACGCTTACTTGCGTGGGCGCAAGATATAAAAGAGAGTTTTTCCAATTAAAGGACAACCAAAACGGGGTTCATTTATTGAGAGATTCGGAGTCGCCACTTGGGAGATTTATGGTGTCCCAAGTCACCGGTTTGAAACCCGAATTGAGGAAAGGTTTGACTCTATTTAATGGTCCGCGAACCAGAAATCCGGATAAGGAATTCTGTTAACCCGGGAGAAGGTGTTAGGCATTCCCGAATTCCGTGGTTCTAGCACGGTCGCTCAACTGTCATATTCGGCTTATTTATCTGATTTTTTACGGTTATATACTTAATGCAAATTAATATCCCATTACCGCTTTTATTATTATTATGATTTGCGAAAAGAATGTTGCCTAAAAATATGTTTCGAATCACGTCACATGAAATGCACCCGGATTATCGACACATTCTTAGTCAACATTTTGGGATTTGGATTTGGGTCGCATGAAATGCACACCCGTATTTAAGAAGGTAAAATTATTAAAATACGCGCCTAGAGCGATTACTTATTTACACGTTTGAGAAGGCCATGATATTTGCTAAGAAACGGCACATCTCGAAATCTAAGTACTTTATATATACACTTATGAGGGTCCAGCGATTTGTATAACTTGTTAGGCGAGGCACATCTCTAATTCAAATTTAAAACGAACTACATCCCGCTATATTTGTTTAGGAGTTGATTCCAAATTATTTAAAAAAAACATGTTACGAGCCACACTACATGAAATGCGCATGTAGTTCCTGACACGCTTTATTTAATCTTGTTCAAAATTGGAGTTGGGTCACATGAAATGCACCCCCGATTCCTTTAATCTAATTACGTCGTTCAGTTGAATAATAACGCACCAATTCCTACAATGTAACAAAATCCTACCCAACTATAACCAATTCGAGTAAACATACGATTAGTTAACTAAGTGAGTAGATTCGAGACTATGGTGGACAATTATATAAAAAAAACTTACTTTGAATTCAAAGAATCCTCAAAGAGCCACTGTCACATATTTTTTGCAAGTTCAAGATATCATCCCCACGGGTGTTCAAATTACCTTAAACTTTCTACTTAAATAGATAGTTAATCTCACTTTTAGCATAAGATCTAGTATTAACAGATTTGGAAATCACACATCATGAATAGAGAAGATTTAAGCATAGATACAGCAGGACTAACTCAAGTTCCTATACATGTCCAATGACAGTGTGTTTGGATCTAAATGCATTTCTTACAACCCAAACCAGTATGATAGATTGGATTACATGTACTCATACAAACACAAGAACTTTGGACAACTACATGTATTCAACAGATTTAAAAGGGAGCTTCAGGCTTCATTTCCTTTTCGAACCAAGAAAACTACAATGACAGGGATGTGTACCTGGAATATGGAAAAAGAAGGAAGAGTGAGCAGTGACAATAGTGTGGCAATCAGCAGTATAGCAGTAACCAAACAGCAACCAAAATGTCCCAGCAAACAGATTCGAGAGAGAGAAATCAATGACCAAAAACTCCACTACTTCAAAGAAAACCACAGCAAAGGATTCCCAATCAAACAAACCCCCTACACTTCTGAAATGCCCCAGGAAACTTGTGCCCCCAACTGATTGAACCCCAATTAACTTCAAACAAAAATCCAAATACCCAAAGTTCTGCCTAATATTAAGGTCCAAGTATATAACAGAAACACAGAAGACCAGCTCTCTTTTAGTTTTAAAATCAACTCAAAAAATGGAACTCAAGCTGGAAACTCTCCTGTATGTATTCTATACTCCCCTCTCTGTATTTCAGATTGCTGTGCTTAAAAGGATTCTTACTCTAATGTCTGCTGTTTTCGAAAGAAAAGAAAAGTCCAGCCCCCCCCCAAAAAAAAGGCCCCCCTCTTCTGTTCAAACCTTATACTTATAGTTAAAAAAAAACCAATGAAAACTCTGAGGTACAGTAGTCAGAAGTCCCACCCTACCCATACTCTTCTCTGCCAGCCCATTATATTCTCTGTGTTAGCCACTAAATCTTGTTTAAGTGTGGGCTTAAATCAATTTAAATGCTAAGTGGAAACCTGGTGGAGTGCCCTGCTGTAACAGCAGGTTCCACTAGGCTGTGCAGGGCATTTTTGAATCCTAAAATGTGCCAATTCTGATTAATCACTGATGCTAACGGCCACATCAGATTCAGGACTTAATTTAAAGTCACAAACAATTCAAGAACTTCACTTGGTAATGATTTCGGATCAAATCAACAGCATTAATCACTATCCAGTGTTTTAATAGGAAAAATCATATAACTAAGCGACGACATTTACTTAATTGATCCCAACATATACAATCAAGAACAAGCAAACGCCAAACAAGTCCGTGATTCATGGTTTTGGACACAACAGGAGACCAACAAATATGAACTAATTGGCTTGACGACCTTAATCACACTAAGCATACCATTCATTTTTCAATCAAAGAAACAACAAGAATCGACCAAATAAAAGGTCTTAAAGAGTAGAATAGCAAGCCTATTAGAAATTAACAAAACTAGAAAGCATCACGTAAATGAATACAATCATGAGGCTATTATGAGGCTAGGAGAAAGGAAAGAGGAAAAGATACCTCCTGAAATCAACAGTGGCTCCGGATCGACTTTGGACTTGAATTATGAAGCCAAATGGGCCTTAATCGGGGTGTTCTCGGTTGAGAACACCTAGATTAAGGTCCATTAGACCTCAATATCTTCTCAATTTCGACGAAGACCCCTTTTTTGGATTTTTAGGGTTTATGTGGCCGTCTTTGGGGCTCGACCAGTTCTGGCAAGATTCGAGCCGAACCAGGGCTAGTAGGGGTATGAGAGGGGTCATGGGAGGGCTTGGGGTGAGTTTGGGGTGGTTTGGGATAGAATTTCAAATCCCGGCGACCTTCGATCCAATATTCGACGTGTTTGAGACCGATTCGAGACTAACGAAGGCCGGATTCGAGAAGAGGGAGGTGAGAAGAAGGGCTGGTGTAAATTTGGGGTGATTTGGCCTACCGGAACCGCCGTGAGGCGATTTCTGGCAGGCGGAGCACGGTGGTGGACGGCGCGGAGGCTTAGTTCGTCTCTAAGAGAGAAGATGAAGGTGAGGGGGGTCTGGCTTAGGGGGGCTGGGTAAGCCTTGAGGCTATATACTCGCGTGGGAAACGAATCCTGGCCGTTTGATCCGATGAGATCAACGGCCTGGATTATTTCACTTATCCAAACGATGCCGTTTGGTTAAGTTGAAGCCGGGTTGGTCTTTGGGTAGACTGGGTCGGGCTAAAACTCGGGTCGCGATGATATGGTATTGGCCGTTAGATCAAATGAATCAAACGGCCCAGATCGATGCCTCCTGAACGGGTGATAGGGGTGAATCTTGGCCATCGGATCAATTTGAAATGAGCGATCAGGATTAAAGGTGAGCCGGACTGGGTTTGGAATAATTCGATTGGGCCTGGTTTTGGACTGGGTTTGGCCACTTTGAGTCCATTCCGATTTTCTCTATGTTGTATTATATATATATATATATTATATATATATATATATATATATATATATATATATATATATATATATATATATATATATATATATATATATATATATATATATATATATAATCGAGATCGACTTGTAACACCTATAATTAACTTTTAGTAACAATCAACATAATTAAATACCACATTCTATCATTGTACGTTAAATGACAAGAAATGCGAAAATACCCTTTTTTATGGTCTTTTTCATTTTCGTAAAAATAAACTTAACTATATCTATGTACGGAACTAATCCTAAAAATATTAATGCAACATATTTGGTACATATTTTTTCATCTAATTTGAACAAATAGACATGGGCACACAAATGCGAACAATAAGAAAAAGAACACGTAATCCACAAATATTGCAAACAAACACAAAGACTCTTTTATTTTGACACTTTGGGAGTAATTCTCGTATAGGGCAAAAATCACGTGCTCACAAGTGGTACCCTAGATCACATCCCTAGCCGTGTTATTTCCTTTCTCAGAGCTCAGCGTATGGTTGAGAAGGGGTGTGCAGCTTATCTAGCCTATGTGCGGGATGTCAGTATTGACGCTTCCTCTATTGATTATGTTCCTGTGGTACGTGACTTTGCTGATGTATTTCCAGCCGATCTCCCGGGCATGCCGCCCGACAGAGATATTGATTTTGCCATTGATTTGTTGCCGGGCACTCAACCCATTTCTATTCTACCGTACCATATGGCTCCTCCTGAGTTGAAGGAGTTGAAGGATCAGTTACATGAGTTATTGGGCAAGGGTTTCATTCGACCTAGTGTTTCGCCTTGGGGTGCTCTTGTATTGTTTGTGAAGAAAAAGGACGGTTCTATGCGTATGTGTATTGACTATCGTCGGCTGAACAAGGTTACAGTGAAGAACCGGTATCCTTTGCCCCTTAATTGATGATTTATTTGACCAGTTACAGGGCGCACATATGTTTTCTAAGATTGATTTGCGCTCTGGGTATCACCAGCTGAAGATTCGGGAGCCAGATATCCCGAAGACCGCCTTCAGGACTCGGTATGGTCACTATGAGTTCCTCGTGATGTCTTTTGGGTTGACTAATGCCCCAGCAGCCTTTATGCATTTGATGCACAGTGTGTTCAGGCCTTATCCGGACTCGTTCGTGATTGTCTTCATTGATGATATTCTAGTATATTCCCGGAGCCGGGAAGAGCACGAGTAGCATTTGAGGATAGTGCTTTAGATTCTAAGAGAGAAGCAGCTTTATGCCAAGTTCTCTAAATGTGAATTCTGGTTGAGTTCAGTGGCATTTTTGGGCCACGTGGTGTCAAGTGATGGTATTTGAGTAGATCCGAGGAAGGTGGAGGCCGTGCAGAGTTGGCCCAGACCCTCCTCCGCTACTGAGATTCGCAGTTTCCTTGGTTTGGTGGGATATTACCGTCGTTTCGTAGAGAGGTTCTCTTCGATTGCAGCACCTATGACCAGATTGACCCAAAAGGGTGCCCCTTTCCAGTGGACAGACGAGTGTGAGGCAAGCTTTCAGAAGCTCAAGATAGCTTTGACTTCGGCCCCTATATTGATGTTGCCTACAGGTTCGGGGTCCTATACTGTATATTGTGATGCCTCACGAGTTGGACTCGGTGCGGTATTGATGCAGGATGGTAGGGTTATTGCCTACGCGTCGAGACAGCTGAAGGTGCATGAGAAGAATTACCATGTTCATGATCTGGAGCTAGCTGCCATTGTTCACGCCTTGAAGATTTGGCGTCATTACTTATATGGGGTTCCTTGTGAAATCTACACTAATCACCAGAGCTTGCAGCACTTGCTTAAGCAGAAGGACCTGAATATGCGTCAGAGGAGATGGTTGGAGCTACTGAAGGACTATGATATTACTATCATTTATCATCCGGGCAAAGCTAATGTGGTTGCCGATGCCTTGAGTCATCGGGCAGAGAGTTTGGGGAGTTTGGCATATCTACCAGCTTCAGAGAGGCCTATGGCGATGGATGTTCAAGCTCTAGCCAGGCAGTTTGTTAGATTGGATCTTTCGGAGCCCAGCCGGATTCCGGCATGTGTGGTTTCTCGGTCTTCTCTATTTAACCGCATTAGGGAGCGTCAGTTCGACAACCCTCATTTACTTGTCCTCCAGGATAGAGTTCGGCGTGGTGATGCTCGAGATGTTACCATCGGAGATGATGGAGTTATGAGGATGCAGGGACGCATCTGTGTGCCCAATGTAGATGATCTTCGAGAGCCGATTCTAGCAGAGGCCCATAGCTCGCGGTATTCCATCCATCCGGGAGCCGCGAAGATGTATCAGGACTTGAAACAACATTACTGGTGGAGGCGGATGAAGAGGGATATAGTTGGTTATGTTTCTAGATGCCTCAACTGTCACCAGGTGAAATATGAACATCAGCATCCAGGTGGATTGATGCAGCAGATCGAGATTCCCGAGTGAAAATGGGAGCGCATTACCATGAACTTTGTATCTGGACTTCCACGGACTGTTAGGAAGTTTGATTCTATTTGGGTTATCGTGGATCGACTGACCAAGTCCGCCCACTTTATACCGGTGAGCACTACTTATTCATCGGAACGACTGGCGGAGATCTATATCAGGGAGATAGTTCGGCTGCATGGTATTCCAGTTTCCATCATTTCGGATAGAGGCACTCGGTTCACTTCACGGTTCTGGAGAGCCGTACAGCAGGAGTTAGGTACTCGGGTGGAGCTGAGCACAGCATTTCACCCCCAGACTGATGGGCAGTCCGAGCGCACTATTCGGATTTTGGAGGATATGCTCCGTGCGTGCGTGATTGAGTTTGGAGGTTCATGGGATCACTTCTTGCCACTGGCGGAGTTTGCTTATAACAACAGCTACCAGTCTAGTATTCAGATGGCACCGTATGAGGCCCTATATGGTAGGAGGTGCAGGTCTCCCGTGGGTTGGTTCGAGCCCGGCGAGGCCAGGCTGCTAGGTACTGATATGGTTCGGGACGCAATGGATAAGGTCAAGGTGATTTAGGACAGACTTCGTGCAACCCAGTCTAGACAGAAGAGTTATGTGGACAAAAAGGTTCGCGATGTGGCTTTTATGGTTGGCGAGCGGGTTTTGCTTCGAGTCTCGCCCATGAAGGGCGTTATGAGGTTCGGGAAGAAAGGGAAGCTGAGTCCCAGATTTATTGGCCCCTTTTGAGATTTTGAGGCGTATTGGGGAGGTTGCCTATGAGTTAGCCTTACCTCCTAGTCTAGCTGGAGTTCACCCCGTATTTCATGTCTCCGTGCTCCGGAGGTACCATGGTGACCCGTCGCATGTGTTGGATTTCACTTTTGTTCAGCTAGACAAGGATCTGTCTTATGTTGAGGAGCCAGTAGCCATTCTAGACAGGCAGGTTAGAAAGCTAAGGTCAAAGAACATCGCTTCGGTCAAGGTTCAGTGGCGGGGACAGCCGGTCGAGGAGGCGACTTGGGAGACTAACCAGGATATGCGCAGCCAGTACCCTCATCTTTTCACTACTCCAGGTATGTTTTCTATGCTCGTTCGAGGACGAACGAATCTTTTAAGGGTGGGAAGATGTAACGATCCGGCCGGTCATTTTAGAAAATTACACCCCAATCCCCAATTTAACTGTTTCCCTAAGTTCATTTCGGCTATTGTGGTTTGCCGGGAGAGTCGGTTCTGAAATTTGGAGCATTTTGGAACACTTAGTCCCTAAATGAGAACTTTAAAGTTAGAAAATGGTCCGTAACTGGACAGTGTTAAGACGATCTCGAAACGGAAATCTGATGGTTCCATTAGCTCCGTTAGGTGATTTCGGGGTTGGGAGCGTGTTCTGAATGTATTTTGGAGGTCCTTAGCTCAATTAGGCTTGAAATGCCGAAGTTTGAAATTTTGGCGAATCCGAACAATATGTGAGATTTTGATCTGAGGGTCGGAATGGAATTCCAACAATTTCTATAGCTTCGTTATGTGATTTTGGATATGTTCGCAAATTTTCAGGTCATTCGGACGTCGTTGGGCCGGGTTTTAGATCGAATGTGCAATTCGGAAAGTTATAAGAAATTTAGGCTTGAATTCGATGTGAATTATGGGTTTTGAGGTTGTTAGACGTGTTTTTATGATTGGAACAACTCCGTATCGTGTTTTGGAATATGTTGGTGGTTTTTTTGGGGCCCCGGGGGCCTCGGGGTGTTTTCGGATGGTTAAACGGGAGAAAACATGAAAAATAATTGCAGGTTTGGGTTCTGTTCTGTTGTTTTCGCTCCTGCGGAAATGGGAGCGCATGAGCGAGTCCGCAGGAGCATACAAGTGAACGCAGGAGCGGAAGTTATCGCCGAAGCGGATCCTGGTCCGCAGAGGCGGCATCACTGATGCGGAAAGAGGATCGCAGAAGCGGTCCAGGGTCGCGAAGGGGAGTTCCGCAGAAGCGAAATATTGACCTCTTAAGCGAGTCCGCTCGAGGCGCGGAAGCGGAATGTTCCGTAGGAGCAGAAGAAATTTCGCAGAAACGGCCTCGCGGAAGCGACTTTAGGCTCGCAGAAGCGGAATGGGCCAGCCAGGCCTGGGGTTCGCAGAAGCGACCACGTGGTCACAGAAGCGGTTCCGCAGAGGCGGAAATGGTCCGCAGAAGCGAAAATCGTAGAAGATTAATTGTATCAGAAGTTAGAAAACTTCAGAAACATTTCACACATTTGGGGTCTCGGCTTAAGAGGCGATTTGGGCAATTTTTTAGGGAGATTCAAGGGAAATCATCAGGTAATCATCTATGGACTCATCTTATGATTAGTATTGATAATATTATGCAATTATACCATGAAAATGGAGGAATATGGGGTAATTTATGGAGAATTTAGCCCTAGGCTTGAACTTTAGAAAATCAAAGTTTTGAAAGGGCAAATGGAGTCCGGATTTGGTAATTCTTATATGCTTAGACTCGTATTGAGACGAGGGTTCCGAATATATAATTTTCGTGATTTTTCGATAAGCATACCGAAAGTTGGGTTTTGGCAACTTGTGGTTTTGGTGTATTTGGAGTTGTTTTGATTGGGTAATGCCCAATTGGCCTATTTTGATGTGATTTTATTGATTTTTATCAGATACTACACCTGTGGAGGCCGACATTCGCGGCAAGAGAGTTGTTTCTTAGCGGTTTTGTACCGGAGTTGAGGTAAGTGGCTTGTCTAACCTCGTGTGGGGGAATTTTTACCCCTAGGATATTATGTGATAGTTAAAATGCCTTGTACGCGAGGTGACGGGTGTGTACATGCGCTGGTTGTTGAACACATACTTTACTTAAAAATGTTCGATGAGTGATATTCCTGCTTTTAGCTGTTAATTTGATATTCTTACCTAGTAGTAGATAGAAAAGCATGATTAGGTAGTATTTCACTGTCTAGTTGCCTAATTGTCTTATTTGAACTTCTTGATAATTATTGGCACCATCTTTTGGTAAAGTTATAGTTAAGCATATTATATTCCCTCTGTGTATTCCTTTATTTGCTGTGTTTGTGGATTGCGGGTTCAATTCCCAAAGACCCAGGGCTGTGGGTTCGATTCCCAGAGACCCGGAGTGATATTGGTAGGGACTGCGGGTTCGATTCCCGAGATCCTGAGTTATTGGTAGGGACTGCGGGTTCGATTCCCGAGATCCTGAGTTATTTGTAGGGACTACGGGTTCGATTCCCGGAGATCCTGAGTTATTGATTACTTATTGAGATATGGGCTGCGGGTTCGATTTTCCCGGAGACCCATGGGTACTGTCCATGGGACTGTGGGTTCAATTCCCACAGGTCCTCGACTTGTTTTATTGAGTTGGTTACTTGTTATTAGCTTAATTGTAGAAGGTTGCAGTAATCATTTTATTGTTGTTATTTCGGAATTACTATCATTTAAACTGCTTATTATTGTTATCATCATTATGTTATTGTTTTCTCAGTAGGGCCCTGACCTTCCTCGTCACTACTCCATCGAGGTTAGGCTTGGCACTTACCTGAGTACCGCCGTGGTGTACTCATGCTACTCTTCTGCACACTTTTGTTGTGCAGATCCAGGTACATCAGGACAGGCTCATACTAGGTGATTCCGCAGCTTTCAGGGAGACCTCGAGGTATGATCTGCTACGTCCGCGGATCCGGAGGCTTTTCCTTCAATTCTGATAGTATTAGTTGACATTTTCCTTTTCGTTGTTAGATACTCTTTACACGTAGAGCCACAGTTGTATATTTTCTTTAGTCTGTGTTACCTGTGAGATTCCGGATCTTGGTAGCGTTTTATACAGTGTGTTGACGGATGTATGTGCCAAGCGGCACGGATTACATACCTCATTATGCTATTTTTCCGCTGTTTTTTTTAAGTGTTCATAGCTTGTATATTCCGCATCGTGTTAGGCTTACCTAGTCATGGGGACTGGGTGCCATCACGACATATTCATGATCGGTGAACTAGGGTCGTGACAAATTTTGAGCATGAGAATAGATCCGTATGGTGATTATGGTCTTAGGAGCACGTCCGGATATGGATTTGGAGGCCCGTGGGTCCTTTTTGGGGTCATTTGGCAAAAGTTCGAAGTTGGAGGTTTTTGCAATTTGACCTACACTTTTTGATATCGGAGTCAGATTTCGATTTGAAAAGTTGGAGTAGGTCCGTAATGTCAAATGTGACTTGTGTGCAAAATTTTAGGTCAATCAGATGTTTTTGATAGGTTTCGACATCGAATGTAAAAGTAGAAGTTCTAAAGTTCATTAAGCTCGAGTTGGGGCGCAATTCATTATTTTGATATTGTTTGATGTGATATGAGGAATAGATCAAGTTTATGTTATGTTATGTGACTAGTTGGTGTGAGTGGATAGGGTCCCGGGGACCTCAGGTGTGTTTCAAGGTGGTTGCAGACCAAGTTGGAAAGATGTATTGTTCCTATTGCTGATATATAGTTTCCTTCTTCGCGAACACGGAAGGACTCATGCGTTCGCGTTGAAGAATTTTGGGGGCTACTATATTTGCCCGTCACGAACGAGATGGGAGAGTTTCAAACGCGGAGAAGGAACTAAGGCAACCTAGGCGAACGACAAGGAGGTCGCGAACACATATAAAGAAAGGGGAGATGGGCCTGGAGGAGCTAGGACATCAT
Organism: Nicotiana noctiflora; assembly: GCA_032618575.1. Taxonomy (NCBI): domain Eukaryota; kingdom Viridiplantae; phylum Streptophyta; class Magnoliopsida; order Solanales; family Solanaceae; genus Nicotiana; species Nicotiana noctiflora. The sequence continues at coordinate 157,082 of JASVEL010007384.1, forward strand.
GTATGCATAGCTTTGACCGCGAACGTGAAGCAATAGGTCCCGAAGGCATCGCGAATGCGGCCAAAATAATGTGAACGTTGTCACACCTCCTTTTTGCACACTTACCCGGAAGGATATTGCATAAGGGAGTTTTTCCAATTTAAGTGATAATATTCGAAATGAGATTATTTATTTATTTCAGAGTCGCCACTTGGAATAAATTATGGTGTCCCAAGTCACCGATTTATTTAAGTCCCAAATCGAGGAAATTTTCGACTTTCCAAATGAAGTCTGCGAACCAGAAATTCTAAGTAAGGAATTCTGTTGACCCGAGGGAAGGTGTTAGGCACCACCGGATCCCGTGGTTCTAGCACGGTCGCTTATATTATTGTAATGGCTAAATATTTGATTTTAAAACATGTTCAATACTATAATGCAATTTTAAATCATTTACCGCGTTTGATTATTTTTTAAGAAAAAGTGAACATTCTTATTGAGGGGTCCCACAATTTTATTTTCTATTTAGCAAGGCTCGTAATATTTTTTTATTTAAAAGGATAATCCTAAAGTGACTATATTTTGTTTTTCTATTTAGTTTATCTTTAAAAGAAAAGAAAAAGTCCTAATTAATTACATGCTTAAAAGGCTATTCTATATTAGTACAAAAGGTGTTCCCTCACAAGCTGACTAAATGACAAATTTATTCTTCAAAATATAGAACTAACTACAATTTGACAAAACTAATAAAACGGAAAATAACAACAAATATTAATCAACAACTTCTCTATTTCATTTCAAAACTTCAACTTCCAATTCGATCTTATATCAACACATGATTTTTAGAATATGTACTTGGTATTAAAAAGAAGGGGAAGATGGAAAATCCACAGGGCGGTGAAAGTACAGCAACAGCAACAGTAACAACCAGCAGTAGCTTCAACACCTCAATCCAGAAAATCCCAGCAATATGGAGAAAAACTAGTAAAAATAGAGAAGAAAAATATATTCTGAAATTTCTCTTTGCATTCTCTTTCTAGCTTTGAACTCTCTTCAATTCTCAAAAGAAACTCTCAAAAATTAAATTTTGTCCGTGTATACCTTTGTATCCAGAGTGCATATAGAGTGTATACTGCTCTCTTTTTTTCCTTATTTTTCTTCTCCTCCTATTTGTTCCTCTCTTTTTTCCACCCCTTTTTTCATAAATCTTCTCTTCTATTCATAGGCAAGAATTTCGAAAATTTTTAGATTTTTTTATTAAAAAGAAAATATTTTTTAATTTAAAGAAAACCCACTTATCCATATTTTGCTCTACTTGTTTTCTTCCTTAATTTCCTTGCCCCCCACTACTTTATGTTATGTGATTATGATTATTTTTGGCTAAAAAATCTGAAATTTTCTTTTTTGGGCTAAGGGGTTTGGGCTGGGTAAGGGTGCTTAAGATTGGGCTTGTAACTTAATTTCCAAGATGGCCCAATCCAAATTTTGCTATTTTGCTCTTCTCCATTATTCAACTTCCTAATTAAAAAAGCCCAAAATACTAAGATTAATTTATAAAAACTAAAATTATCTTAAAATACTAATTAACTTATAATAATAATTGTCACCTAAATTTAAATGGTAATTAAAATACAATCACATAATTTGGATATTAAAGGCTAAAAATGCAAAAGATGCCTATTTTTATGATTTTCATTTTGTAGGATAACATTAATTACTCCTAATTATAGAATTAAATCCTAAATGCAAATGCGATATTTTTTTTTAATTTAACAAAATAAAGATGCACAAAAAAAAAAATAACACTAAATTCACAACAATTGCAAACAAACTAAAAATTATTTTATTTTGAATTTTTTGGGAGTAATTCTCATATAGGGCAAAAATCACGTGCTCACAGCTGCCCCTCTTTGCCCGGAAACACGAAGGGTTTTCGTGCAAAGGTAAATGAGCTAATACAAGCAATTTTTGCCCATTCGAGCACTCCGTGTGAAGCATTTTTTGAAAAACCTTGACCGAGCCTTTGTTCGGGAGGCCTCCTACATATCCCGGGTTAAATAGGAATCAGGTCAATGTAGTTTGGAAAATGTTGGTAGCTGGGACTACCGTGGACTAACACTTTGCAGTTATTGTTGCTATTGTTGCTGTTGTTGCTGCTCACTGCTTAGTGACCTCCTTATTATAACCAAAAGAGAAATTGAAATTAAACTAGCTGTGCCTATCAACTATGAGTTACAAGATTCATATCTATGATTCTCTTGAAAACTTGATCTTGAGACTTAGCTGATTCATTATTTATGCTTAAAAGGGGTAAAGTGTGAGCTAATAGCTCTGTGTTATAGTTAGTTGGTCAGGCTGGCCTAGCATTGTGTTGGGCACCATCACGACTGGGACTTGGGGTCGTGACATTTAATTTATAGTGGTCTGTTTTTTTAATTAAAGAGGAAGAGGTCTTACTTATATATAAGAAGGGAATCGGAAGTTAAAGATGAGGAGAAAAAATATTGAGAGAGTTTTAAGAGTGAAAAATATCAGAAGTAAGAATCAAAAGAGATAAAAGATTAAGAGAATTATCAATAGTTAAGAAAAAAAAACAAAACGAAAAAAAAATTTAAGAAGAGAAAGAGAGTTGGTTTTCGATTTAAAAAATATATTATCAAGTTCAGTTCATAGTTACTGGTTTTTTTTATTAAAATTCTGATACTGGGTTATTTTGCTTCCACCGCCGTTGTTTTGTTGTTCCTATTGCTGTGTTGATCAGTCCTACATTCTTCTATTTTTCTCATATCAGGTACATGACCGATTGTGTTTAAATTAAAAAAATGAATACACATGAAGAATGGAAGTTTTGAAATTTTAATTAGCTTTTTCCTTGTTTTCTTTTACTGATTGTGTTTAAGTTATTTTACGTATTACTATTCTGTAAATTTCTATCACTTTGAATAATTAGGCTTTTTGAAGTAATAATAATTTACTTTAATATGGTTATTAGATAGTATATGTATAAACATGTTTTTTAATGTCCAGGTTATTTAATAATTGAAATAAGAATAAGTTACTATTTAATTAATCGGATTAGTTAAAATTGGTTAGTTCATTAGCTATAAATATTTTTTTTGTATTGCCTTAATAGGCTAAATTGCAAATATGTAGCTAAATTTAGTAAAAATTTGAATTTGAATTATTTTTCACGAATTAGGCATTTAAGGCACGATTTAAGTTTAAATAATACAAGATAGCTTTTAAGTTTAATAAATTTTCAAATAAGTATAAGTAATTAAGGTTAATTATAGCTTTTTTAATAGTTGTAAATAGTTAATTAAAATGGTTCAAGTCACAATATAATATGAGTTTAAACTAGTTGTAGGATAATTGGTTTAATTCGTATATATTATTTGTCGATTTTGTATTTTACTTTCAATTTCAAGTTTAGCGATGTTCACTTCCATTAAACATTTGTTTCAATATAGCAAATAATATGTCACACTTTGAGCATATAATCAATTAAGATTTTCTCTTTATTGTTTAGAAAATAAATTAAATAACTAAAAAATTACAGTCAATTTAGGATTGTTTTAAGATGAACTTAGTTTCAAATAATTTTGAATAAATAATTTAATTAGTTTTTTTTGTAATATATTATAATGCAAGCTTTAATCCTGTTCTAATTAGTTTCTTTTAATACTAGTTAAGAAATTTCGTATTTAATATTCGTCACAAACTAGAAGAGTGTATTGCATATTTTAGCTCATAATTAATTAGGTTTTTTCTATCTTTATTATAGAGAAAAACTTAAAAAAAATAGAAATGTAGTCATTTTAGGATTTCCTTAAAATAAATGAGGAGTGCCTCGCCATATCAAATGTACAAATGTGGGGCCCTCGTTAATTTTATAATTAAAAATATTTAGAAAACTCAGGACGGGTCGTTTAGCAAATTTCATGGCCTTCCTTAAAGATAACAATCCGATAGTCGCTTTAGGCGCGATATTTAAAATTTCATTCTTAAAATCGGGTGTGTAATTCATACAACCCATCTCTAAATCCGAAAATGTCAAATAAAAATGTGTCGAGGATCCCGGTATATTTCATGTGACGCGATCCGAAAACCTACTTTTAGGCGACGTTCCCTTTCGTAAATAATAAATATTAAAAGCGGTTAAAAATATTAAAATTGGCACATAGGTTAGAATGTCTTAAAATCAAATAATTAAGCCGAATATAACAGTTGAGCAACCGTGCTAGAACCACGGAATTTGGGAATGCCTAACACCTTCTCTCTGGTTAACAGAATTCCTTATCCGGATTTCTGGTATGTAGACTGTTAAACAGAGTCATTCTTTTCCTCGATTCGAGATTCAACCGGTGACTTGGGACACCATAAATCTCCCAAGTGGCGACTCTGAATTAAATAAATAAATTCCATTTCGATTGTCCTTTAATTGGAAAAACTCCCATGCGCCCTCGGGGGTAGCGCCTAAAGGAGGTGTGATAGATAGTTATGCCTTTAGGCTTGACTAATGCACCTAACACTTTAATGAGATTAATGAATCATGTTTTTAAGGATTTTCATGGAAAATTTGTTGTGGTGTACTTCAATGGTATCTTGGTCTTTTCTAATACCTTAGAAGAACATGTAGAACACTTAAAACATATTTTCGAAGTTCTTAGAAAGCAATCTTTATTTGCTAATCTTAAAAAGTGTACTTTTTATGTGGATCGTGTGATTTTCTTGGGTTTTGTAGTTAGTTCTAAAGGATTTGAGGTTGATGAATAGAAAATCAAAGCAATTAAAGAATGGCCTAAACCTAAGAGTGTAACTGAAGTTAGGAGTTTTCATGGACTTGCTAGTTTTTATAGGAGGTTTGTGAGAGACTTTAGCACCATTGCTTCTCCTTTAACTGAAGTTATTAAAAAGGATATGATTTTTAAATGGGGAAAAGAACAAGATAATGCTTTTAACTTGTTGAAAGAAAATTTATGTTCTGCTCCGTTATTACAATTGCCTAATTTTTCTAAATCTTTTGAAATTGAATGTGATGCTTCTGGCAAGGGAACAAGTGCTGTTTTGATGCAAGATTCTAAACCTATTGCCTCCTTTAGTGAGAAGTTGAGTGGAGCCACATTTAATTATTGAACTTATGACAAAGAGTTTTATGTTTTGGTAAGAGCTTTAGTCACATGACAACATTACTTGTGGCCAAGGGAGTTTGTCATTAAAACTGACTATGAATCCTTGAAATACTTGAAGAGTCAAGGTAAGCTTAGTAGAAGGCATGCTAAGTGGGTTGACTTTATTGAAATTTTTCCTTATGTAATTTCTTACAAACAAGGGAAAGAGAATGTTGTTGCCGATGCACTTTAAAGAATGTATGTCTTAGTTTCTACCCTCACTTCTAAATTGATGGGTTTGATCAAATCAAGGAATTTTATGCTAATGATGTAGATTTTGGCAAAACTTTTGCAGATTGTAAGTTAGGTCCTTTTGATAGGTTTAACCTACAAGATGGGGTTCTCTTTAAGAAAAATAAGTTTTGTATCCCTAATTGCTCTTTGCGTGAAGTATTTGTAAGGCAAGCACATTGTGGAGGGCTTATGGGACACTTTAGGGTCCCAAAGACATTAGACATACTTGATGAAAATTTCTTTTGGCCTGGAATGAGAAAAGTTGGTGAAATAATGTGCACATAATATTTGGAATGTAAACAAGCTAAATCTAAAGTGTTACCACATGGTCTTTACACGCCATTACATGTTCCTACTTCACCTTCGACTGATATTCCTATGGATTTTGTGTTAGGTTTTTCTAGAACAAGGTATGGTAAGGATTGTATATTTGTTGTGGTTGATAGGTTCTATAAAATGACTCGTTTTATTCCTTGTTTAAAGACTAATGATGCCTCACATGTTGCTAATCTTTTTGTAAAAGAGGTTGTGAAATTGCATGGTATACCTAGAACTATTGTTAGTGATAGGGATGCTAAGTTTTTGAGTCACTTCTGGCGTGTACTTTGGGGGAAGTTATGCACTAAATTATTGTTTTCCACCTCTTGTCACCCACAAACTGATGGAAAAACTGAAATAGTTAATAGAACCTTAGGAAACATGTTGAGGGCTATTTTGAAAGGTAAATTAACTTTATGGAAAGATCACTTACCTATGATTAAATTTGCTAACAATAGAACAATCCATTCTTCTACAGGTATGTCTCATTTTGAAGTTGTTTATGGCTTTAATCCCTTTACTCCACTTGATTTATTACCATTACCTACTAATGATATTGCTAACCTTGATGGTAGGACAAAGGCTGAGATGATGAAAAAAATTCATGAGCAAACAAGGCTTGCAATTGAGAAGAAAAATGAGTAAACCGTCTTGAGAAAGAATAAAGGTCGAAAACAAGTTATTTTTAAATTAGTTTGGGTTCACTTTAGAAAGGAGAGATTTCCTTCCAAAAAAGGAAGTCAAAGTTGCATCCTAGAGGAGATGGCCCCTTCCTTGAAAGGATTAGAGACAATACTTACAAGTTGTACCTTCATGGTGAGTTTCAAGTAAGTGCTACATTCAATGTTGTTGACTTGTCTTTGTTTGATGTAGGATCAAATTTGGGGACGAATTCTTTACAAAAAGAGGGTAATGATAGCATCACTGATAAGGATAGAGTTATGGAAGCTCCAAGAAGGCCATTTACAAGATCTAAAGTTAAGGAATTGCAAACTAAGGTTGCTGGACTTCAATGGCAAATAAAGAAGCTTCTAACTATGGAGGAAGAGCTCATACCCAAAGGAGAAGAGTTGTCAAAGTTTTACAATTATTTGGTTGCTCAAATTGAAGTCCAAGAGGAGGAAGATTTGGTCACCCAAATCAGCCCTTGAAGTACACCAAATGGGCTCAAAATAAGCTTAAAAGAGTTCCAGAAGAAGGTGTTACAAAAGGAGCCCAATTGGAATCCAAACCAATAACCCAAACTAGTTGTTTTAAGGCCCAAATTTGCCCCAAAGGGTCTTGGCCGCCCCTCACCTAATTTATGACTTTTCTTAGTCTTTAGCAACCGCCTACCTAATTATAATGATTATGTTTTCCATTACAGCCACCCTACCTAGTTTTTAATGTTATTTTTATGCCTTTGTACTCTTATAAATAGGGTGTTCTTCTCATTCATAAGACAATACATTATTGATTAAGTATATCATACTTTGAGAGTTCTTTTGAACCTTTGTTACTTGTGCTTTGAGATTTATCTTTCAACCTTTACTAGTTCATAGTTCAAGGTAGTAAGATTTCTCTTTTATGATATCTTTGATTCCTTTGCGTTATTCTTAGAAGGCTATTAATACTAGTATTAATTGTTGTCTCAAGTTACTCATAAAGTGGTCAAGATCCGAATCTATTGTTGTGACGACCCGGCCCGTCGTCACGAGAATTACCACCCCGTTATGTTGTAAATACATGTTTTATGGTTTTATATCAGTGTTAGAGTCTATCGGGTGAGTTAGGAGTGATTGGGATTGAAAATGAGGCATATAGCCTTTGTGAAGGAAACTTGAATAAGGAAAGTCAACCCGGAGTTGACTATTTGGTTAGAGGGCTCGGAATCGGATTCTGATGATTCGGTTAGTTCCGGGAGGTGAATTGTGTCTTAGGGGAGCGATCGGAATTGAATTTGGAGACCCGGTGTAGAAATAGGCTTGAATTGGCTAAGGTTGAATTTTGGCGAAATCCGAACGGTAGGTGAGATTTTGATCCGGGGGTCGAAATGGAATTCCGACAGTTGCAATAGCTTCGTTAGGTGATTTTGGATGTGCCTGCAAAATTTCAGGTCATTCGGACGTCGTTTGGTCGGGTTTTTGATTGAATGTGTAATTTGGAATGTTTTAAGGAATTTAGGCTTGAATTCGATGCGAATTATGGGTTTTGATGTTGTTAGATGTGTTTTGAGGATTGGAGCAAGTTCGAATAAGGTATTAAGATGTGTTGGTATGTTTGGATGAGGTCCCGGGGACCTCGGGGTGTTTTCGGATGGTTAAACGGGATAAAATTGTGGAAAAATTGCAGGTTGGGATCCTGCTTCTGTTGTTTCCGCTCCTGCGGAATTTTGGACGCAGGAGCGAGTCCGCAGAAGCGGACGAGGTGCGCAGGAGCGGGTGATTTCGCAGAAGCGGAAGGACTTCCGCTGAAGCGGGGTCGCTGGTGCGAGCCAGTGATCGCAGAAGCGGACGGGGGGGAAATTGGCTGGTTCCGCAGAAGCGGACGTTTGACCGTTTGGGCGAGACCGCGGAAGCGGTCGAGGATGCGCAGAGGCGGATTTGTCCGCAGAAGCGGAAGCTTCTTCGCAGAAGCGGGACCGCTTAAGCGGCCCTTTGTTCGCAGAAGCGGAAATGGCCGGCTAGGCCTGGAACCGCTGAAGCGACCCTTTGGTCGCGGATACGGGTGCGTAGGAGCAGAAAATATTCCGCAGAAGCGAAAATCGCTGTAAGTAAGTGTATTAGAAGTTAGAAAAATTTCAGAACATTTCACACATATTGGGTCTCGGCTTTAGAGGCGATTTGGGCGATTTTGAAGAGAAATTCAAGGGAAATCATCAGGTAATCATCTATGGACTTAAACTATGATTAGTATTGGTAATATTATGCAATTATATCATGAAAATGGAGGAATATGGGGTAATTTATGGAGGATTTAGCCCTAGGTTTGAACTTTAGAAAATCAAGGTTTTGAATGGGCAAATGGAGTCCGATTTTGGTAAAATTGATATGCTTAGACTCGTATTGAGATGAGGGTTCCGAATATGTGACTTTCGTGATTTTTCGACAAGCGTACCGAAAGTCGGGTTTTGACAACTTTGGGAATTTTGATGTAAATTGAGTTATATTGATTGGGTGTCGTCCCATTGGCCTAATTTGTTGTGTTTCTACTGTATTTGATCAGATTCTACGCGTGCGGAGCTTGATTCTCGTGGCAAGGGCATTGCGGAGTAGTCGTCGTGCTGTATTGAGGTGAGTAATAGATGTGGGTGATGACCAGCGGGTTCGAAACCCCGGTATACCACTTTGTGACGCTGTATAGCGGCGAGACACGCACACTCTTGAGAGTGCGGGGTCGATCATGAACTGGAGACTACATATTAGTCCAACCTGTTGATATTGTATTATTGGCTATTCTAGAGCCGTCGAACCTCCTTCTCGGATGGTTGCATATATATATATATTGTGATAATGGCCACTCTTGAGCCGAGGAACCCCCTTCTTGGGCGGTTGAGTATACATGTGGGCCGTGAGCCAGTTATTGGATCCCGCGAGGATCGTTATCATTGTCTTATCATATAGACATGCTAGTTTACTACTAGTCCGCAGCTATTTTTGTTATTATGCCAATTCCAATCTCTGGAACTTGACATTTTTGTTTTCCAACTGAAAAATGATAAAAGAGTTTTCAAAAAACTATTTTTGAGCCTGCGAGGCTGTATCTGCATATTAGCTGACTAGTAGTGGATCGGGCTGCGCGCCGCAGCAGGATATATGTTGGATCGGACTGCACGCCGCAAGAATATCTCTATGAGATGTGCTTGGGCTGTAGGAGCCCCTCCGGAGTCTGAACCCCCACGGTGAGCACGGGTACCCAAAATTGGAGTCGGGCTACACGCCGTAGCGGTCATATCATGCATTGCATTGCATTTAGCTACATCTGCTAGCTGTTATGCTATTTATTGGTATTTGTTGGAACAGGTACAGTGAAGATTGATTCTATGACAGGGTAGCTGATTATAGCTTTACATAGTGCTTTATTGCGGATTTCTTATCTGCGCTGTCTTACCCTTGTTTATTACCACCGAGTCTGGCAGTACTCATTTTACTCCCTGCACCTTGTGTGCGGATCCAGGTACCTCTCAGCAGTGATCCAGTAGTTGTGCGAGGCGACGTTTGTGGATATTCGAGGTAGCTGCAGAGTCCGCATGACCCGATATTCCTTCTTACTGTCTTGATGTTGTATTGACTTTTCTTTCCGCACTTGGTATTTTGTAAACCCTTATACGCTCATGTTCAGTAGAGGCTCATGACTCTTGACCCTTGGTCTATGGGAGTTGATGTATTATGGGACTTGGTTCCCCGTTTTCGTTACATATATCGCTATTATTTCGTGAATTTATTTGCTTAAATGGGTTAAAGAGAGCTTCTAGCTCCGTGGTTGATATGGATTGGTCAGGCTGGCTTAGCAATGTGCTGGGCGCCATCACGACCGGATTTGGGGTCGTGACAAGTTGGTATCAGAGCCGAGGTTTACTAGGCCTCATGAGTCTTGAGCCGGTTAGTAGAGTCTTGTGGATCGGTACGGGGACGCCTGTACTTATCCTCGGGAGGCTGCGAACCTTTAGGAAACACTTCACATTTCTTGGAATTCTTATCGTGCGTACTTGATTCAGATTGAGATATAATTTTTGAAATTCCTTCTACACGTCTGTGTACGCATCGAGCGCTCAGTAATTTAATTGCCTTATGGCTTATGATTTCCTCGAACGAGGGGCAAGATATAATCTCGGTGAGTTCTTGTTGGGCCAGTCAGGATGACTTGAGGCTGGACCTTGTTTATGACTTGAGCAATTAGGTGCTGATTTTGTGAGTGGTGGCAATAGATAATGTACTGAGGGTTTGAAATCCCGTATATTTGCACTATACAGTGCTGTCCTGAGATGGAACACGCGTCATGTGACAAGCGTGATGGTATTGTGACCTGGGGATTTGGACTTGATCCTTCCCGATTGATAGATTACTGTGTATAATGACTGAGACTGGCTTATATCGATGTATTTGGGCTAGTAGCCGTGTTTGGGCCTTGTGCCGATCTGTAGAGTATTAGGGAGGCTTACTAATGGATGAGCTGTTAATTATTCGACTCTTATCTAATTTGTTGTGTAGCCCCGAGCTGTGGGCATGGTGAATAATTATCATATCTCGTAATTGGAGGGTAAAGTGCCTTAGGTGTAGTGGAACGAGTTTAAACTCAGAAAGACTAAAGTGATTTTGCTATGTGTATCCTGGTGGAAGGTATTGTGATGAAATGCTAAATTGAGAAGAAGTAGGAGGGTTGATCCTCATGTGTAATTGAAAGGTATTTGATATGTGTTATGATTCGAGCAGGTACAATGCAGGTTCAAGTATAAATTGTGATAATATGATTCGTATAGTATTGAGATTTAATGTTGTTGAAATACATTGTGATATCTTGTTGAGTTGTGGGTGTATTGTTAGAATGGTTTGGTGATTCTCTGGCAGGTGGATAGGCCAATTTACAAAGGAAACTCTGCCGAAAATTTTGGAAAATTCGGGACTTAGAAAAGATTTTGTCACCTAAAGAGGGGGCGTAACTGTTGTGTGTGAATAAACGCAAGAATTGCAAAAGAGTTAATATTTCTGATGATTCGAATCTCCGCCAAAGCTTGTAAATGACTTGAGTTTAATATCATACTAACATTTCGGCATCACTTGAGTAATACTGGTATGAGTGGTTGAAAGTGCTTTGATGAATGGCTTCGAGCTAAGTTGGGGAGGTTGCTATTGATTAACTGATGGCACTATTGTGTGCTATGTTGATTCTGTCTCTAAGTATGTTGGGAAAATTCTGATAAAGGTTATGGTGCTTCATAGATGTGAAGAAATACTAGGGTATTTTGAACTGATGTTGGTAAGGAATGTTCGGTGTATAGAAAAGAAAAATAGCGAATTGTACCTGTAAGTAATCATGTTCTGCGATGTCAGAGTCCTAACAAAAAAACGAGTGGTTCTACTCAATAGGACAGTTGAATTACAGCTGAATAAGGGTGAATGATGCCCAAGAATGGTTTGCAATGTTCAAGATTTTGCTTGTAACAGTCAGGTGCCTTAAGATTGTGTATGTGGCCAAAGATGGCGGTTTCGTTAGAAAAGATCAAAGCTTGGGTTATATCATGTGAATGATGGGATTCTACGTATCCGCATTGGGAAGTAATGATAACAATTTAAAAATCGCGGGAAGTTCATCAAAATAAAGTGTGGTAGAATGTGGTACTTTTGGGAAACATTGAGAGAGTATTCAGTGGCCTATGGGTCTTAGACCGTGTGGTCTTGTGTACGAGTCTTGTGTGGTAAAAAGGGTTGAGGCATTGTCGTACTACAGTAAAGACTGATATGAAATTAGAGATGAATCAGAAAGGAAACTGGGTAAATGGAACAACTTGTTAATAAACCGGAATGGTATAAAAAGGAATACGATTGATTCCTGGTATGTGGTTGAAGTAATGAGTCTTGCAGATACTGTGCAGCGAAGCTCTTGAGTACTGACAATTGTGTAACTTGATATGGGTATAAGGACTCGGTCCTGGCAGTTAAATTTATGCAATGAATGAGAAGAAATAGTTTGTGATGAGTTTTACCGTGGTTTGAAAATAAGTGTACTTTTCCTGTTGGTATGCAAGGCTTGGAATGTGTAATGAGTTTTCTCTATATGGGATCATGAAAGCCCTTGACTAGTTGAGTGCGCCGATGGTTGCGGCGTAGGATATGAATATGAATTTCCATGTTATCGTAGTGTGGTATGGTATATGCGATGTGTTATAGAAAGTTGATAATGGCATATTCAAGGTTTTGTGATCAGTTCATAATATATGGGGAGTCATTAAAAAAAAAAAAAAAAAATAAAATTATTTAGCAGCGCGGGCGGCTGCAGGTGATTTAAAGAATCGATCTTTCTGGTGACTAAAGAAAATGGTACCGCTATTCTAGTAATTTGGCAGGGTATATGGTCCAAAAGGACAAAGTAATGTAAACTGATAATATCCAGTGGTATGGTGGTATTCTCTTGTTGGATCAACTATAATAACTGAGTCGTTGATGGCATAGTGAAGTTTCTGAATGGCTTTCGTGGTATGAATGGACGCTTGATGTGCGTTATGTATTTGTACAGTGAAGTACGGGATCAGGCATTGTGATTCATGTGTTATATATGTGTTGGGGACTTGAAGTTCTCGTTAGTCCGCCTATGTAGTGGTTGTATATCATGTGTATCGACACTGTTTTGTGATTATCGAAAAATTAGAAGCTCTAGTGGCTTTTTTCTCTCGGCTTGAGATGACGAATTTGGATTATGATACTTGATTGCTGGCTGGTCATCATTGGGCCAGGTTATCTAGACTAATGTGATATAGACTATGATGGTATGGCACAAATCGTGTAGCAGAGTGCATCAGAGTATGCTCCGGCGGGGTAGTTGTACCTCAGGACCAGCAGACGGCTGGTGGGTATTGCTTGTTCGGTTGGGCCTTCGTGGCGGATATCAGCGCAGAGGTTTCTATCGTTGATTTGGTTCTGGTATTGAGTAACTTTGTCGGATGCGGTTCTTGTGGCCAAACTTGAGGCTATATATGTTTATTATGATGAGCAACTTGACTCGACGCGTATTTATTTGACGAGGGTTACTTGGATCGGGTGGCACGCCGCCACGGGTATGGTATCTGGATCGGGTGGCACGCCGCCACGGGTATGTCATTGGAGCGGGTTGCACGCCGCAACGAAATATTGTGAAAATATAGTTAGTTATCTGCTACCTGGTATACAATACTTCCTGACTTCTGAGGAAAAGTCCGTATTGAGTATCGTTTGGCGAATGGCACATCGGTTGTGTCCTTTCAGGATGTGATAGCATACATTAATTGTTTCACCGTGGGTGAGGTTGATTGCTTGGGTTCAGACCTAGATCTGTGCGTGGATGACCTTTTTGAGCTTGGTAACTTGAGGTGTTTCATGAGTAATAGTGTTTGGATAGAATCATAAATTGTGGCAAGGCCACGTGATGTTATGACCTCTCGAGGAGGATTCGGGTACTTTATTTCTATAATGCGAGACGCGGTCTGAGTTCTATATTATGATGGCACAGAGAGATTAAATTGCAGCTCTATTTGCTGGAGACAGTTGTCATGAATTGAGCTGTCATGATTCGAGTGTGTGCATACGTTTCTATTGGAGCCTATGTTGTGCTCGTCGCGGCTTAGGCCGGTGGTTGAGATGTCATGTCACCAGTGTGGTGTGTTATGATCAAAATGACCGTTGGAGTCATTAATGAATACGAGCATATTGGATCTTAGCTTCTTAGAAAGGTAAAAATCGAGGTTTGGCTCCGAAACCTATCATGGTATGAGTTTTAAAAAGGAAAATAGATTCACGAATGGTTAACATGAGAGATGGGTTCGGTATATCGCGTGCTTCAGCTGCCGTGGGCAGGATATGGAGGTGTTGGAATAAGACTCTATCTAATGAAAGAGGTTTTCAGCTAGTATTTGGTGATTGTGGCCAGTTGTTGTGATTAGAGACTATTGTCTCGAGTGATTGGGTTGTTGATACATCATATGATCTCACCCGGAGTAGTGAATATGGGCTATTGCAATGGATTCGAGTGTATCCTGAGTATATGCATGAGATTTGCATTTGGCATATGATTTCAGAAAGTACAATGTGATTTATGGTTCAGATGGGCTGTGAAATTTTGACTATATGGTGTTTTCGGACTTGTGTGAGATAGGGTGACGTATGATCGCCCGAATATATGCTTGGTAAGGTCATTCAGCTATTGGGTTGCTTCTGATGTTTCTTGACCCGCTCGAGGACGAGCGTTTGCTTAAGAGGGGAGAATGTGACGACCCGGCCCGTCGTCACGAGAATTACCACCCCGTTATGTTGTAAATACATGTTTTATGGTTTTATATCAGTGTTAGAGTCTATCGGGTGAGTTAGGAGTGATTGGGATTGAAAATGAGGCATATAGCCTTTGTGAAGGAAACTTGAATAAGGAAAGTCAACCCGGAGTTGACTATTTGGTTAGAGGGCTCGGAATCGGATTCTGATGATTCGGTTAGTTCCGGGAGGTGAATTGTGTCTTAGGGGAGCGATCGGAATTGAATTTGGAGACCCGGTGTAGAAATAGGCTTGAATTGGCTAAGGTTGAATTTTGGCGAAATCCGAACGGTAGGTGAGATTTTGATCCGGGGGTCGGAATGGAATTCCGACAGTTGCAGTAGCTTCGTTAGGTGATTTTGGATGTGCCTGCAAAATTTCAGGTCATTCGGACGTCGTTTGGTCGGGTTTTTGATTGAATGTGTAATTTGGAATGTTTTAAGGAATTTAGGCTTGAATTCGATGCGAATTATGGGTTTTGATGTTGTTAGATGTGTTTTGAGGATTGGAGCAAGTTCGAATAAGGTATTAAGATGTGTTGGTATGTTTGGATGAGGTCCCGGGGACCTCGGGGTGTTTTCGGATGGTTAAACGGGATAAAATTGTGGAAAAATTGCAGGTTGGGATCCTGCTTCTGTTGTTTCCGCTCCTGCGGAATTTTGGACGCAGGAGCGAGTCCGCAGAAGCGGACGAGGTGCGCAGGAGCGGGTGAGTTCGCAGAAGCGGAAGCACTTCCGCTGAAGCGGGGTCGCTGGTGCGAGCCAGTGATCGCAGAAGCGGACGGGGAGAAAATGGGCTGGTTCCGCAGAAGCGGACGTTTGACCGTTTGGGCGAGACCGCAGAAGCGGTCGAGGATGCGCAGAGGCGGATTTGTCCGCAGAAGCGGAAGCTTCTTCGCAGAAGCGGGACCGCTTAAGCGGCCCTTTGTTCGCAGAAGCGGAAATGGCCGGCTAGGCCTGGAACCGCTGAAGCGACCCTTTGGTCGCGGATACGGTAGCGTAGAAGCGGAAAATGTTCCGCAGAAGCGAAAATCGCTGTAAGTAAGTGTATCAGAAGTTAGAAAAATTTCAGAACATTTCACACATATTGGGTCTCGGCTTTAGAGGCGATTTGGGCGATTTTGAAGAGAAATTCAAGGGAAATCATCAAGTAATCATCTATGGACTTAAACTATGATTAGTATTGGTAATATTATGCAATTATATCATGAAAATGGAGGAATTTGGGGTAATTTATGGAGGATTTAGCCCTAGGTTTGAACTTTAGAAAATCAAGGTTTTGAATGGGCAAATGGAGTCCGATTTTGGTAAAATTGATATGCTTAGACTCGTATTGAGATGAGGGTTCCGAATATGTGACTTTCGTGATTTTTCGACAAGCGTACCGAAAGTCGGGTTTTGACAACTTTGGGAATTTTGATGTAAATTGAGTTATATTGATTGGGTGTCGTCCCATTGGCCTAATTTGTTGTGTTTCTACTGTATTTGATCAGATTCTACACGTGCGGAGCTTGATTCTCGTGGCAAGGGCATTGCGGAGTAGTCGTCGCGCTGTATTGAGGTGAGTAATAGATGTGGGTGATGACCAGCGGGTTCGAAACCCCGGTATACCACTTTGTGACGCTGTATAGCGGCGAGACACGCACACTCTTGAGAGTGCGGGGTCGATCATGATCTGGAGACTACATATTAGTCCGACCTGTTGATACTGTATTATTAGCTATTCTAGAGCCGCCGAACCTCCTTCTCGGATGGTTGCATATATATATATATTGTGATAATGGCCACTCTTGAGCCGAGGAACCCCCTTCTTGGGCGGTTGATTATACATGTGGGCCGTGAGCCAGTTACTGGATCCCGCGAGGATCGCTATCATTGTCTTATCATATAGACATGCTAGTTTACTACTAGTCCGCAGCTATTTTTGTTATTATGCTAATTCCAACCTCTGGAACTTGATATTACTGTTTTCCAACTGAAAAATGATAAAAGAGTTTTCAAAAACTACTTTTGAGCCTGCGAGGCTGTATCTGCATATTAGCTGACTAGTAGTGGATCGGGCCGCACGCCGCAGCAGGATATATGTTGGATCGGACTGCACGCCGCAGGGATATCTCTATGAGATGTGCTTGGGCTGTAGGAGCCCCTCCGGAGTCCGAACCCCCACAGTGAGCACGGGTACCCAAAATTGGAGTCGGGCTACACGCCGTAGCGGTCATATCATGCATTGCATTGCATTTAGCTACATCTGCTAGCTGTTATGCTATTTATTGGTATTTGTTGGAACAGGTACAGTGAAGATTGATTCTATGACAGGGTAGCTGATTATAGCTTTACATAGTGCTTTATTGCGGATTTCTTATCTGCGCTGTCTTACCCTTGTTTATTACCACTGAGTCTGGCAGTACTCATTTTACTCCCTGCACCTTGTGTGCGGATCCAGGTACCTCTCAGCAGTGATCCAGTAGCTGTGCGAGGCGACGTTTGTGGATATTCGAGGTAGCTGCAGAGTCCGCAGGACCCGATATTCCTTCCTACTGTCTTTTGATTTTGTATTGACATTTCTTTCCGCACTTGGTATTTTGTAAACCCTTATACGCTCATGTTCAGTAGAGGCTCATGACTCTTGACCCTTGGTCTATGGGAGTTGATGTATTATGGGACTTGGTTCCCCGTTTTCGTTACATATATCGCTATTATTTCGTGAATTTATTTGCTTAAATGGGTTAAAGAGAGCTTCTAGCTCCGTGGTTGATATGGATTGGTCAGGCTGGCTTAGCAATGTGCTGGGCGCCATCACGACCGGATTTGGGGTCGTGACAATTGTTTTTATTTGCTTTTTAAGTAAAGGCGTTTGATTTCTTTCATAAATCAAGACGTTGTTACTTTTATTTTGTGAAGGCTATAGAACTTGCATTCTTGAAAGTTCTCAGAATTCTTTCCTTGAATCTTTCCCATATCCTTTATTTTCGTCTCTTTAATTCTAGTTGGTCAATTCCTGTTGTTATTGCTTCCGCATTTGCTTCTCAAATTCTTACTCTAGTTTGGATTCCCGACCTAGTTGTTATCATCTTCTTACCATCATGCTCTTCATTGACTATGTACGCCCACTTGTTATGCAATGCCTTCTTTCCTTTTGGTAACTCCATAAGTATCCATGTTTTATTCTTTTAAAGAGAATTCATCTCTTCTTTCATGGCTAGCTTCCACTTATCAGAGTTTATCACCTGCATTGCTTCAACAAAATACTATGGTTCTCCAGCATTAGTTAGAAGTAAATAGTGAAGAGAGAGAGTTAACCTATATGGATGATTCACGCCTCTTTTAGATCTCCTCAATATAGGTTCATGAGTAACACAATCCGAATTTGATTCAAGTCCTGATTCCATATTTGTTTCCGCATTTGATTCTATCTCCGGTTCTGGTTTTGGTTCTGATCCAGGTTCGGCTTCTAGTTCTTCTTCAAATTTGGTTTTTGGTTCTTCATCTTCAATTTCAGAATCACTTGTAATCCCTCTAGCCACTTCATTTTTTGAGATTTCTTCTAACTCAACTAATGCAGACATTGTCTGTTTGTTGGTGTTGGTTGGTTCTACTTCAAACTTGTCCTTGTACATCACATTTTTATTAAATGTGACATTACTGTGTCTTAGGATCTTTCTATTATGATCATCCCAAAACCGATAACCAAAAAAATCATCACCATATCCAATAAAGAAATATTTTTTGGCTTTAGGATCAAGCTTATCTCTATCATTAGAGTTTACATGCACATAAGAAACACAACAAAAAAATTCAGACATGAGAGAGTTACCTCCTTTCCTATCCATACCTCCTTAGGGATTTCAAATTTTAACGATACAGAGGGTCCCATGTTTATGAGGTAAGCTGTCGTGTTAACAGTCTCGACCCAAAAATAATTTTGGCAATCTGGAATGTAGTCTCATACTTTTCGCTTGTTCATTCAGGGTTTGGTTCATCCTCTTAGAAATGCCATTTTGTTTTGAAGTTCCAGGAACTGTCTTGATCATTCTGATTCCATTCTCCGAGCAAAATGCTTTGAACTCTTGGCTATCATACTCTCCCCCATTGTCAGACTTCAGACATTTTAACTTTTGAGTTGTCTGATTTTCAACTTCAGCTTTCTATCTTTTAAAAGTAACAAACACATCAGATTTATTTTTCAGAAAATAAATCCATACGTTTCTTGTGGAATCATCAATGAAGGTGACATAATAGGGTGAGCCTCCTAGAGAAGTTACAGGAGCTGGTCTCCACACATCTGTATGCACTAGTTCCAACTTCTCTTTCTTTGGCGTCCTTCCCACCTTTGTAAAACCAACTCTCTTTTGTTTCTCGTAAATACAATCTTTGCACAAACCTATTCAACATGTTTTAGGTTTGTCAACTTTTCTTTGGATACCAAAAGCTTCATTCCCTTCTCACTCATATGTCCGAGCCTCCGGTGCCACAATGTTATATCATGATCATGATCAACTATTGTTATAGTATCTCTTTCTATTGCACTTGCATACAATATTCCCCTTTTTAATCCTCGTGCTACAACCAAATTCCCTTTGGTTATCATCCACGATCCGTTGCTGAATGTTGTTGTATATCCTTTACCATCAATCTGACCCATATATATTGGATTTTTCTTAAGGCCAAGAACATGTCGTACATTTTGCAATTTCCATAGCGTGCCTTGTGAAGTCTTTATATGGACTTCACCTTTTTCGGCAATGTCGAGAGGTTCTCCCTCTGCTAGATAAACTTTTCCAAAATTTCCAGTAATATAATTATGCAATAATTCTTTGCATGATGTGGAGTGAAAGGATGCACCTGAGACCAGAATCCAAGATTCGGCTAGACTGTCTGCACAACAAGTTAGTGCATCACCGACTTGTTCAGCAATTACATTTTTTGAATTTTATTCCTTCTTCTTATTTGGTTCTTTACACTAGCTACTGTAGTAACCCTTTGTATCGCAATTCCAACAAGTAATGTCCATGCGATTTTTAGATTGTCCTCTTCTCATTATCTTTGATCTGCCACGACCATGACTCTGTCCTCTTTGGTTGATTCTCCTACTGCTTTCGATACTAAAAGCATATCCTGGGCATACACTTGATTTCTTGGGTGAATATCTTCACTTAGAACTAAGTCTCTAATATCACTCAATTTGAGTTTGGTACTTCCTAATGAACTGCTAACTGCAGTTACTATTGTAGATCAACTCTCTGGTAGAGATGATAGTAGAATCAATGCCTTGATTTCGTCATAAATTGTTATATTAACAGAACTCAACTAAGTTAATATTGTATTGATATGCTCCACGACTGATCCACCTTCTGTCATTTTTAACTTGAACAATCGACGCATCAGATAGACTTTATTTGAAGCAGATGACTTCTCGTACAAATTTGGTGATGCCTTCATCAAGCCTGCAATGGTCTTTTCGTTAATGATGTAAATGCCATATTTCATGTTAGCGTCGAACGAATCACACCAAGAGCTTGGTGATCTAATAGATCCCAACCCGCTTTGGTCATAGTCTCCGGTTTCACCTTGGTCAGAGGTAAGTGTAATTTTTTCTGGTACAAATAATCCTCTATTTGCATTTCCCAGAATCCAAAATCTTTGCCATTGAACTTGTCAATCTTAAACTTCCCTTTTTTCGATTCCAATTTTCACAAAAAATAATTTATATGAATAATAACGATGATTAATAGTATCACACTATTCTTGTGAATACTACCTGCACCAATACTGTATTTTTCTACCAAAATTATACTGTATGTGCTCTGATACCAATTGTTGGGAAGCGTGTCAAGACAATAGAAGGTAAAGAATATTTAGAAAATAAGCAATAAATTGCACAAAGACAAGACAAGACAAGATTTACGTAGTTCGGCAATTTTCGCCTACTTCACGGCCACACAGAATAGCTCTTTATTAACCGAAGAGAGAAAGAAGAAGTTTTTTGAGATGATTTTCAAATGAAGATGCAGACCCCTATTTATTGGCATTTGAATGCCCTGCTGAGGTAATCGCTTACATCATAAGAATGTTGATGTAAGCGCTTATATCATATTTCATCTCTTTTTGATTTTTCTTTCTTTTCTCTACGTTCATACACAACAATAGGTTTGTTCCTATCAGGACATTCTTAGTTCTCAAATTTTTCAGTAAAGCCAATCATAATATAAAGACATGTTTAGGACAAGCGGCATTGTGGCAAACTAGGTTCTTCCAAGGGACCTTATCAACATCTTCTCATAGTGCACTATAAACAACTTTTGTACAAAATTTTCCTTTTCTTCAGTTGAGGTTATGCTCCTAGAGTTTGCTAGTTCTTTCTTATGTTCAATATTTTCCTTACCATCGAAGAAACTTGTTTCGGTACCTCCATATGTAGTAAATAAGTTTTTGTTCTTTATATAATACGTATGTACCAAGATAATCCATAACTTCTCTTTATTCTGACTCAGAGACCATAGAAGTTTACACACAACAACTTGATTCCATATTTTCAAATTAAAACATTAAGCCCTTCATGCTCTTCTAGTTTAATGACCGAACTGGTTGTTTTGAGCTCCTTCGGTGATTTGAGGCCATAAGTAGCTTCACTTAAGTTCTTATGACTTGTACGTTTGGTCGGAACTAAATGTCGGAAAATTCAGTGCTAGTTTGGGAAGAAAATTCTAATTTCGGAAGCTTTAAGTTGGAGGAATTGACTAAGGTTTGATGTTTGAGTAAACGATCTCGAAATTAGGATTTCAAGGTTCCAACATATTCGTATGATGATTTCGGATCAGGTATTGGATGAACTAGAGAGTTTCGACGCTTATGGTGGAAAGTTGGCATTTTGGAAGGATTTCATAAATTTGGGTTTAAGTGTATTTTAATGCTATCGATGTTCCTTTGGAATTTTGAGCATGATAATAGATCTGTATGGTGATTATGGTCTTAGGAGCACGACCGGATATGGATTTGGAGGCCCGTGGGTCATTTTGGGGTCATTTTGCAAAAGTTCGAAATTGGAGGTTTTTGCAATTTGACCTGGACCTTTTGATATCGGAGTCAGATTTCGATTTGAAAAGTTGGAGTAGGTCCGTAATGTCAAATGTGACTTGGGTGCAAAATTTTAGGTCAATCAGATGTTTATGATAGGTTTCGACATCGAATGTAAAAGTAGAAGTTCTAAAGTTCATTAAGCTCGAGTTGGGGCGCAATTCATTATTTTGATGTTGTTTGATGTGATTTGAGGAATAGATCAAGTTTATGTTATGTTATGTGATTAGTTGGTGTGAGTGGACAGGGTCCCGGGGGCCTCAGGTGTGTTTTAAGGTAGTTGCAGACCAAGTTGGAAAGATGTATTGTTGCTATTGCTGATATATAGTTTCCTTCTTCGCGAACGCGGAAGGACTCATGCGTTCGCGTTGAAGAATTTTGGGGGCTACTATATTTGCCCGTCACGAACGAGATGGGAGAGATCCAAACGCGGAGAAGGAACTAAGGCAACCTACGCGAACGACAAGGAGGTCGCGAACACATATAAAGAAAGGGGAGATGGGCCTGGAGGAGCTAGGACATCATGTATGCATAGCTTCGACCGCGAACATGAAGCAATAGGTCCCGAAGGCATCGCGAATGCGGCCGAAATAACGTGAACGTTGTCACACCTCCTTTTTGCACACTTACCCCGAAGGATAATGCATAAGGGAGTTTTTCTAATTTAAGTGACAATATTCGAAATGAGATTATTTATTTATTTCAGAGTCGCCACTTGGAATAAATTATGGTGTCCCAAGTCACCGATTTATTTAAATCCCAAATCGAGCAAATTTTCGACTTTCCAAATGAAGTCTGCGAACCAGAAATTCTAAGTAAGGAATTCTGTTGACCCGAGGGAAGGTGTTAGGCACCCACGGATCCCATGGTTCTAGCACGATCGCTTAAATTATTGTAATGGCTAAATATTTGATTTTAAAACATGTTCAATACTATAATGCAATTTTAAATGATTTACCGTATTTGATTATTTTTTAAGAAAAAGTGAACATTCTTATTGAGGGGCCCCGCAATTTTATTTTCTATTTAGCAAGGCTCGTAACATTTTTTTATTTAAAAGGATAATCCTAAAGTGACTATATTTTTTTTTCTATTTAGTTTATCTTTAAAAGAAAAGAAAAAGTCCTAATTAATTACATGCTTAAAAGGCTATTCTATATTAGTACAAAAGGTGTTCACTCACAAGCTGACTAAATGACAAATTTATTCTTCAAAATATAGAACTAACTACAATTTGACAAAACTAATAAAACGAAAAATACCAACAAATATTAATCAACAACTTCTCTATTTCATTTCAAAACTTCAACTTCCAATTCGATCTTATATCAACACAAGATTTTTAGAATGTGTACTTGGTATTGAAAAGAAGGCGAAGATGGAAAATCAACATGGCGGTGAAAGTACAGCAACAGTAACAGTAACAACCAGCAGTAGCTTCAACACCTCAATCCAGAAAATCCCAGCAATATGGAGAAAAACCAGTAAAAATAGAGAAGAAAAATATATTCAGAAATTTCTCTTTGCTTTCTCTTTCTAGCTTTGAACTCTTTTCAATTCTCAAAAGAAACTCTCAAAAATTAAATTTTGTCCGTGTATACTTCTGTATCCAGAGTGTATAGCGATTGTACACTGCTCTCTTTTTTTCCTTATTTTTCTTCTCCTCCTATTTTTTCCTCTCTTTTTTCCACCCCTTTTTTCATAAATCTTCTCTTCTATTTATAGGCAAGAATTTCGAAAATTTTTAGATTTTTTTTTATTAAAAAGAAAATATTTTTTAATTTAAAGAAAACCCACTGATCCATATTTTGCTCTCCTTGTTTTCTTCCTTAATTTCCTTGCCCCCCACTACTTTATGTTATGTGATTATGATTATTTTTCGCTAAAAAATGTGAAATTTTCTTTTTTGGGCCAAGGGGTTTGGGTTGGGTAAGGGTGCTTAGGATTGGGCTAGTAACTTAATTTGCAAGATGGCCCAATCCAAATTTTTCTATTTTTCTCTTCTCCATTATTCAACTTCCTAATTAAAAAAGCCCAAAATACTAAGATTAATTTATAAAAACTAAAATTATCTTAAAATACTAATTAACTTATAATAATAATTGTCACCTAAATTTAAATGGTAATTAAAATACAATCACATAATTTGGATATTAAAGGCTAAAAATGCAAAAGATGCCTATTTTTATGATTTTCATTTTGTAGGATAACATTAATTACTCCTAATTGTAGAATTAAATCCTAAATGCAAATGCGATATTTATTTTTTATTTTTTTTTAATTTAACAAAATAAAGATGCACAAAAAAAATAACACTAAATTCACAACAATTGCAAACAAACTAAAAAAATATTTTATTTTGAATTTTTTGGGAATAATTCTCATATAGGGCAAAAATCACGTGCTCACAGCTGCCCCTCTTTGCCCGGAAATACGAAGGGTTTTCGTGCAAAGGTAAATGAGCGAATAAGCTCTGATACCAACTTGTCACGACCCCAAACCCCGGTCGTGATGGCGCCCAACACATTGCTAGGCAAGCCCGACCATCTTATCCAATTACCAGCCAAGTATAATTAATACTGATTAATCGGCGTGATTAGCCTATTTTCATAACAAATCAAGAAGTGTAGAAATGAAATACAAGAACACAGTCCCAACCAAATCGTGGTGTCACAAGTCTGAGCCTCTACAAATGAGATCTACTACACAATCAAGTCTAACCGGAATGGAGACAACAAAATGATAAAAAGAAAGAGGTCAGGTACTGTGGACGTCGGCAGCTACCTCGAAGTCTCCACAGAATGGGGATAATAAAGCAGTTGCGATAGCTCAACCGCCCTCCTGAACCTGTATATCTGCACAAAAAGTGCAGGGGAGTGGGGTGAGTATATTTCAACTCAGTGAGTAACAATAATAAACAATAACTGAAAATAAGAACTCCTGTACTATCACTAAACAGTTCTAAGGCAACCCCCACAGGTTAGTCATCACTATAATGAGTACTCCGATCTCCAGTCCACATCTATCTCATCTAGGTCCCATACTAACCACATCCTCGCTCGTACCATTACGGTATACAGCCATCTCAATATATGGAGACATATACATCTATCTATAACATATAAATATTTCAGTATATATATGAATATGAATAAGTATAATGCTGCGGCGCGCAGCCCGCTCCAATACATATACCGCTGCGGCGCGCAGCCCGCTCCAATACATATACCGCTGCGGCGCGCAGCCCGCTCCATTTAACGTCGACGGCGCTCACTAGGGGTGTATACAGACTTCGGAGGGGCTCCCTAGGCCCAAGCACTATAATACTGCGGCGTGCAGCACGATCCACACAAATATTACTGCGGCGTGCAGTCCGATCCAATATATATATGTATATATCTCTTTACTGCTGCGGCGTGCAGCCCGATCCCATAATATACACCAGTGCTCACTGAGAATGTGTGCGGACTCAAACTCCGAAGGGGCTCCTACAGCCCAAGCGCAATAATACTGCGGCGTGCAGTCCGTACCACATGTATATTACATGTATATTACTGATACTGCGGCGTGCAGTCCGTCCCACATATATATTACATGTATATTACTGCGGCGTGCAGTCCGATCCAATATATATACTGCTGCGGCGTGCGGCCCGATCCAATATAGGTATATATATATAATACCCCATAATGGGTCCTCGACCCTATCCCAGTCAATATGTGCTTGGCCTCTCAGGCCCAATATAATGTATCACAGTGGGTCCTTGACCCTGTCTCAGTTAATATAGACTTGGCCTTTCAGGCCCAATATAACATCTCATAGTGGGTCCTTGACCCTATCTCATCTCAATCGGTATAGACTTGGCCTTTCGGGCCCACTCAGCTAGAACAGGGAATTCCACCCTAGATAATCTCTCTCAATGTACACATCTAGTACGGGCTCATATTATGCTATACAGCTAGAGCTATGGCTGAGTGTATATTTCCAACACGATATAAAGGTCACCTAGCTCTATAGGTTCCCTAATGCTCTACAGATCGGCACAAGGCCCGAAACATGGCTATTAGCCCAATTGTACAGTTATAATCTCATTAACAGTCATACAACACGGTATTCTATTAGCCGGGAAGGACCAAGTCCAATTCCCCAATCACAATGTCACCACGCCCGTCACAAGACGCGTGTCTCATCTCAACATAGCACTCTGAAGTGCTAGTACGGGGTTTCAAACCCTCAGTACATTATTTACTATCACCACTCACCTCGAACCGGTAGAAGCCTCGGTCCGCCTTGCGCTTGCGTCGCAAATCAATCTCCTCGGTTGCTAAATCTGCTAAAAATCAATGATAATACATCAATATAGGCTAATTAGACACAACCCATTCGAAATAACTCAATTTGCACCAAAACCCACAAAGTTGTCAAAACCCGACTTTTGGTACGGTTCTAAAAAAATTAAGAAAGTTACATATTCGGAATCTTTGTCTCAACACGAGTCTATGCATATAAAATTTACCAAAATCGGACTCCGTTTGCCCATTCAAATCATTAATTTTCCATAATTTAGGCATATGACTAAAATCCCCCATTAATTCTTCCAATTTCAGTGAAATAGAGAAGGATTCTAAGATAAAAATATATATTTGAACCATAAAACTTACCTCCGATGATAACCCGGTGAAATCCAAGCAATTTCCCTTCACTTTTGCTCTCCAAGACTCAACAATGGAGGTTTTTAATTAATGAGTCGCGGATGAAATGCAATTAAAAGCCTTCTGTCCAGAATTTTTAACAAAATACTATTCACAATGTACTGTTCACAATGTACTGTTCACAATGTACTATTCACGGGGGTACTATTCACGGGTACTGTTCATTGTAGCAGTTTTTTATCTAAATTGCAGCACAGTCATTTTTTACTAAAATGGCTCTAAATCCATCATACGAACTCGAAATTAGATGATTCTTTTTCCTTTGGCTCCGTACTTTTGATACGGATCTAGTAGTTCAAACAAAATTGAATTTGGAGCTCATTTGCTTAGTTCAATACCAATTTCGCTCATTAAACAATTAACTCACATATCGCATCAAAAACCCAATCGCGACTTGATGAAATTAAACCAAAATTTCCAGATCAGTCCTATAATTCATGATTTAAATTCTCGAAGTCTCGAAGTTAAATTTGGATCTCTAGAACTAAAAATAGACCTTTGGATCATTACATTTACGCTCAAAACTGCAAAAATCTTCCAAAAATGACCCGTTGGACATCCGAAACACACCCGAGACCCCCGAGACCTCAACCAAATATACAGACATGATCTATTACCTCATTCCATCTTGCTCGAATCATTAAATCACTATAGTTAACATCAAAATCGTCCATTTTCAGCAAATTCAAGCTTAAGTTTAACTATAACTTTCCAAATTCTTATTCGATCAAAAACCCGACCAAACGACCTCCGAATGACCTGAAATTTTGCAGGCACATCCAAAATCACCTAACGGAGCTACTGCAACTGTCGGAATTCCATTCCGACTCCCGGATCAAAATCTCACCTACCGTCCGGATTTCGCCAAAATTCAACCTTAGCCAATTCAAGCCTATTTCTACACCGGACCTCCAA
The DNA here is from genome assembly GCA_032618575.1 of Nicotiana noctiflora. NCBI lineage: Eukaryota > Viridiplantae > Streptophyta > Magnoliopsida > Solanales > Solanaceae > Nicotiana > Nicotiana noctiflora. The sequence goes on from JASVEL010007384.1 coordinate 184,456, forward strand.
ATTCAATTCCGATTGTTCCCCTAAGTCACAAATCACCTCCCGGAACTAACCGAATCATCCGAATTCGATTCCGAGTCCTCTAACTAAATAGTCAACGTCCAGTTGACTTTTCCCAACTATTCCTTCTTCTAAGAGACTTTCTGTCTCAATTTCAATCAAACTCAACCCGGATTGACTCAAACTCACCCAACATGCATATTACAACATCAATAAGCATATAACGGGGGTATCGGGGTGATAACTCACATGATGACGGGCCGGGTCATCACATTCTCCCCAACTTAAGCAAACGCTCGTCCTCGAGCGGACCAAGAGGTCTACTGGAAGTGACCCAATAGCAGAATGACCTTACCAAGCATATATTCGGGGCGATACCACTTCACCCTATCTTTCATAAGTCCGATAACATAGTATAGCTGAATTTCCACAGTCTAACTGAACCATAAACCACATTGCACTTTCCGAAATCATATACCAGTCTGAATCCCACATCTATACTCAGAGTACACACGATCCAACTGTAATAGCCAACTCACCACTCCGGGTGAGATCACATGATGTATCAAACAACACGATCACTCGATACGATAGTCTCTAATCACGACAACTGGCCACAATAACCAAATACTAGCAGAAAGGGGGGTCCGGCTTGGGGGCGGGGTGGGCTTTTGGGATTTATATACCAATGTGAGAAATAAATCCTGGCCGTTTGATCTGATGAGATCAACGGCCTGGATCATTTCATTTATCCAAACGATACCGTTTGGTCGTTTATTGGAGCCGGGTTGTCTGTGGGTTGATTGGGTCGGGTTGCATAACGGGTTGGGGGATGAAGCATTGGCCGTTGGATCCACTGAATCGAACGGCCCAGATCGGTGCTTCTTGAACGGGTAGACAGGGGAGATCGTGGCCCTAGGATCAATTCGAAATGAACGGCCACGATCGAGGACGGGTTGGACTGGACCAGAGGTGATTCGCTTGGGCCTGGTTTTGGCCTAAGCTTTGGCCCAAATCTGCTCTCCTTATTTCCTAAAACTACAATCCATGTTGCATTATATATACATATATCTATATATACATATATATATATATATATATATATATATATATATATATATATATATATATATAATCAAATCGACTTGTAACACCTATAATTAATTTTTAGTAACAATTAACACAATTAACTACCAAATTGTACATTAAATGACAAGAGCTAAAAAAATACCCCCTTTTTATGACTTTTCATTTTCGCAAAATAAAACATAACTATTTCTAAGTACGGAATTAACCCTGCAAGTATAAATGCGACGTATTTGGTATATGTATTTTGATTGTTAACTTAAGCAAACAGACACGGACCCACAAATGCAAGCGATAAGAAAAAGAACATGTGATCCCCAAACATTGCAAACAAACAAAACTCTTTTATTTTTGATATTTTGGGAGTAATTCGTGTGAGGCAAAAATCACGTGCTCACAGCTGCCCCTCTTTGCGTGGAAACCCGAAGAGTTTTCGTGCAAAGATAAGTGAGCGGATACGAGCGATTTTTGCCCGTTTGAGCACTCCGTATGAAGCATTTTTGGAAAAGTTTGACCGAACCTTTGCTTCAGAAGGTCTCCTACATATCCCTGGCTAAAAGGGAATCAGGTCAATGTAGTTCGGGAAATTTTTGGTAGTTGGGACTACCATGATTGCTGTGATCTTGCTGTTATTGTTGTTGCTGTTGCTGCCACCGCTCAACTGATCTCCTTATTACATCGTGCGAAACAAAAATAAGAAGCTAGACTAAGTTACAGTGCTACAAATTCTTATCTATCCTTTTTAACTTGATTTTGTCATGTTCCTTGCTATTCTGTCTGACTTGATGTTCCTTCTGATGCTTCTTCTCTTCTAACAATTGTTATTTCGGCCTATCTTGATTGCCGAACTCCGACCGTTGGTCCCTCCCTTTGTAATCTTCGAATTATTCTCCTTCGAAGTTTGTACCTATCTTTCTGATCCTTGTTGCCTTCTTTCTGCTTACGAACTTGGATTCATGCCGGGGATTTCTGTTACATTCAACCGCTTTCCTCAACCAAATTAAAAAATAAATCGCCACTCCATTCTTCAGGCGGGCTCCCCGACTTCAACTATAACTTCAAAACTAAATCGCCACTCCATTCTCCAGGCGGGCTCCCTGACTTCAACTACAACTTCAAAACTAAATCGCCACTCCATTCTCCAGGCGGGCTCCCTGACTTCAACTATAACTTCAAAAATAAATCACCACTCCATTCTCCAGGCGGGCTCCCTGACTTTAACTATAACTTCAAAAATAAATCGCCACTCCATTCTCCAGGCGGGCTCCCTGACTTCAACTATAACTTCAAAAATGAATCGCCACTCCATTCTTCAGGCGGGCTCCCTGACTTCAACTATAACTTCAAAATAAAATCGCCACTCCATTCTTCGGGCGGGCTCCCCGACTTCAACTACAACTTCAAAATAAATCGCCACTCCATTCTTCAGGCGGGCTCCCTGACTTCAACTACAACTTCGAAATAAATCGCCACTCCATTCTTCAGGCGGGCTTCCTGACATCAACTATAACTTCAAAACTAAATCGCCACTCCATTCTTCAGGCGGGCTCCCTAACTTCAACTACAACTTCAAAACTAAATCGCCGCTCCATTCTTCAGGCGGGCTCCCCGACTTCAACTATAACTTCAAAAATAAATCGCCACTCCATTCTTCAGGCGAGCTCCCTGACTTCAACTTCAGCTCAAAACTAAATCGCCACTCCATTCTTCAGGCGGGCTCCCTGACTTCAACTATAACTTCAAAACTAAATCGCCACTCCATTCTTCAGGCGGGCTCCCTGACTTCAACTATAACTTCAAAAATAAATCGCCACTCCATTCTTCAGGCGGGCTCCCTGACTTCAACTACAACTTCTAATTTCATCCCATCCTTATCGCCTTCCTTTGTTTTATGTACCATTTTCTTCTTCCTGCATCGCCTATTGGGCCACCTTTTCTTCTGAATTATCTTGTCTTGGAATTGCTTTTCCCCCTGGGTCGTGTTACTTATCTTTTGGCTGCTGGAGATATCTTCGGAACTGCCTATTTACCTGTTAGTGATGATGCTGCTGGGGAAGTATTCTTTATTTCCTTCACCCCTCATTCTCTCTCGGACTAGCCGGGGGTTGAAATGTCATTAACTGTGGATTACCCTGGCGGGGGAACCCTTTTTTTCCTCTTCCTTCTTCCCAGACCTCCTCTGGGACTATGCTTTGGCCTCCTTGAAAAGCTTATGGGATATAATGCTACTGGGGGACTCTCAGAGTTAGTGTTTCATTTTCCAAAGACTGCTGGGGATGAAACCAGGCTCAAAGATCACCCCTCGTGTTTTCCGGCCTCTCTCAATACCATTCTGCTCGGAGCGGGCATTTCCCGAAATCTCGCGTTGTTTTCCATCCTTATCCGCTCGGTGTTTTGCTTTCAAGAAAATTTTCGCAATCGGAGAAAATTTTCTTCCCCAGTTTGATGACCTTCTACGTGGCGTGCTTTTCTGCCGACGAACCCTATTTTCCTGCTTTAAATCAAAGAAAATTTGTTAGTTTCAAAACGCAGTGAGTGGTCGTGCCACTCTTGTTGGGGGCTATTTTCCTTTTCTCTTTCAACTGCTTGGCCTCCCTCGAACTTTTGGGAGCGCCGCTGACACTTGCTGGGGATGATGCTCTTTCCACAGATGGTTTCTCATCTCTCCCTTTTATTCCAACCTTTGGTTTGATCCGACTCTTTTTCAACATGTCGCCCCAATCTTACCATCGGAACGACTTCTGCCTTATTGCCTCGTTCCACGCCTATTCATTTTCATTATACCGCTTTGGGAGACTTGGTAGTAAGCTTTGAAAAAATCAATTTTCGAAAATGAAAGAAAAGAAAAGAATGCTGCCCGCAAATGACAAAAGAAAAAGAAAACTTTTCTGAACTCAAAAATAGGAAAAACTTATCTGAATGTGTGACTGATCCAATGGTTATGCTGCGCCTTTGAGATTAATCTACCCAGTCTATTCATGTCAATCACTTTCTGATGGCCGCGTTTTGCTAGAAGCACACGAATGTCCCAACCTTGTCTCATGCAGACATCTTGTAACCATCTCGCCTTGTCACCTCATAGTGCCCTTTGAAGGGTTTTCACTAATGAGATTCTCTCATTTCTCTCCATCTCCCATCGCCTTAGGGTGCCCGTAAAGGTTTTCACCGCAAGACTCTCTCATTTTATTTCTCTCAACTTTCTCCGCCTTAAGGCGCCCGCGAGGGTTTTCACCGTTAAGAGTCTCTCATTTTCGCTTTCCTTTCCCTGCGGTGGGGTATCACCCATGAGATTCCCTCTAGAGCATTATCCCTTTTCGGCTTGTGCATCCTGGATTCAATCGAGGGTCGGAAGGTCACTTTTGGCTTTCATTCGCACGATTTTGCATTTCTCGAATACTGATCGAGAGGTCTTCTTCGGTCGTTAATGTGGTTTTGTGCGTGAGGCTAAAGAAAAGGGGTATAACCTCAACGGTTAGCTCATTACAACTTTCGGAATCCGCACCATTTTTCAAATGAAACAATGACTTCTGCCCCAGTTTTGTTGCTTGGGGAACTTTGATTTTTATTTTTATTATGACCGAGCCGTGTGGCGCCTACGTATCCTTCTTGAGGAATCAGGTCGAACGTAGTTCACTTTTTCTTGTGTCTTTTCTTTGTTTCTTTTTTTTTATTTTGTTACACATCTTCCTTGGTGATTCCGAAAGAGGGTGTATGAAAGGATTATTAAGGCTCAAAGGGGAAAACAAAGGTTAAAGTGTTTGGGTAGTAGAAAAATTGCCTCTGTCATTTCATTCTCCGAAAAATGCCAAAATACATACAGACGAAACCAATCGTTGACAAATACATTAAAGAATTACACATAATATCTCTTGACCGCATCGGAATTGATAGCCATATCAGTGCATCTTCCCTCAATATCAGTTAGACATAGCGCGCCATTGGATAATACCCTAGTCACAACAAACGGTCCCTGCCAATTTGGAGCGAACTTGCCTTTCGCTTCGGCCTGATGTGGTAGAACTCTTTTCAACACATGTTGTCCCACTTCAAATTTCCTGGGATGTACCTTCTTGTTATATGCTCTTGCCATTCTCTTTTGATACAATTGGCCATGACATACTGCTGTCAATCTCTTTTCGTCGATCAAGCTCAATTGCTCTAATCGGGTTTTGACCCATTCATCATCGTCGATCTCAGCTTCACCGACAATTCGGAGGGATGGAATTTCAACTTCTGCGGGTATTACTGCTTCAGTCCCGTATACCAACAAGTAAGGAGTTTCACCTACCGAAGTCCGGACGGTAGTGCGATAACCCAACAGTGCAAATGGTAACTTTTCATGCCATTGCTTAGACCCCTCTACCATCTTCCTCAATATCTTCTTTATGTTCTTGTTTGCTGCCTCAACCGTACCATTTGCTTTGGGACGATATGGTGTGGAATTTCGGTGTGTAATCTTGAACTGTTGGCAGACCTCCTTCATCAACCTGCTGTTAAGATCGGCGCCGTTATCTGTGATGATTATCTTTGGAATTCCAAACCTGCAGATGATGTGGGAATGTACGAAGTCCACCACCGCCTTCTTGGTTACTGATTTGAAGGTTTTAGCCTCCACCCACTTGGTAAAATAGTCGATCGTTACCAGAATGAACCTATGACCATTGGAAGCCGCAGGTTCTATAGGTCCGATAACATCCATACCCCACGCAACAAACGGCCATGGTGCCGACATTGTATGCAATTCGGTCGGTGGAGAATGAATCAAATCTCCGTGTATCTGACACTGATGGCATCTTCGCACGAAACTTATACAATCACGCTCCATAGTGAGCCAGTAATATCCTGCTCGAAGAATATTCTTTGCCAATACATACCCGCTCATGTGTGGTCCACAAACTCCGGAATGTATATCTGTCATCACTGTTGTGGCTTGACTCGCATCTATACATCTTAACAATCCCAAATCCTGGGGTTCTTTTGTACAGTACCCCTCCACTAAGGAAAAATCCGTTCGCCAAATGCCGAATAGCCCTCTTTTGGTCTCCAGTTGCCTGCTCTGGGTATATTCCTAACCTGAGGTACTCTTTGACATCATGAAACCATGGCTCACCATCCATCTCTTCTTCTATCACATTACAATAAGCATGTTGATTCCGGACCTGGATATGTAACGGATCGACACGAACCTTGTCCGGGTGATGTAGCATTGACGCTAAAGTAGCTAGAGCGTCGGCAACCTCATTATGCATCCTTGGGATGTGCCTGAATTCTACTGATCGAAAGCGCTTGGTCAGATCATGCAAACACTGACGATACGGGATAAGCTTTAAATCTCCGGTTTCCCATTCTCCCTGAATCTGATGTACCAGAAGGTCCGAGTCCCCCAAGACCAAGACGTCCTGTACATCCATGTCCACCGCTAATCGCAACCCCAAGATACATGCCTCGTATTCAGCCATATTATTGGTATAATGAAAACGCAGTTGAGCAGTAACAGGGTAATGATGTCATGTTTCAGAGATAAGCACAGCCCCTACTCCGACTCCTTTTGCGTTTGCCGCTCCGTCGAAGAAAAGCTTCCAACCTGGCTCCTCGGTTAGTTCCAACCCATCAATTTGCAATACTTTTTCATCTGGAAAATACGTCCTCAGAGGTTCGTATTCGTCATCAACAGGATTCTCGGCTAAGTGATCGGCTAGGGCTTGAGCTTTCATAGCCGTCCTTGTCACGTATATGATGTCGAACTCTGTAAGTAATATTTGCCATTTTGCCTAACCTCCCTGTAGGCATAGGTTTCTGGAAAATATACTTCAACGGATCCAAACGCGAAATGAGGTAAGTGGTGTAAGAAGACGAATAATGTTTCAACTTTTGGGCTACCCAAGTCAAAGCGCAACATGTCTTTTCTAGATGAGTGTACTTGACCTCGTGGACTGTGAATTTCTTACTGAGGTAGTAAATGGCCCGTTCCTTCCTGCCAGTAAGATCATGCTGCCCCAGTACGCAGCCGAATGATTTTTCCAAAACCGTCAGATAAAGAATCATGGGTCTGCCCGGTTCAGGCGGAACTAGTACGGGTGGGTTTGACAGATACCCTTTGATTTGGTCAAATGCTTCCTGACATTCTGTCGTCCATTCTATCGCAGCGTCTTTCTTCAACAAACGGAATATGGGTTCACAGGTTGCTGTAAGCTGAGCAATAAACCTACCGATGTAATTTAACCTTCCCAACAGACTCATTACCTCTGTTTTATTCTTTGGCGGGGGTAGCTCTCTGAATGGACTTGATTTTGGATGGGTCCAACTCAATGCCCCGTCGGCTGACGATGAATCCTAGCAACTTTCCTGATGGAACTCCGAATGCGCATTTGGCCGGATTGAGCTTGATGTCATATCTTCGAAGTCTTTGAAAGAACTTCCTGAGGTCGGCAACGTAGTCTTCTTGACGTCTGGATTTTATGATCACATCATCCACGTACACTTCAATTTCTTTGTGTATCATGTCATGGAATACCGTAGTCATCGCCCTCATGTATGTTGCCCCTGCATTCTTCAAACCGAACGGCATCACTCGGTAGCAATAAGTCCCCCACGGTGTGATAAAAGCCGTCTTTTCTGCGTCCTCTTCATCCATCAAGATCTGATGATATCCCGCGTAGCAGTCCACAAAGGATCCGATTTCACGTCCGGCGCAATTATCAATCGGGATATGGATATTGGGAAGCGGGAAATTATCCTTAGGACTCGCCTTGTTGAGATTGCGGTAGTCCACGCATACTCTGATCTTTCCGTCTTTCTTTGGCACCGGTACTATGTTAGCCAACCATTCAGGGTATCGAGTGACGCGAATGACTTTCGCCTGCAACTGCTTGGTTACTTCCTCCTTGATCTTCACACTCATCTCCGTCTTGAATTTCCGCAGTTTCTGCTTGACGGGAGGATACGCCGGATCAGTGGGTAATTTATGAACCACTAGATCAGTGCTGAGTCCCGGCATGTCGTCGTACGACCATGCGAAAATGTCTTTAAATTCCATGAGTGTTTTGATCAACTCTTCTCTTAGGTTGGGTTCAATATGGACACTTATTCTGGTTTCTTTGACGTCATCTGTGTCCCCCAGATTAACAGCCTCAGTATCATTTTAATTTGGTTTGGGTTTTTCCTCGAAGTGACTTAATTCTTCACCGATTTCTTCTACGGCTTCATCATCGCCGTACTCTGACTCACTCTCGTCACTTCTTATTTCATGCGTTATTATTTCCAAACCCGATTGACTTTCTAGACCGGGTTGATTAATCTTTAAGCACGCCATATCATTAAGATCAGTTGAAAGAAGGCTGTTCAGAAAAGTAAAAAGAAGGAAAATAAACAAAATTAGACACGAAGGGAACAAAATTTCATTAATGGGAACAGTACAAGGAAAAACAAACTTGCAAACTTAAATCAAAATGAACTAAAACAAACGAATTTTACTCCGGGGACAACCCCTAACATGAAATTTCGAAAGAAAACAATCCAAAACAAACTACCAAGACTCCTTCCGGACAGGAGAGGAGTAGCCTTCCAATTATTCAGTTTTGCTTTCGGTCCCACAAACTGTATCTCGGTATGGCTGGATCCTTCACCATCTTCGAGCATACATACATCTACGAATAGGTCCTCGAATTTTCTTAAGAACTCTTTGTCTGGCCTAACCATAGGACCGGGAATCTTTGTCGTCGGATGTCCTCTTACTCCGGACCGAACAAAAGATTGGGAAAGGCGTGGAACCGGCTTCGGGAGCACCCATGTCTTCTGCTTATTCCTTTTGGCTCGCTGGATGTCCTCTGATGTTGGCTTGAATCCCAAACCAAAGGTTCCCACGTTTTCGACCACAGATACCGGTTGTATGATTCCTTGCAGAGATGCACCTAGACCTTTGCCGAGTATGAATCCGTGTCTCAACATTTCATGAGCCACCATGACGTCTGCAGTAATTATTCTGTCATTGGGAATGCACTCCCCTTCTGGAACTCGGTTGGCGGATAGCACATCGCAGATCTGGTATACCCATGGCCCAACATCTTCTTCTGTCTCAACAAAGGGGATGATGGTGCCTGGTTGTAGATCGTTCTCTCCATGGACAACGATCTCCTGTTGGTCCCACTCAAACTTGACGAGTTGGTGTAAGCTGGATGGAACTGCTCTTGCGGCATGGATCCACGGTCGCCCTATCAGAAGGTTATATGACACCACCATGTCCAGCACCTGGAATTCCATGGTGAACTCCACTGGCCCAATTGTCAAGATTAACACTATGTCCCCAACCGACGCCTTGCCTCCTCCATCAAACCCTCGAACACATATGTTGTTCTTGCGTATCCTGCCGATGTCCACTTTCAACTTGTCCAGCGTAGAGAGAGGACAGATGTTAGCACTGGATCCATTATCGACAAGGACTTTGGTAACCACCGACTCCTCACACTTTACCGTAAGATATAAAGCCTTGTTGTGCTCGGTGCCTTCCTCAGGCAACTCATCATCGGTGAAGGTGATCCGATTCGCTTCGAAGATCCTATTGGTGATCTTCTCCAAATGACTCACCGAGATTTTATCAGGTACGTGGGCCTCATTCAAAACTTTCATCAAAGCTTGCCGGTGTTCCTCGGAATGTATCAGCAAGGACAGCAATGAGATTTGCGCAGGGGTTTTCTTCAGCTGTTCTAAGACAGAATAATCATGCAGCTTCATCTTTTTCGGGAATTCTTCTGCCTCTTCGTCAGTTACCGGCTTTTTCAATGTTGCCGGAGTGATCTTCCTCAATTCCGTAGGGGCAAAACATCTCCCCGAGCGGGTCAAACCTTGCGCTTCGCAAACTTCCTCTTTCACTTCCTTTCCTTTGTAGGTTGTTGTAATCCGAGCATAATTCCATGGAATAGTTCTGCTATCAGTTATTGGCAACTGTATTGCTGGCTTGATGATGAAAGGATCCATTCGAACGCCTGCTACCGTCAAGACGGGCTTGGTTGCTGCCCCTGGTACAACTATTTTTGCTTCCCCCGGCCTCACCGGTACTCCGCTCACACTTCCCTTTCCTGCTTCCGTCCCTCCTGGTATGTCCTTCTTGCAAATAGATGACTCATCAAGGCTCGAACCGTTTCTCATTCCTACCCCGCTAGACTTGATCATCATTACAGTCTGAGAGGTTTTCTCCTTTCCTTCTTCGACCCGTACCAACTCGATCATGTTGGTCTCATGATGAGTTGGAAGTGGGTTTTGGTTGATGTTGGGCTCTGTTGGAGTCTGAACCTCAATCCTGCGAGTGTCGATGAGCTCCCGGATGGCCGTTTTCAACCTCCAACATTTTTCCGTGTCGTGTCCTGGGCATCCTGAGCAGTATGCACAATTTACTGAATGGTCCAGGTTCTTTGGAAGAGGGTTTGGTAGCTTAGCTTCAACCGGATTTAGCAACCCTACTTGCTTCAATCGGTGGAACAGACTGGTGTAAGACTCTCCCAAGGGAGTGAAAGTCTTTGGCCTTGGCGCCCTGTCGCCCTTGAATGCCTGGTTCGGACGAAAACTCGCGCCCGAGGGGTTTCTGTAAGCTCTTGGGGGTGGATAGTTGTTTTGCGGGTTTGGTGCACGCCACGGTGCATGGACGGGAGGTGCAGAATAGGACTGTGCGTGATGGACAGTAAAATGGGGATCAGGTGTTGGATAGTAATGTTGCGGGTGGTTATATGGATTGTGGAAGTAATTTTGGTGGTGAGGCTGGGGCGGGCTATATTGGGGTGCGGGGCCTCTGTTTCTGAACCATGTCCCGGACTCGACCGCCGCGACTTCCTCTTTCCTCTTTTTCCCGAGTACTCCTCCAGTACCACTTTGGATAGCCTGAGTGGTGGCTTTCAATGCTGAGTAGCTCATGATCTTGTTGGCATTCAAACCTTCCTCGATCATAGCCCCCATTTTTGTCACCTCAGTGAATGATTTGCCCACGGACGTTACCAGATGTCCGAAATAGGTTGGCTCTAGTGTCTGCAAGAAATAATCCACCATCTCGCTCTCTCTCATAGGCGGATCTACCCTTGCTGCCTGTTCCCTCCAGCAGAAACCAAATTCCCTGAAACTTTCAGCGGGTTTCTTCTCTAATTTTAGCAATGATAGGCGGTCGGGGATTATTTCAAGATTGTACTGGAACTGCCCGATAAAAGCTTGAGCCAAATCATCCCACGTAAACCATCTGCTGGGGTCCTGTCTAGTGTACCACTCCAGCGCAGATCCTCCCAGACTCTGACCGAAGTAAGCTATCAGAATCTCGTCCCGTCCTCCGGCTCCTCGCATTTTACTACAAAACCCTCGGAGGTGGGCTACTGGATCACCATGCCCCTCGTATAGGTCAAACTTGGGCATTTTGAACCCGGCCGGCAACTGGACATCGGGGAACTTACACAGATCCTTGTAAGCGACACTGACCTGGTTGCCCAAACCGTGCATGTTCCTGAAGGACTGCTCCAAGCTTTTAACTTTTCTAATAACTTCCTCATGTTCCGAACTTTGGAAGTGCTTTTCCGGTTCTGCCGGATTATCCCAGTGAGGGGTGTGTGATTGCGGTTCAGGAGCCCTAAAAGTAGGCTCTGGAGGATAGTAAGAGTTGTCATGGATCTGAACATGCGGCTCGCCGGACGGCCTTTGTAGAGTAGCAGGTGGAGGTGCCACAAAAACAGGGGTGACTGGAGGAGGATTTGGTTTGGATGGTGGAGTGTGAGTGGCATAAGGGTTTTCCCCCTGAAAGTATGGATAGATCGGGGCGCTTGTCGAAGGATCGATGGGTGGATGTTCTGGAGCTGAGGCGAGAGTAGGGAGGTTTGGTGAGGATTGTCCCCTAGCCCAAGCTAGGTGCATCTCTGTTATCTGATGTCTCAACCGTTCTACCTTCTCTTTCATTATTTGCATCTCCGATTTCTCTTCCTCGAGACTTTTACCGGAACTAGACATGCTTGCTGTAATTGGCCCTTTAGATCTAGTACGGTAATGGTGGCTGGCCAGTATATTCTGTCAAACCAACTGCTAAACATTTCTGGAAATGCAACAAACTTGTTAGTTTACCGAATCTAACAGATATGTTATAGCACGTTGGATGTAATGCACCTAACCAAATAACCCTTTCTACATGTACTCGTAACATGCGTCATTCCAGCTTTTCTCTTTTTCTTTTTTTCTTCTTTTTCTTTTCTCTTTTTCAACTATCCTTGAAAGCCTTATTGTTATTAACCTTCGTATCCTTTTCCTTTCTTTTTTAGTAATGGTCGAATCTTATGTGGATTGCCTACGTATCACGTCCCCGCGTGAATCAGACCGAGCACAGTTCTGGTAACAAGATTGTGGCAAAATTCAGTAACTTTTATATCAAATAAAACCTTAAAGTTACAAAACACGTCTTACAACAATCAGCAAAATAAAAGAAATGCTTGACTCGGGAAAGTAAAGATAAAAATGCCAACTAGCTTGACCCAATATTTCAAAAATACATTTTTAATCAAAAATCTAATGCTCTAAAATTCCTGGGGGCCCGCGAGGCATCATTCGGCCTTGCCGCGGGCCTTGGTGTGAGGTCCTTGTGCAGTCCCCTTAACTCTCTCATGATCTGATGAACATAACCCATAACCGAAGCAAAAAGGTCGGTGCGAGGCATTTGTTCACAAGCTAAGCACTTCGTGGTGACATAATGCCCGATTTCCCCAATTCTGTCTTTGATCATGTCCCTTTCTCTGAGTAGCCGTTCTATCTGCTGGTTTTTCGCCCCCAATCTTTGAGCGTTGTTGGTGACTTGGTCTAGGAGCCTGTCTATTTGTTCTTGCAGTCGAGCCATCAAATTGTGGCAACGGTCGAGGTCCGCTCTGGCATCTTGGGCTTGCTTGAAAACCCGCTCCCTGAGGATAACATTTGCCTCCCTTAGACTAGTGATGGTCTCAGTGTAATCTTCCTCCACCCGTTGTAGGTGAAGTGCATGTTGATGTGCCTCCTTTCTCCAGCTAGCACGGATCCTCATTGTTTGGGCTTTCGACTCTTCCAATTCCCTTTGGACATCGGCAACTTGGCTTCTCAGACCCTTTGTCAATTTTTCGTCTGCTCGACTCCTCAACTGTCTGTCAACATCCCTTTTCATTTGCTGGATTTGAGCTCTCAAAAAGTCATTTTCTTGTGCCAACTTCTTTTTATCTCCTTCGTTGGCGGCGGCTTGCATATCCATTTCAAATTGGAGCTCCTGGGTCCGTTGCTCTATCCTGCTAATTTTTGTTCTATAAGCCTCTTCTCTGGCCAACCAGTCCCATTGTTCTTGTGACGCTCCAGCAAACTCCCTGAGGTGGGGCCTTTTTGTGAGCCTTTGATGCTCCAGTTCTCTGCTATACCATGCGGGGTATTCCGACGATACTTCACCCCGGGCTCGATCTCGCACTCGAGTGTCTATCTTCAATGTTTGACATTCACTCCAAATCTTTCGGACCAACGCTTCAGGGAACTGTCCTCCCGGTCCAATTTCAACCACATGTGGGCTGAGGTCTTCTTCTTTTGGGATTATTTGGCATCGTCCCAACTGTCTCAATACTCGACCTGGGGCGTAGGGCTGGATGCTGTTGAGGCCCATTAGCAACAAATATGATTCCGTGGCCGATGCATATATGACTTCTTCCACGGGTAGCCAGCCGAATGTCCATTCTATCTTGCTGGCTGGAATCAAACGCAAAAGTCGTATCCATCCGCTAATCCCTTCTGGCAAATCATGTCCCTCGACCCTCGTAGGGAATTCTTCTACACAGGTTTTCTCCGATAAACTATACCTCATAAACTGCGGGCGACGACATAAGTGATCGATCATCCACATTTGGAGCAGTACGTTGCAAGCTTCAAAGAAGACCCCTCCGGCTTTGCAGATAGTGAGTGCACGAGAGATATTTGATATTATCATGGGAGCCAAAGTACTGTTGTTTTGTTTCATCAGAGTGTTGACGACCTCTGCCACTTGTATGTTGATATTCCCGTCTTTTCTAGGAAATATTAATGAACCTAGGAAAGCTATCATGAAGGCGATGCGTCTATGCTCCTCCCATTTTAACTGGTTGTCTCCGCTGCAGATTTTGCTTTTGTGTTTGTTGAAGCCCCCATAATGACCATATTTGTCATATAGAAATGCTAAAGTGCGGAACCCTTCTGATAAGTCTGGGTTGTGTACAGTTCTGCGGATTTTCACAGTATCCAAAAACCTATGTACTGTCACTACCCTCGGCACAATGAGATATTGTTCCCTCATAGGGACCTTTGGTCTTCCGATATATCCGGCCAATTCTTCTAATGTTGGTGTGAGTTCAAAGTCTAAAAAGTGGAACACATTGTGTGCTCTGGATCCCAGAAAGAGATCAAGGCTCGTATGATGTCTCCTCTCGGGGAATATTTAGTAGCCCCACTAGATCTCCCAGGTACAGCTTAACTGTGTCTTGTCCTTGCTCGCCCAAGTCGCTCCACCACCTATGCAAACTTAAGGGGACCTTGTTTATGATAGCTTCGGTTGTATTCCGACTCGTGCTCATTCTGCACATTTATTAAGGTAGTTTTTAGATAAAAAAATCTTTATTTGACCCAAACAAAACTATCTTTTTCTAAAAAAAAAATGAAACGGGCCACAGGAATTGACTGGTCAAAATATTAAGACTGGTGAAATGGTGGTCGTCGAAAACTTATTTTGAGATAAAGGGGAGTTGGACCCGTTAAAGGCTGCCTACGTATCTCACACCTGGTGAGAATCAAACCCGCGTAGTTCGGTCCGTCGAAACAACTATTTTAGAGAAAACACATTTTGTCAAGAAAACCATTTTGTTGGCAAAGTCAACCTTCCGTCGTTTTTTATCGGCCAACTAAATTTATTGACTTGTTGGTAAAACACATTTTTTGTATTTGTTGAAAAAATATTTATTTCCCCATACTATTTCCTTTTGTTTTTCTTCCGTATTAAAAAGCCGGTCAGCATGCCGGTCTAAATAAATGCTTACAACAAATATGATATAGCAAGATGGTCTTTTCATTTCGGGTTGCCTGTCCTAGACGGACCCAACCCCTGTGTTGAGTCCCCTAAGTCAGATATGATGCAAATAAACGTCCTAAATCTACGCTCAATATCCTGATGCTTTTCAATGGTACTAGACCGTGTACCCGAGCAGACAACTCGGATTTGAGGAGGGAGCTACGTACCGAGGACCCGCGGGATCGTCCGGCTTTGTAACTTATCCCGCCTCTTTTCTTATTTTTGGTATTGACACTAACAGAAAAGGGGAGTCTCAACCAGTAAGCACATCCCCGGGGGTAAGAAGAGAAGGGTTTGCGGTACAGTTTTATATACAGTTCACGCAATATCAAAGCGGTAAACATATAGCAGTTTATATATACAGTGCAACTAATATCAAAGCGGTAGACATGTAGCACATTAATTAAACATATAATAAAATCAGATATAAGCAAAAACAACAATTTAACTGAGCTCGAATTCTTAAACCCCGAACCGAAGTTCGGGGTTACTTATCCCCAGCAGAGTCGCCAGAGCTGTCACACCTCCTTTTTACCGCACCCGCGGGAGCGCGAGGGAGTTTTTCCAATTAAAGGACAATCGAAACGGGATCAATTTATTTAATTCAGAGTCGCCACTTGGGAAAATAATGGTGTCCCAAGTCACCGGTTTGATCCCGAACTGAGGAAATTTATGACTCTGTAATATAGTCTGCGAAACTGGAAACCTGGATAAGGAATTCTGTTAACCCGAGAGAAGGTGTTAGGCACTCCCAGATTCCGTGGTTTTAGCACGGTCGCTCAACTGCCATTTTGTTTCTATCTGATTTCTTTATGTATGCTATTTGTATGCTTTTATATTCCGCTTTAATTCTTAGAAGAATTACGACGTCACGAAAACACATTTAGGGTCGCACCGCAACCAGTACGCCTGCGACTTCAATGTATTTCAGTTTCGCCAAGAATAAGATTTGGGTCACATAAATGCGCACCCGTAATTAGGAAAGCATTTTATTTACAAATCGTGCCTAAAGAGTCTATCGTGTTGTTAACTTTGTGAAAGACCGAGAAATTCGGTAAACGATCCTTCCAAATCTACCATTTTTCATAACAGTGTATTTGAGGGCCCCACAATTGTGTATTTTTTGTTTGATGAGGTTCGTATCATCTTTATTATTAAAAGGCCGGTCCTAAAGCAAACTAAAATTTTCTATTTATTTGTCATTAAAGGCCAATTAATTCAAAAATATAAATTCGAGCCTCGAACGCAAGTCCTTATTCAAACAAAAGGGAAGACCTTTTTAGCTTGAACCCGCTACCTAATTTGAAACTCAATCTTATATTTTTCAATTAAATTTCTCATTTACCTATGTAATTTAAGATTTTTTACTTATAACAAATTTGGGCCTACAAAGGCCCAATTCCTATAATACCTTAACAATTTTATTTGGGCTCAAGCCAAGCTCAACGTGCATTTGGCCCGACATGACTCGAAACTTCCGATCTCATGGCCAGCTTAACATCTAATTCACAATGGGATTCCATTTTTAATAATACACAAAGCAATAATTGAGCTAACTTGCTAATTATTGTGGGATAATCATTACGATAGTGGAGCATTGAATTATAGATTTTATGACAAGTGGAACTTAAGGACCTATCAACGTCTAAAATGAACTAAATTATATAAAAGGTGCGACTACTGATTTTTGAATGAAACATTGGACGACTAACGTGATAAACTGTAATTCCAGTTCGATTTCGATATTTCAAATGCTAACATTTAACTAAGTGGGGCATCATTACTCATGAGTTAATAGCAGAACAATTTACACATGTATTGAAGCTTTAAGCTTAATCAAATGGCTAAAGACCGTTTATTGGATTTAAAATGAACATAAAGCTTATACACTAACATTTATATCTAGGGTTCAGTTTTTGTAAACACTTAGCATACAAAATTATTATACTATATAAAAATACTTATTCTTTAATTCAGAGTTAATTAGTCCGCATTATTACAACCCTGTCTAACAATCTATTTGAATTAGATAACCATATTTAATTAACTATGACTCATGTCATTTCGAGGGTTCAGTTCAATAATCCGATATCATACAACATTTAATCACTAATAACTCACTCTAAAAAGAAATGATCTTCATTATGCATACATCTACCATTCGTATAACAGACAACACATAACTAAGGTCAACTAGGAAACACAAGCGGCCTTCGATTGAACAATGGTTCTTGACTGTTTCATGTCTAACTTCAATCAAAAAAGGTTACAGAATTGTGTACCTGGCAATTACGAAGAGGAGAAGTCAGTTGCAGCAGCAGTGAGACACAACAAACAACCACAACACCAACAGCAAGAACAACAACCACAACACCAACAGCAGGAGCCAAGATCAAACAAACAACAGAAGCATGCAACAAACTACCACAACAACGACCTCAACAACAAAACAGCAGCAACAACAGCCACCACAACAACACAGACCAACAGCAACAATAGCAGCAACCACAGAAGCAACAACAACAAACCAACACCACCACCCTCGACAACACACAGCAGCAAACAAACAGTCTCTACAACAACTGAATAACAGCAACAACAACCTCTACAATGACAGAATAACAGTAACAACGACAGTGGCCAACCCTCAATGGAACAGTGACACAATGTGTATGTGTGTGTGTATTTCTGCTTATTCGTGTGTCCTCCTCATATCTGCCTATTCCCTCTATATATATTCAAATTTCTCAACTGGCCATCCTATCCTTAGAATTGTTTTTACCCTCTGACCAGCCCATACCCTGCTCTGTTTTTTTACCACTTAGACTTGTCTAAGCATGGGTGTTATTAGTTTAAACAGTAACCTCTGTCCAGACATGGCTAAGTGCCCTGCTGGTGACAACAGGTTCCACTGCTCAGCTCCATGTGCAGGGCATTAAAATATTCTAAATGCTAAACCTTAACTTCCTAATTAGCTAATTCGAATCTTAATTTCAGTGTCAATCAAACACTCCAATTCAATTCAAAAGTGCTAATCAATGTCCGGAATCTCAAACAAATCAAACCTATGCAGTTAAACGACGACATCTAATCAACTACAACACATAACAATGATAACAAATTAATTAGCCACAACAATGATTCTGAAAATCTCGGCAAAAATGAAACCCAAATATTCGACGACGCTAATCGAAACGAATAACTATCCTATGACAAGCACATTCGAACAACTAACAGAATGCAAATTGACCAAATAAAGGTCTTGGGAGATGAAGAACAAAACAGAAAACTAAAAGAAGAGATAAAGGATAAAATTCACATCATTAACACACTAACATATGAAGAAAGAAAGAAAAATACCATGTAAGGAGAAAACCGCACTCGAACGAACCTCGGACCCATCTTGGATTCAACTCGGGCTTGGACCTTTTGTTTTTGAGGCCAATGGATCTTAATTGAGATGTTTTCAATAGTGAAAACATCCCAATTAAGGTCTATTAGACCTCAATTAGGCAGGAATCGAGTTTAGGGTTCATGGCCGAGATTTTGGGGCTCGACTGGTTCTGGCAAGATTCGAACAAAAATAAGGCCGGTGGGGGTATGAGGGAGCTCATAGGAAGCTATGGTGTGATTTTGGTGAGGTTTGGCATGGTTTTCAAATCCCGGCGACCTTTGATTCAATATTCGACACGCTCGAAACGGATTCGAGACTAACGGAGGCCGGATTCGAAGAGAGGGAGGTGAGGAGAAGGGTTGGTGTAAATTTGGTGGCCGTTGGCCTACCGGAACCGCCGTGAGGCGATTTCCGGCGGGCGGAGCACGGTGGTGGGCGGCGAGGTTGATTCGTCTCTAAGAGAGACGACGAGTGTAAGGGGGGTCCGGCTTGGGGGCGGGGTGGGCTTTTGGGATTTATATACCAATGTGAGAAATAAATCCTGGCCGTTTGATCTGATGAGATCAACGGCCTGGATCGTTTCATTTATCCAAACGATATCGTTTGGTCGTTTATTGGAGCCGGGTTGTCTGTGGGTTGATTGGGTCGGGTTGCATAACGGGTTGGGGGATGAAGCATTGGTCGTTGGATCCACTGAATCGAACGGCCCAGATCAGTGCTCCTTGAACGGGTAGACAGGGGAGATCGTGGCCCTAGGATCAATTCGAAATGAACGGCCACGATCGAGGACGGGTTGGACTGGACCAGAGGTGATTCGCTTGGGCCTGGTTTTGGCCTAAGCTTTGGCCCAAATCTGCTCTCCTTATATCCTGAAACTACACTCCATGTTGCATTATATATACATATATATATATATATATATATATATATATATATATATATATATATATATAATCAAATCGACTTGTAACACCTATAATTAATTTTTAGTAACAATTAACACAATTAACTACCAAATTGTACATTAAATGACAAGAGCTAAAAAATACCTCCTTTTTATGACTTTTCATTTTCGCAAAATAAAACTTAACTATTTCTAAGTACGGAATTAACCCTGCAAGTATAAATGCGACGTATTTGGTATATGTATTTTGATGGTTAACTTAAGCAAACAGACACGGACCCACAAATGCAAGCGATAAGAAAAAGAACATGTGATCCCCAAACATTGCAAACAAACAAAACTCTTTTATTTTTGATATTTTGGGAGTAATTCGTGTGAGGCAAAAATCACGTGCTCACACACAGGCTCCAATAAGAACGATCTGAACACACTCGAATCATGACAACTGACTCGCACAAAGAGCCATAATTCAAATTCTTCCATACCATCACAACACATAACTGAGATTCTCGTCTCACATCATAGAATTAGAGTGCCTGAATCCTCCTCGAAAGGTCATAACATCACGTGGCCTTGCCACAACTCATGATTCTATCCAAACACTATTACCCATGGAGCATCTCAAGTCGAAATGCTCAAAACGGTCAGCCACACACATATTTAGGTCTGACTCAAGCAATCAATCACACGCGGTGATACATTTAGTATATGCTATCGAATCTTGAATGGACACAACCGATGTGCTATTCCCCGAGCGATACCCAATACGGACTATTCCTCAGAAGAGAGGAAGTATTGTATACAAGGTACATATAGGAAGCTATATTTCCCACATCACACTGTTGCGGCGCGCAACCCGTTCCAATAGCATCCTGTGGCGGCGTGCCACCCGATCCAGATACCATATATGTGGCAGCGTGCCACACGATCCAGATACTATACATGTGGCGGCGTGCCACCCGATCCACGCATAAATCTAGCAAAAGGGAATGCACATCGACTCACGTTGCTCATTGCAACAAACATGTATATATAGCCTCGAGCTCGGTCACATGAAACGCATCCGACAAAGTTCCTCAATACCGGAACTGAATCAATGGTAGATACCTCTACACTGACATCCGCCACGAAGGCCCAACTGGCAAAGCAATACCTACCAACCGTCCGCCGGCTCTAGGGTACATCCACCCTACTGGAGCATGATCTGATGCGCTCTGCCATGCAGTTTGCGACATGTTTCTGACATAGTCCATATCACATTAGTCTAGACAGTCTGACTTATGACAACCAACCTGCAATCATATATCATTATTCAAATTCGTCATATCAAGTGACGAGATAGCCACTAGGGCTTCCAATTTCCGATAACCGCTACACTGTGCCGATACACACGATATACCACCGCTGCGCAGGCGGGTTACGAGAACTTCTAGTCTCCAACACATACATAACACAGGAATCACTATGCCCGATTCCGTACTTCACCGTATGATTACATAACGCACCTCAAGCGTCCATTCATACCACGAAAGCCATTCATAAATTTCACTATGTCATCAACGACTCAATTATTACAGTCGATCCAACGGGAGAATACCACCATACCGCTAGATATTATCAATTTATTTTACCTGCCCTTTTTTACCATAGACTCTGCCGAAATACTAGCATAGCAGTACCATTCTCCTAAATCACCAGGAAGATTGATTCTCAGATTATCTGCAGCTGCTCACGCTGTTTGAGGGTTTTAATGACTTCCCATATAATGAATTGATCTCAAAACCTTGAACATGTCGTTATCAACTTTCCATAACACATCGCATACACCATACCACACTAAGACAATAGGGAAAATTCATATCCCTTTCCCTACGCCGCAAACATCGGCGCACTTAACTAGTCAAGGACTTTCATGATCCCATATAGAGAAAACTCATTACACATTCCAAGCTTTACATACCAACAGGAAATACACTTATTTTCAAACCACGGTAAAACACATCACAAACCCTTTCTCCCAATTACATTGCATAAGTTAAATTGCCAGGACTGAGTCCTTATACCCATACCGAGTTACACAACCGCCAATACTCAAAAGCTTTATTGCACAATATCGGCGAGACTCATTACTTCAAACATATACCAGGAATTAATCGTATTCCTTATCATACCGTTTCGGTTTATTAACAAGTTGATCCATTTACCCAATTTCCTTTCCGATTCATCTTTAATTTAATACTAGTCTTTATTGCAGCACCACAATGCCTCAACCCATGTTACCACACAAGACTCGTACATAAGACCATACGGTCTAAGACCCATAGGCCACTGAATACTCTCTCAATTGTTTCCCAAAAATACCACATTCTACAATACTTTGTTTTGAAGAACTTCCTGCGATTTGAATTTGTTATCAATACCTTTCAATACGGATACAAAGAATCTCATCATCCCCATAACATAACAAAAGTCTTGATTTCTTCTAACGAAACCACGGTCTTTAGCCACGTACACAATCTTAAGGCACCTGACTGTTGCAAGCGTAAATCTTGAACACCGCAAGGCTATTCTCGGGCGTCATTCACCCTTAACCAGTTATAATTCAACTGCCTTATTAAACAGAACCACTCGAGCCTTAATAGAACTCCGACACCGCAGAACATGATTACATACGGATACAATTAACTATCTTTCTTTTCTATACATCAAACATTCTTTAGCAATAGCCACTCAAAACCTCCTAGTATTTTCTCACATCTACGAAGCACCATAACCTTCGTCGGAATTTTTCCCAACATGCTTGGGGACAGAACCATCATAGCACACAATAGTGCAATCAGTTAGTCAATAACAACCTCCCCAACTTGGCTCGGAGCCATACATCAAAGCACTTTTAGCCACTCATAGCATTCTTACTCAATTGATGCTCCAATGTTACAGTGAGATTAAACTCGAGCTATTTACAAACTTTGGCGGAGACTCGAATCATCGTAAATCTTAACTCTTTTGAAATTCTCGTATTCATTCACACGCAACAGCTAAGCCTATTCCATAGGCGACAACATTTTTTTTTTTTAAGTCCCAAAATTTTCAAAAATTTCGGCAGAGTTTCCTTTGTAATTGGGCCTATCTACCTGCCAGAGAACCACCAAAATCATGCTAACGACACGTCCACAAATTGACAAAGCATCACAATGTATATCAACAATATTAATCTCAATACCACCTGTATTATATTATCAAAATTGATACGTGGACATGCGTTTCACCTATTTGAATCATAACACATAGAAAATACATTTCAACCCTCCATTATCTGGGCTATTCCACCAAGTAAGAACATTTTCTTTCCTTAATATTTCTCTATACCTTCCATTGCCATAGACATTACACAGTACCAACATACTCATTACATAGCTATCTCGCCGCCATTCCCACAATCAGGGACAATACTAAACATATAAGTTCATAATACCAGCTCGTAAAATTAGCACCTCGGTGCTCAAGCCATAGGCAAAGATTCGGCCTCAAGTCCTTCAAACGGCCCAACATAAAACTTACGGAGTTTACATCTCGCCCCCTAATCAAGAAATCATAAGCCATCAAGGCAAATTTAACACTAAGCACTCGAGTGCGCGCATCAATGTGCAGGAGGAATTTCAAGAATTACATCTCAAGCTGAATAAAACATGCACGATGAGAATTCCAAGAATTTGAAACTTTCCTAAAGGTTTGCAGCCTCCCGATGATAAGTACAGGCGTCCCCGTACCGATCCACGAGACTCTACTAAACCGGCTCATGACTCGCGAGACCTGTTAACCTAGGCTCTGATACCAACTTGTCACGACCCCAAACCCCGGTCGTGATGGCGCCCAACACATTGCTAGGCAAGCCCGACCATCTTATCCAATTACCGGCCAAGTATAATTAATACTAATTAATCGGCGTGATTAGCCTGTTTCATAACAAATCAAGAAGTGTAGAAATGAAATACAAGAACACAGTCCCAACTAAATCGTGGTGTCACAAGTGTGAGCCTCTACAAATGAGATCTACTACACAATCAAGTCTAAGCAGAATGGAGACAACAAAATGATAAAGAGGAAGAGGTCAGGTACTGCGGACGTCGGCAGCTACCTCGAAGTCTCCACGGAATGGGGATAATAAAGCAATTGCGATAGCTCAACTGCCCTCCTGAACCTGTATATCTGCACAAAAAGTGCAGGGGAGTGGGGTGAGTATATTTCAACTCAGTGAGTAACAATAATAAACAATAACTGAAAATAAGAACTCCTCTACTATCACTAAACAGTTCTAAGGCAACCCCACAGGTTAGTCATCACTATAATGAGTACCCTGATCTCCAATCCACATTTATCTCATCTAGGTCCCACACTGACCACATCCTCGCTCGTACCACTACGGTATACAGCCATCTCAATATATGGAGACATATACATCCGTCTATAACATATAAATATTTCAGTATATATATGAATATGAATAAGTATAATGCTGCGGCGCGCTGCCCGCTATGATTAAGTATAATGCTGCGGCGTGCAGCCCGCTCCAATACATATACCGTTGCGGCGCGCGGCCCGCTCCATTTAACGTCGACGGCTCTCACTGGGGGTGTATACAGACTTCGGAGGGGCTCCCTAGGCCCAAGCACTATAATACTGCGGCGTGCAGCACGATCCACACAAATATTATTGCGGCGTGCACTCCGATCCAATATATATATGTATATATCTCTTTACTGCTGCGATGTGCAGCCCGATCCCATAATATACACCAGTGCTCACAGAGAATGTGTGCAGACTCAGACTCCGAAGGGGCTCCTACAGCCCAAGCGCAATAATACTACGGCGTGCAGTCCGTCCCACATGTATATTACATGTATTTTACATGTATATTACTGCGGCGTGCAGTCCGATCCAATATATATACTGCTGCGGCGTGCAGCCCGATCCAATATATATACTGCTGCGGCGTGCAGCCCGATCCAATATAGGTATATATATATATAATACCCCATTATGGGTCCTCGACCCTATCCCAGTCAGTATATACTTGGACTCTCAGGCCCAATATAATATATCACAGTGGGTCCTTGACCCTGTCTCAGGTCAATATAGACTTGGCCTTTCAGGCCCAATATAACATCTCATAGTGGGTCCTTGACCCTATCTCATCTCAATCGATATAGACTTGGCCTTTCAGGCCCACTCAGCTAGAACAGGGAATTCCACCCTAGACAATCTCTCTCAATGTACTCATCTAGTACGGGCTCATATTATGCTATACAGCTAGAGCTACGGCTGAGTGTGTGTTTCCAACACGATATAAGGGTCACCTAGCTCTATAGGTTCCCTAATGCTCTACAGATCGGCACAAGGCCCCAAACATGGCTATTAGCCCAATTGTACAGTTATAATCTCATTAACAATCATACAACACAGTATTCTATTAGCCGGGAAGGACCAAGTCCAATTCCCCAATCACAATGTCACCACGCCCGTCACAAGACGCGTGTCTCATCTCAACATAGCACTGTGAAGTGCAAGTACGGGGTTTCAAACCCTGAGTACATTATTTACTATCACCACTCACCTCGAACCGGTAGAAGCCTCGGTCCGCCTTGCGCTTGCCTCGCAAATCAATCTCCTCGGTTGCTAAATCTGCTAAAAATCAATGATAATACATCAATATAGGCTAATTAGACACAACCCATTCGAAATAACTCAATTTGCACCAAAACCCACAAAGTTGTCAAAACCCGACTTTTGGTACAGTTCTCAAAAAATTACGAAAGTCACATATTCGGAATCCTTGTCTCAACACGAGTCTATGCATATAAAATTTACCAAAATCGGACTCCGTTTGCCCATTCAAATCATTAATTTTCCATAATTTAGGCATATGAATAAAATCTCCCATTAATTCTTCCAATTTCAGTGAAATAGAGAAGGATTCTAAGATATAAACACATATTTGAACCATAAAACTTACCTCCGATGATAACCCGGTGAAATCCCAGCAATTTCCCTTCACTTTTGCTCTCCAAGACTCAACAATGGAGGTTTTTAATTAATGAGTCGCGGATGAAATGCAATTAAAAGCCTTCTGTCCAGAATTTTTAACAATGGAGGTTTTTAATTAATGAGTCGCGGATGAAATGCAATTAAAAGCCTTCTGTCCAGAATTTTTAACAAAATACAATTTTTATCTAAATTGCAGCACAGTCATTTTTTATTAAAATGGCTCTAAATCCATCATACGAACTCGAAATTAGACAATTCTTTTTCTTTTGGCTCCGTACTTTTGATACGGATCTAGTAGTTCAAACAAAACTGAATTTGGAGCTCATTTTCTTAGCTCAATACCAATTTCGCTCATTAAACAATTAACTCACATATCGCGTCAAAAACCCAATCGCGACTTGATGAAATTAAACCAAAATTTCCAGATCAGTCCTATAATTCATTATTTAAATTCTCGGAGTCTCGAAGTTAAATTTCGATCTCTAGAACTAAAAATAGACCTTTGGATCATTACATTTACGCTCAAAACTGCAAAAATCTTCCAAAAAAGACCCGTTGGACATCCGAAACACACCCGAGACACCCGAGACCTCAACCAAATATACAGACATGATCTATTACCTCATTCCGACTTGCTCGAATCATTAAATCACTATAGTTAACATCAAAATCGTCCATTTTCAGCAAATTCAAGCTTAAGATTAACTATAACTTTCCAAATTCTTATTCGATCAAAAACCCGACCAAACGACCTCCGAATGACCTGAAATTTTGCAGGCACATCCAAAATCACCTGACGGAGCTACTGCAACTGTCGGAATTCCATTCCGACTCCCGGATCAAAATCTCACCTACCGTCCGGATTTCGCTAAAATTAATCCTTAGCCAATTCAAGCCTATTTCTACACCGGACCTCCAAATTCAATTCCGATTGTTCCCCTAAGTCACAAATCACCTCCCGGAACTAACCGAATCATCCGAATCCGATTCCGAGTCCTCTAACTAAATAGTCAACGTCCAGTTGACTTTTCCCAACTATTCCTTCTTCTAAGAGACTTTCTGTCTCAATTTCAATCAAACTCAACCCGGATTGACTCAAACTCACCCAACATGCATATTACAACATCAACAAGCATATATCGGGGGTATCGGGGTGATAACTCACATGATGACGGGCCGGGTCATCACACAAAGACTGCTCAGTTAAGCCTCCGGTGCACCTGAATCTGCACATAAGGTGCATTGAGTAGGGGTGAGTACTAAGTACTCAGTGAGTAATAAGCATATAAAATGTCTGAAGATAAGAAATCCACGAAATGCCACAAAGTAAAGCAAAAACTAATAGTCCGACACCTTACTACGAACCAACAACAATAGGTAATAACAGCTAGAATAAGTAAATAACAATGCATGAATGCAATGCAATGCACATAACCGTTAAAGCGCGTAGCCCGATCCATTTAACGTGGATGACGCTCACTGGGGTGTGTATAGACTCCGGAGGGGATCCTTCAGCCCAAGCGCAATATAATCATAACATTCGCTGCGGCGTGCAGCCCGATCCATACTCAGTCCGCAATATGCATATTAGTCACGTAACAAATTCAATTAATTTCCCAGTTTCCAATTTATTAAGAAGATCATACTTTAGATATTTAACTTTAGAAAAGTGACTTAGAATTTCATAACAATGATTAAACGCAGGACTGAGATCAATGATTATACAAAGCATGCTATCACAATGATATTCATCATCTAAGGGTGCTACAGATCAGCACAAGGCCCCAAATATGGCAATAAGCCCAGATATATTCAATACAGCGTAAGTATCAATCGCCAATATAAAAAAATTCTTGTTCGGGATAGACTAAGTCACAATCCCGCACCTTCCATGGGGTGCGAGTCACGCCTTACAATAGTGTTACAATGTGATAAGCCGGGTTTCAAACCTTCAGGCCATCATATATACCAACTACTCACCTCTAACCGGCCGTAAACTGGTCCGTAATGCCTTTTCCTTTCGTATCGACCTCCTCGCGCGTTGAATCTAGTCAAAACCACAGCGAATACATAAATATAGGTTGAAGAAACATAACCCAATCAAAAATACTCAAAAAGTACTAAAATTCACGAATGTTGTGAAACCCGAGCCCCGGGCCCACGTCTCTAAGAATTCCATAAATTACACCAACGGATTCCTCGTCTTTCCACGAGTCCGTACATGTAAAGAACACCAAAATCGGAGCTTGTTTGGCCCCTAAAATCGGCCCCTAAAGGTCTCATAATTTCAGGCCCCAAAATCCTATTTTCTACTGTTTTGCATGAATCAAAGAATGGGATTATGGTCTATAATCACCCATAAATCAGTTTTAATAATCAAATCACTTACCTCTGTGATACCCACTAATATTATCTCTTAAAAATCGCCTCAAAAACTTCTTCTCATTCCAAAATTGGACGAAAACTCGACTTGCTCATTATAGGTATACTCTTCACGCGTTTTACTGCTCCCAGTGGATTCCTTGTGAAATTCTAATGAATTTAGGCTTTTTAATCACTCCATTTGACTTTATAACAAAGGAGATATGTAGGTTTTACGATTTGAAAATAGTGTAGATTTTTAATACGCCGCCAGGGGCAATTTCGTCATTAACCTGAAAATCTGGGCAACCTTAGTAAAATGACCATAAAATCCTCATACGATGTTCAAATTCGATGATTCTTTTTTTCTACGGGTCCGTAATTATGATACGGATCTAATTCTTCATTTAAAACAGTAATCAGATCTTATTTGTTCAATATGATATCATTTATGCTTGAAGAAACGATGTCGAAGCATAAGAAAAATGAGCACAACACAACCCAAACCTATCCGAAACTCACCCGAGCACCTCGGGACCTCATACGAACATACTAACATGTCACATATGATCATGAAAACTTAGTTGCACTCTCAAAACACCAAAACTAACATCAAAACACCAAATTTACATCGGATTCAAGCCTAAGTTCTTCTAAAACTTTCGAAATACGCATTTGATCAAAAACCCAACCAAATCACCTCCGAATAACCCGAAATTTTGCACACATATCTCAAATCACCTAGTGAAGCTACAACAACTATCGGAATTACATTCCGATCCTCGAATCAAAATCTCACCTATCAATCTACACCGGACCTCCAAAATACTAACCTTCGCCAATTCATGCCTAATTCTACATCGATCCTCCAAATCCAATTCCGATTTCATTGCTAAGTCTCAAATCATCCCCCGAAGCCAGTCGAATCATCGGAAATCCATTTTGAACCCTCTAACTCATAAGTCAATATTCAATTGACTTTTCAAAACTAACATTCTCAAAAAGAGACTAATTGTCTCATTTCTAACCAAACTCTATCCGAATTACTTCAAATTCTCTAACCACATATAGTGAAACATATAGAAGCATAAACGGGAAAAATGGGGTGGTAACTCCTGTGACGACGGGTCGGGTCGTTACATCCTCCCCAACTTAAACAAATGCTCGTCTTTGAGCGTATTGAGAGTTGTTCTAGAAGCCAACCAGTAGCTGAATGATCTTGCCAATCATATACTCGGGGTGATCCCTCGTCACCCTATCTCTCATAGACCCGATAACACAATATAACCGAACTTTCACAATCCATTTAATGCATAAACCAAACCATAGAACCACGTCGCACTTTTCGAAAATCATACACAAGATCAGAAATTCACATATGTACTCAAAGTAAGCCCGAACCAGCTGTAATAACCCATACTTGCACCCTCAGGTGAAAATATATGATATACCGCCAAAACCAAACACTTGGAACCATAACTTCTATTCACAGCAGTTGTCCCTAGCAACCAATTACCGACAGAGAACCTCTTGTTAGATAAAGCCTTATTCCCACACTTTCATATACTAAATCGTAATCATCTCTCAGATCAACCATTCCTGAAACCACTTCCCTTGACTGATATCACAACAGATTTCTGGGTTAAACCTCGATATTATCTTCCTAACAAGCTGAGATCAAATATGCCCATATTCATTAATGAACCCAATGATAACCTCGAATCCAACACCACTCTAGTGATATGATACCTCAATACAAGTCTAAACCACATCTTTCATAATACATGCACTAGTAAGAAACGATATGAACACACTGAAATCATAACAAATGCTCAAACGAAAGAGCTGTACCTCAAGCTCATCAATACTATTACAATACAAGGCTGAGACCCCGTTTAACGTCATAGAAATAGAATGCCTAAATCTACCCCAAAAGGTCATAACTGTCGTAGCCTCGCTATAGTGCTCGATCCTATCCTAACATTGTTACACCTGAAGCACCTCCAGCCGATATGCTCAAAATCAACAACCATGCATATTTAATGTCTGTAACCAACACAATTTGTTACACCCACGGTGAAATATAAAATACACGACACACAACCCGATGGACCATAGCCAATGCTTCATACACCGAGCAACACTCAAATCACTCTTCCCGTTCGACTTCCTCTATGAATTCTCAATAGAACCACACCACATATGCCCATAACTAACAAATCACAATGTACCACAACATCGAAAAACAACTCATAGCTTCCCTCAGATCGCTAAAAAGCTCAATAAGGATAGACTAAATCTATACCTCAACGATACAACTCAGGGTCAACCAAACTAACTCAAGCTAAATGTGTAGCCATATCGGCCTGCCAACAAACTCAGTACCAAGAAGCCTGAAACTATTTCTTCCACTACTCTAACTCCTCCCGAAGTCGTACAATACAGTGCCCAGCCCCAAATCAATACTAAAATCCACAATCTCGCCCGACGATATGTACGACCATAAGAAATGCATCCGAAAAGTCCCTCAATACCGAAATGGGATCAATGATAGCAACCTCTGCACTGACATTTATCACAAATGCCCAATTAAGAAAGTACTCTAGTAAAAATAATTTGAAATACTGACATAAATTGTAACTCCCAAAGTCTAGAGCCTATAAACAAAGTGGATAACAATATCTGAATGAAAATACACAAGCCTGGGAATTTATATACGAATAAACTGAAATAGGAAGAGTAGTCAGGTCCTGCGAACATCAAGCAGCTACCTCAACAACTCTGATAAGCTCTGGAGAGACTGCTCAGCTAAGCCTCCAGTACACCTGAATCTGCACACAAGGTGCAGAGAGTAGGGGTGAGGACTAAGTACCCAGTGAGTAATAAGCATATAAAATGTCTGAAGATAAGAAATCCACGAAATGCCACAAAGTAAAGCTAAAACTAATAGTCCAACACCTTACTACGAACCAACAACAATAAGTAATGACAGCTAGAACAAGTAAATAACAATGCAAGAATGCAATGCAATGCACATGACCGCTACTGTGCGTAGCCCGATCCATTTAACGTCGACGGTGGCCATTAGAGTGTGTATAGACTCCGGAGGGGCTCCTTCATCCCAAGCACAATATAATCATAATATTCGCTGCGGCGTGCAGCCCGATCCATAATCAGTCCACAATATGCATATGAGTCATATAACAGATTCAATTAATTTCCCAGTTTCCAATTTATTAAAAAGATCATACTTTAGATATTTAACTTCAGTAAAGTGACTTGGCATTTCATAAAAATGATTAAACACATGACTGAGGTCAATGATTATACAAAGCATGTTATCATAATGATATTCATCCACTAAGGATCCCACATATCGGCACAAGGCCTCTAACATGGCAATAAGCCCAGATATATTCAACACAGGGTACGTATCAGTCGCCAATACAGAAACATTATTGTTCGGGATGGACTAAGTCACAATCCCTAGTCATAACCAATCCCGCACCTTCCATGGGGTGCGAGTCACACACTACAATAGCTTCACAATGTGATAAGCCGGGATTTCAAACCCTTAAGCCATCATATACACCAACTACTCACCTCTAACTAGTCGTAGACTGGTCCGTAATATCTTTTCCTTTCGTATCGACCTCCTCGCACGTCGAATCTGGTCAAAACCATAGCGAATACATAAATATGGGTTGAAGAAACAAAACCCAATAAACAATACTCAAAAATACTAAAATTCACGAAGTTAGTAAAACTCGAGCCCTGGGCCCACTTCTCTCCAAATTCTAAAAATTACACCAATAGATTCCTCATCTCGCCACGTGTCCGTACATATAAAGAACATCAAAATCGGAATTCGTTTGACCCCTCAAATCGGCCCCTAAATGTCTCATAATTTCAGGCCCAAAAGTCTAATTTTTCTACTGTTTTTCATTAATGAAAAAATGGTATTATGGTCTATAATCAACCATAAATGAGTTTTAATAATCAAATCACTTACCTCTGTGATACCCACTGATTTTCTCTCTTAGAAATCACCTCAGAAGCTTCTTCCCGTTCCAAAATTGAAAGAAAACTCGACCTACTCATTATAGGTATACTGTTCATACGTTTTACTACTCCCAATGGATTTCTTGTGACATTATAATGAATTTAGGCTTTTGAATCACTCAATTTGACCTTATAATAAAGTAGATATGTAGGTTTTAAGATTTTGCAAATAGTGCAGGTTTTTAATACGCCGTCAGGGGCAATTTCGTCATTAACCTGAAAAATCTGGGCAACCTTAGTAAAATGGCCATAAAATCATTATACGATGTCCAAATTCGATGATTCTTTTTTCTATGAATCCATAATCACAATACTGTCACGACCCTAGTTCACCAAACGTGAACATGTCATGACGGCACCCAGTCTTCACAACTAGGTAAGCCTGACACCATGCGGAATGTACAACTCTTATGAACAAAATGTTAAGATAACCACAGAATAATATAAAAAAATGTAATAGGTGCCGCTCGGCACATACACTTCGCCAAATACCTGAAGAAATACAACCACCACGACCCGGAAACTCACGGGTTACACAGACTAAGAGAGTGCAATGTGGCTCTATACATCAAGAGTGTCTACACAACGAAAATAAAGGAATGACTGACATCACTAAGAAGAGTAGAAGAATAACCTCAAGATCTGCAGACGTGGCAGATTCATACCTCGAGTCTCCTGAAAATGCTCCTAAGTCACATGTAGTGCATCTGATCAGATGTACCTGGATCTGCACAACAAAAGTGCGCAGAAGAGTAGTATGAGCACACCACGGTGGTAATCAGCAAGTGCCAAACCTAACCTCGATGGAGTAGTGACGAGGAAGGTCAGGGACCTACTGAGAAATAAATAAGATAATGATAATAATAATACCAAATAGCTAAAAATAAGAACAAGTATGAAATAACAACAAATGAGACAAATACTACCAACCGTCTACAGTTAAGCTAACAAAGAGAAATCAACACAGCAAGTACAAATCAACAATCCAGGATCTCCAGGAATTGAACCTGCAGTCCCTTTATACTTAGCAACTCAGGATCTCCGGGAATCGAACCCGCATTCCATATATCAGTATCACAGGATCTCCGGGAATTGAACATGCAGTCCTTTATATCAGTATCATAGGATCTTTGAGAATTAAACCCGCAGTCCTTTATATCAGTATCACAGGATCTTCGAGAGTTAAACCCGCAGTCCTTTATATCAGTATCACAGGATCTCTAGGAATTAAACCTGCTGTCCGTATATCAGTATCTCAGGATCTCAGGGAATTGAACCCGCAGTCCTTTACCTCAGTAGCATCGGATCTTCGGGAATTGAACCCGCAATCCACATAACACAAACACAATCAATAAGAGGAAACCCAGAGAAATATAAAGTACATAGCTACAATTAACACTAAATCCAGTATCAACAGGTTCCAGGGAGTTCAATTAAGACAAGTAGGCACTTAGAGAGATAATCCTACCTAATCATGCTCTCCTAGCTAATACCAAATAAACAACAACAATAACAACAACCCAGTATATTCCCACAAAGTGGGGTCTGGGGAGGGTAATATGTAGACAGGCCTTACCTCTACCCAAGAGGACAGAGAGGCTGTTTCCAATCGACCCTCGATGTAGGGGAAAGAAAGGCTAACACCAGATAAATCTTGCAATTAAACCAATTAAATAACAAAGATAACACGGATTGAGCAGTTCAAGTAAGGTGGTTTTCAACAATCTGCGCAAGTACACGCACGTCACATCGCGTACAAGGCATTTAAATCAACACATATATATCCTAGGGGAGAAAATCCCCCACGCAAGGTTAGACAAGTCACTTACCTCAATCCCGGTACAAAACCGCTAAGAAATGACCTCCTTGCCATGAACATCCGACTCCAAGTGGCCGAAATCTGGTCAAACTAATTACACAGTGTAAATAACACCGCAAGTAACTAATTACAGTGATAAAACTAAAGTTACGACGTGAAAATAGGTGAAATAACCAAAACACCCCTACATCATTCGGCTCGGAATCGGAATATTTTTATGTTTTCAGAACTCTCGTACTCTTACGAGTCTAACCATATAAAATTTATCAAAATCGAACTCCGTTTGCCTGTTCAAATCAATGATCTTCAATAACCCAGGCTTTGGAGCAAAAATCCTCCAATAACACACCTCCAATCCTCTATTTTCAGAGGTTTAATCCGTGGTTTAACAATATATTAACATAAATTGAGTCCATGAGTGATTAACTAATAATTCCCTTTGATTTCCTCCTCAAAATCCCTAAAATCCTCTCCTAGTTCGAAGCCTTCAATATTTTTAAAGTTCGGAAATTTCAAATCAATGATCTTCAATAACCGAGGCTTGAAGCAAAAATCCTCCATTAACACACCTCCAATCCTCTATTTTCAGAGGTTTAATCCGTGGTTTAACAATACATTAACATAAATTGAGTCCATGAGTGATTACCTAATAATTCCCCTTGATTTCCTCCTCAATATCGCTAAAATCCTCTCCTAGTTCGAAGCCTTCAATATTTTTAAAGTTCGGAAATTTCGACAATAGCTGAAGACTTAACCTACAGTGAATTTCCGCTTCTGCGGCACTGGGGTCGCTTCCGCGATCCCCCTTCTGCGTCCCGCTTCTGCGACTTTACATTAACTCGTCCAGGACCGCTTCAGCGGTCCAAAGTCGCTTCTGTGATGACCGCTTATGCGGAAATAGTTTGCTTATGCGGAAAGTCCCAAGCGACCAACCTTCGCTTCTGCGAGAGCCTGTCCGCTTCTGCGGGCTCGCTTCAGCGAACTATGGTCCGCTTCTGCGGACTCAGCTGACCTCCCAAATTCTCGCACGTGCGCATTTTTTGTCGCTTCTGCGAACTTGCTTCTGTGGTCCATGTTCCGCAGAAGCAAAAACAATAGAAGGCACAGGATCAGACCTGCTACAACTTCAATTTTCTTCCGTTAAATCACCCGAACTCATCCCGAGGCCCCCAGGACCTCAACCAAAAACACCAACCTACTCCAAATCACGATACGAACTTGTTCCAATCATAAAAATGCATCATTAAACTCAACAATTATCAAATTATGGCGGATTCAAGCCTAAGTTTCATCCAAAACTTCCGAAACTTACATGCTATCGAAAACCCAACCAAACGATGTCCGAATGACCTGAAAATTTGTAGACATAACATAAATTACCTAACAAAGCTACAGAAATTGTCGGAATTCCATTCCGACCGCCGGATCAAAATCTCACCTATCGTTCGGATTCGCCAAAATTTCAACCTTCGGCATTTCAAGCCTAATTGAGCTACGGACCTCCAAAATACATTCGAACGCGCTCCCAACCCCAAAATCACCTAACGGAACTAATGGAACCATCAGATTTCCGTTCCGAGGTCGTCTTAATACTGCTCCAAATACGGGCCATTTTTCAACTATAAAGCTCCCATTTAGGGACTAAGTGTCCCAAAACACTCCAAATTCTAGGACCGAACATCCCAGCAAAACACATTAGTAGAAATGAACTTAGGGGAAAAAGTTAATTGGGGATCAGGGCATAAATTTAAAAAACAAACGGCCGGGTCGTTACATCTTCCACACTTAAACATTCGTTCGTCCTCGAACGAGCATAGAAAACATACCTGAAGTGGTGAAGAGATGACGGTACTGGCTGCGCATATCCTGCTCGATCTCCCAAGTCGCCTCCTTGGCCGGCTGACCCCACCACTGGAACTTTACTAAAGCGATGTTCTTTGACCTTGTGAGCACGTGATTTTTGCCCTATATATGAATTACTCCGAGAAAATTCAAAATAAATTTTGTTTTAGTTTACTTGCAATTGTTGTGATTTTTTTTGTATTATTTGCCTTTATCTGTGCATGTTTATTTGTTTAAATAAATAAAAATACAAAAATACGTTGAATTTGTATATAAAATTCAAGTTCGCAATTAAGAGTAATTAAGTTTGTTTTACGAAAATAAAAAATCACAAAAATATGTATTTTTTGCATTTAATGTTCAAATTGTGCGATTTTATTTTAAATTTTTATTTAATTATGTGTGATAATTATTATTAGAAGTTAATTAGTATTTTGATAAGTTAATTCGGTTTTGTAAATAATTTAGGATTTTTAGAATTTTAGTTTTGGAAAAGAATTTTGAAAGAAATCAATAAAAAGGAAGAAAATTCGGAATTGGGCCAAATTCACCCAAACCCAATCCAAACCCGCCTAATTACATACCCAAACCCCAGGCCCAAATGAAACCAGTCTGGTCCATCTTAGAGGCAACCAAACAACACTGTTTCAGGACCAACAAATCTCAATTGTCATCTCCCTGGATCCAACGGTCTCAAATCTTTACCACAACCTGACCCAACTCATTCCCAAACCAACCTACCCCATCACACACTAAACGACCCCGTTTTTGCTAAATGAAATGATCTAAGCCGTAGTTTTAATCTCATCCTACGGTCCAAATTAATTGAGTATTATAATATACTCAAATCCCCACACCCCAGCCAAACCCCACCCCTTCGTCTCTTTCAAGATCAGAGACGAACACCCCCAGAAAACCCTAGCCACCCTCATATGCCACCGCCTGAAACCCGGCGGCCCCTTTTCCGATGACCGAGAAAATAACACCCCTTAACTACTTTGACCTCCCCATACCAAATCCCTACTCCAATTCCCTCGAACAACCCTGGAACTTCTCGAATTTTAGATCGAAACAGAACCCTAAATTCCCAAAATCACCCAAATCGAAAGTTTATTGAAATTCCAGTCCAAGTTTGGTTTTATTCGTGTATTCTTGATAAGAATACATGATTAATACCGAATCTGGCCGGAAGTTTAGAAGATTCCAAGGTTTCGTCCAAAGTTGAATCGTTGAGTTCTTCTGTTTTCGATTTATTTGTGTATTCCAGATTCATTTCTTCTTCTTCTTCTTCTTCTTCTTCTTCTTCTTCTTCTTCTTCTTCTTCTTCTTCTTCTTCTTCTTCATCTTCTTCTTCTCCTTCTTCTTCTTCTTTGAACAATTTAACTAAGTGTTAAATTAGTTTTTTTTTTAAATTGTGAATTGTCTGTTCGTTTTCTTCAGTTTATTTCATATTAATGTATGTCGTTAATCAATCCAATAGCCAATTTTGGTTTTCAATCCAATTGGGTTTCAGTCCTTTGTTTACTGTTATTGTAATTGTGATAAGTTAATATCCAGGAGTGATAAATAGCAGAAGATTTGGGGATAAATTGGGTAATAGAGGTTTAGCAATAATTAAGGGCTGCTAAAGGATTGAATAAGACAAGGATAAGTGGGATTAAATAGTAGAGAGACAACTAATAGTGGAAAATGCTTTTACTGATTTTAAGGGTTAAAGAAATGTTAATTGATTGCCCATTAAGGCTGAAAATCAGGAGAAAAAGGTGTCTTGAACTTATATAAAAGAGAGACAGAGGATTCGGGGAAGAGGGGGAAGAAAAATAAGAAAAACATTAAGAAACATTCTGAAAAAATCCAGGGGATATACACAGAATATACATAGAATATACATAGAGTAGAAGAAGGAATCGAAAAGATCTTGAGAAATTCAGTAGAAACGTTTTAGGGTTTAGAAGTCTTGGTTTCTTTCTTCTGAGATTTTTATTTTGATTCAACAACTTTGTTCAAGAACGAAAAAATACATAATATGTTCTGGGTTTGATTTTCAATTTGAGTTTTATTTAAGTTGATTTTCTAGTTCTCAAAGCTTGGATTCGCTGTTGAATTCTGTTGCTTCGTTACTGCTGCGTTGCTAAGTTCCAGACCCATTTTTGTTTTATCACCATTGCTCTGTATTCCGTTTCACAGCAAGGTACTCTTCTAAACTTTGATTATGTAACTTAATCAGAATGATTGATGAGATTACATGTCTTTTTCTATTAAGAGAATGGCTACCAGCATCGATTTGTATGCCATCTTATTATTAATTACATAGAATAACATGAGATTCTCCTACATCTTCTCGTATGTTAGTTTTGTGTTAAACTGAAAGTTTAGATTCAAATTATACTTTGAATAAGTTTTGTAGATTGTAGTTTCAAACACTGCTTGTAACTTTCTTTGTCTTAGTTGAAGTTCAGATTTTCACTAGGATGAAGGTTGTAGTCACTACACAAACATTATTAGTTTAACGACTTTTGATAGTAGACTTATCTTAATGAAGCAGTTAATAGTTAAGAATGTTGTTCATATCACTGATGACTGCATTCTTGTGAGTCCATGAAAGAACGTATAGATCTTCTATTTTTTTTAGCTTTGCCTTTCTCTGGCAGAGAGTTACACACAAAGGTTTTGATGTACTCAAATTTTCTTCAATAAAAATGGGTCATGTATGACCTCTGTTAGATTAATTTCTTCTTGTGTGTTAAGGTTATCTTTCTAAGTGTTGTAATCTCAAATCATCGGTAAAAATATAGGCTATAGGCTTTCATCTAATTTACTTTGTGATAAAATATGTATTTAAAGAATAAGTTGATCTTGTAATTCCTTGAAGAGTCGCTAATTGTGTAAAACTGGAATTATATCTAATTCAGTTTCCAATAGTGTTTGTTTTCATCACTGGGTCTTGTACACAGTTCAGTCTGAACCAATCTTTGTAGTCACTGATTTTATTCATTAAAAAAAGCTTTCTCAGGTTCAATTTTCCCATGTTTCTGTTTGACGTCAACTTTGAAGGCATTATACATAGAATGATGCCTACCTATTGTTTCATTTTTTTTTCAAATTTTCTCGGTTTAAGCTGTGTTGGAATTACTATAGGATATTATCTGGTTTCATTTTGTCAAATTGAGCTTCCATCGAGGTCATAGTTTCAATAGACTCTATCATGATGTTGTTAGTCATTTATCATGTTGGGTGTTATATACGGTTAGTTCTAATATTAAGCTCAATGTTTGGTGTTGATTCGTCGAGTTGAAATACTGTTTAGTTCTCGTTGTTATTAGTCGATCTATTTTGTTCATTCAGGTTCTTGTTAGCTTGCTAAATAGCATGAAGTTTTTTTCCTGAAGAAATGCCTCCGATGCTATTTATATGCTTCTGTTACGTTGAATCTATGAAAGGTTCTTCTCATTTTTTTATTATTCTATTATTAAGTATGTCTTAGATGTTGTCTCTTAATTAGTTATTGTGCCCATTTCTTTCTTTAGTTTACTTGTAGATATTTCCTTGTATTGATCCTTTATTATACCATATAAAATTAAGCTCAATAATCTTCTGTAGTAGAATAGGGTTGGAATGGTCAATAATAGTATGATACGAAAGGTCATAATTAGATAGCCCATTTAGATCGTATGGTCACTTAATCTAAATAGTCTAATTTGAGGCTTTGAATTAAAATATATCATGTTAGTATGTCGTTAATAATATTTATCCAAAACTCATGGCCCATTAGGAAATGAATAATTCACGAACAATCATTGTTTGCTTTGGGCCAGATTTAGATTACTATTACGATTATATATACGTTCGCGAAATATAATTGCAAATCTAATTCTAAAAATTAATTCGGAGTATTCGCGCAACTTCGCTCAATCTTTTTGCTAATGATAAATATGTTACTTTTTTAAAATTATTTTAGTTCATTAAAATAATTACATGAATTAGATGTAAGTTTGACAAAATTCGTAGCATATCCTTTAGGGCCGTTTAAAATGCCAAGTGAGGTTGCGTATACGCCCGCATAACACAACATTACTTCTAAATACAAAAATCGAAGTATGCGTTCGCGCAACTTCGGCCCAAATTTTTTTATAATAATTAAACGTTATTAATTAGAGACACATTCGCGTGACATGATTTAAAGATACAGAAAATCTCCATCATCTTAACAACCTTACCATGAATATATCTACTCCTAATATTACTTCTACAATTCAAGATCCAGATCCTCCTGATATTGGTAAAATTGATGATACATCTCCTCTCACTCAACCAAAATCTTTTTTACCAATACTGTTATTAGACAAACATCTTTCACCAAGTTTAGCTAATCAAATTTCCTCAAACATTGCTCTTGATTTAACCGATGAAAGTATTATGTCTGATGAAACAGATGATGAATTCATTCCTATTACAACTACTGATAAATCCAGATTGTATGAGCCATGGAAATATTCAGTGATAATTAAATTGTTTGGCAGTTCAAAAAGAGGAAAACATGGTTAAAGCTTTGCATGGAGGACCTTGATTTGTTCTTAACCATTTCTTGTCTATAAGAAGATGTGAACCAAAGTTTACTTCTTCAGCGACTCAATTAACTTATTCAGCATTATGGCTGTGTCTCCCTGAACTTCCAACAGAATTTTATGACTTAGAAATCCTTCAACGTGTTGGTTCAAAGTTAGGAAAACTGTTAAGGGTTGATTCTTGCACGTCATCAACCATTAGGGGTCGGTATGCAACAATATGTATTGAAGTTCCACTAGAAAAGCCTCTTAAAACACATGTTAATATTGGCCATTATCGACAACAAATTCATTATGAAGGTTTAAATATGTTATGCACAATTGTGGATGTTTTGGTCATGAGAAATCAATCTTTTCTTCTCCGAATCAGTTAACTACATCAAATAACTCTACATCAACTTCTACAGCTCCTACAATGGCTTCCGAAAGTGAATGGCACTTGGTAGAATTTCCTAGACGTGTTAAGACAGCTACTTCATCTTCAAAAATAACCAAGAACACAACTATGGAAAAGCAGCTGCATGAACCAGGTAAGTTTTCTATTCGACCAGTAAATGACAAGGATTTTATGCATGTGAGACCCACTGTAATGAGGCCACATATTGAATCTGTTAATCCCTTTAATTATTTAACACAAAATACTAATACTAATCCTATTTTAACAAGCTTTAAAACAGATACTTTAACTGATCCGACCAATTATTTTAAACCTACTTTAACCTCTTTTAATGTTGTTAATAGTTCCCAAGATGGTATGTCCCAATCCCATATTCCTTTTCCTAAAAAATCAGGAAAGCCTATTACTACTAATAGCTTATATAATACTCCCTCTTCCCTAGATTTTAAAACTAATACACTTAACCCTACAAAGAAACCTAAGACTTTGCTTCCACGTAACAATGTTGCCACCCCTAGTAGCCAATCAACATTTCACAAATCAGCTCCAAAGCCGTCCCTACTTGACACATCAACCAATCTAATTCCTTTGCTTAAGGGGGAATTGCATGCTACAGTAACTCCATCACACTTCATCCAAACATATACTCCTCCGCAGGAACACAATGATTACATTGCATGTGCCAATCCTCATCTCTTGCTTCCACCTATTAACTTGCCTACCGTTACAAACTTAAATTTATAGCATGATATTACCTCTTCTCCTTCGTTAGATATAGTAGACAACACAAACAATACTTTACACTTAGACTCTGAATATTCTCAGGATGTTTCGACCAACCTTTCCAAGCAGTACTAACTACATGTCCAAGCAAGACAACATACAGGAAAACAACCAATTCTTCAATATACAAGGACTGATCATGCAGGGACCTCAACCACATCAAATAATGTCACGACCCAAACACCGGTCGTGATGGTGCCCAACATAATGCTAGGCAAGCCCGACCCTGTGATCCATTAAACCAGCCCAATTATAAATTACAGAAGATCAATTTAAACTTAAATAGTAAGTTTTCATATCAACATGATAAACATGAAAGTATAAGCAAACAAAAATACGGCCCCAACCAAATCCTGGTGTCACAAGTCTGAGCCTCTATAGATAAAGTAGCCTATTCAAACAAGTCTAGGCAAAATGAAGACAACAAATGATAAAGGAGGAGAAGACAGGTTCTGTGGACGTTGGCAGCTACCTCGTAGTCTCCGCAGAATAGAAATGAATAAGCAGCTGCGACAACTCAACTGCTCTCTGGCACCTGTGAAT
The DNA here is from genome assembly GCA_032618575.1 of Nicotiana noctiflora. Lineage (NCBI taxonomy): Eukaryota > Viridiplantae > Streptophyta > Magnoliopsida > Solanales > Solanaceae > Nicotiana > Nicotiana noctiflora. The sequence goes on from JASVEL010007384.1 coordinate 226,310, forward strand.
CTGCACAAAAAGTGCAGGGGATTGGGGTGAGTATATTTCAACTCAATGAGTAACAATAATAAACAATAACTGAAAATAAGAACTCCGGTACTATCACTAAACAGTTCTAAGGGTAACCTCATAGCTAAGTCCTCACTACGGTGAATACCCTCATCTCCAGTCCACATCTATCTCAACAAGGTGCCACACTGACCTAATCCTCACTTGCACCACTACGGTGTACGGCCAACACCATGTATGTAAATATATACATATGTCTATAATGTATAACTGTACGGGTACATATATGGATATGTATAAGTATAACGCTGCGGCGCGCAGCCCGCTCCATTTAATGTCGACGGCGCTTACTGGGGGTGTATACAGACTTCAGTGGGGCTCCCTGGGCCCAAGCGCTATGATACTGCGGCGTGCAGCCCGATCCATACATATATTACTGCGGCGTGCGGTCCGACCCAATATATATATATATATATATATCGCGCAGCGTGCGGCCCGATCCCATAATATATTCCGGCGCTCACCGAGAATGTGTGCGTACTCGTACTCCGAAGGGCTCCTACGCCTCAAGCGCAATAATATCGCGGCATGTAGTCCGTCCCACTTATATATATATATATATATATATATATATATATATATATATATATATATATATATATATATATATATATATATATATATATATATATATATATATATATATATATATATTCTTACTGCGACGTGCAGTCCGATCCACATATATATCACTGCGGCGTGCAGTCCGATCCAATACAGGTGTAATCATATAGCACTTTACACTGGGTCCTCGACCATGTCCCAGTCAGTAAAGGCTTGGTCTTTCAGGCCCACTCAGCTAAATCAGGGAATTTTCCATCCTAAGTAGTCTCTCTTACAGTACACATCTAGTACTGGCCCACGATATGATAAACGTCTAGTTTTTACGGCTGGGTGTAAGTTTCCAATATAATACAGGGGTCACCTTGCTCTACAGGTTCCCTAATGCTATACAGATCGGCACAAGGCCCCAAACATGGCTACTAGCCCAATTACACAAATATAATCTCATTCACAGTCAAAGTACTCAATACACTATTAGTCGGAAAGGACCAAGTCCATTTCCCCAATCACAATGTCACAACGCCCGTTACATGACGCGTGTCTCATCTCAACATAGCACTATAAAGTGCAAGTACGTGGTTTTAAACCCTTAGTACATTATTTACTACCACCACTCACCTCGGTCCGGTAGAAGCCTTAGTCCGTCTTTCGCTTGCCTCGCAATTCAACCCTCTCGGAAGCCGAATCTGTTTCAAAATAATTGAAAATACATCAATATGGGCTAATCATACGCAAACCATTCGAAATAACTCAATTTGCACCAAAACCCACAATATTGTCAAAACCCGACTTCCGGTACGCTTCTCGAAAAATTACAAAAGTTATATTTTTGGAACCCTTATCACAACACGAGTCCATACATATAAAGTTTTCCAAAATCGGACTCCGAATGCCCATTCAAATCAACATTTTATCATAACCCTGGCTTAGGGCTAAATTCCCCCATTAATTCCTCCAATTTCAGTGCAATAGAGGGAGATTCTAAGATAAAAACAAGTATTTGAACCACGAAACTTACCTCCGATGCTTTCCCGATGAAATCCCTGTAAATTCCCGTCTTTATGCTCTCAAGGTTCACTCAAACTTGACGAAATATGAAAACCCTCGCGTGTGGAAATATTACTTAACAGGTCTGTACGCCCAGGCAATTACACTATGCGATCACATCCTACCATTGCGATCGCATAGAACCAATGAGTGCTCGAATTAATTAAGGCTATGTGATCGCACTTCCCCACTACGATCGCGTAGAACATTTTACCCAGGCTCCAAATTACTAACATGCAATCGCAAACTGACCCCGCGATCGCATAGAACAATAAGCTTTTAGGGACCCGGAGTCATATTACCCTATGCGATCGCACAAGTGACCCTGCGATCGCAGAGTGCCAGGTTCCACACCTATGCGATCGCATCCCCTTATACGCGATCCCATAGGACAACTCGGAGGCTCACTTCCATCTTTCTATGTGATCGCATCTACTCTATGCGATCGCATAGAGCATCCGTCTGCAAAACCAGCAGCCAACAGCAGTTCAAAAATGCAAGAAATTGTCCGTTTGGACCCCCGGATTCATCCCGAGGCCCCCAGGACCCTAACAGAAACCACCAGCATACCCCAAATCACGATAAAAACTTGTTCCAATCATCAATACACGCCCTTTAACACGGAAAAACATCAAACTCAAGCAATTCAAGCCTAAGTTTTCATTTAAACTTCTACAACCAACATTCGATCGAAAAACCGACCAAACGACCTCCGAATGACCTGAAATTTTGCGGACATATCCAAAATCACATGACAAAGCTACAAAAATTATCAGAATTCCATTCCGACCCCCGAATCAAAATCTCACCTACCGCTCGGATTTTGCCAAAATTCAACCTTAGCCAATTCAAGCCTATTTCTACACCGGACCTCCAAATTCAATTCCGATCGCTCCCCTAAGTCACAAATCAACCCCGAAACTAGCCAAATCATTAGAATCTGATTCCGAGCACTATAAGTAAATAGTCAATCCAGGTTGACTTTCTATATTCAAGCTTCCTTAAAAAAGGCTATTTGCCTCATTTTCAAACTGAATCACTCCTAACTCACCCGATAGACTCTAATACTGATATAAAAGCATAAAACACATAAATGAAAGGTAACAGGGTGATAATTCCCATGACGACGGACCGGGTCGTTACATTCTCCCCAACTTAAGAAAACGCTCATCCTCGAGAGGGTCAAGAAACATACATGGAGACTCAAACAGGTGAGGATATCTACTCCGCATCTCCTGTTCGACCTCGTAAGTAGCCTCCTCTACGGGCCGGCCTCTCCACTGCACCTTGACTGAAGCAATCTCCTTGGACCTCAACTTTCGAACCTGTCTACCCAGAATAGCCACTGGCTCCACATCATAAGATAGATCACCATCAAGCTGGATGGTACTGAAGTCTAGTACATGAGACAGATCCCCGATATACTTTCAGAGCATGGACACATGGAATACTAGATGAACACTGGACAAACTGGGTGGCAAGGCCAGCTCATATGCCACCTCTCCAACCCTCCTAAGTATCTCAAAAGGACCAATGTACCTAGGACTCAGCTTCCCCTTCTTCCCGAACCTCTTGAAACCCTTCATGGGTGAAACCTTCAACAATACTCTATAACCAACCATGAAAGACGACTCTCGAACCCTACGGTCTGCATAACTCTTCTGGCGAGACTGTGTTGTGTGAAGCCTCTCCTAGATCAACTTCACTCTATCCGGAGCATCCTGAACTAACTCCGTCCCTATCAATCTATCCTCACCAGGCTCAAACCATCCCACGGGACATCTACACTGTCTGCCATACAACGCCTCGTACGGGGCCATCTGAATACTCGACTGATAACTATTATTGTAGGCAAACTCAGCAAGTGGTAAGAACTCATCCCACGAACCACCAAAGTCAATCACACGTGCTCGCAATCTATCCTCTAGAATCTGAATAATGTGCTCAGACTGTCCGTCTGTCTGGGGGTGAAATGATGTGCTCAACTCAACCCGCGTACCCATTTCTCGCTGAAATGCTCTCCAAAACTGAGAAGTGAACTGAGTGCCTCTATCGGATATAATAGACACTGGGACCTCATGTAACCTGACAATCTCCCGAATAAAGATCGCCGCCAACCGCTCCGATGAGTATGTAGTACAAACTGGGATGAAATGTGCGGACTTGGTCAGCCGATCAACAATCACCCACACAGAATCATACTTCCTCAAAGTCCGAGGGAGCCCAGTAAAAAATTTCATGGTGATCCTCTCCCATTTCCACTCGGGAATAACCATACGCTGAAGAACACCGCCCGGTCTCTGATGCTCATACTTGACCTGCTGGCAGTTGAGGCACTTGGCTACATGCCTAACAATATCCATCTTCATCCTTCTCCACCAGTAGTGTTGTCTCAAGTCTTGGTACATCTTCGTGGCACCTAGGTGAATAGAGTACCGCGAACTGTGTGCCTCCACTAGTATCAACTCTTATAGGCCATCTACATTGGGCACACAAATACGGCCCTACATCCTCAGAACACCATCTCTGTCGATAGTCACATATCTAGCATCATTGTGTAGCACTCTGTCCTTAAGGACAAGCAAATGTGGGTCATCAAACTGTCGCTCCCTGATGCGATCATATAAAGAAGACCGAGAGACAATACAAGCCAACACTCGGCTCGGTTCCGAAATATCCACCTCACTAGCCGATTTCTAGGGCCTGAACGTCATAAGCAAATGGCCTCTCCCCAACTGGGATATAAGCTAGGCTGCCCATACAGACCACAAAGCATCGGCCACAACATTGGCCTTCCCCGGATGATACAAAATTGTGATGGCATAATCCTTAAGCAACTCCAGTAACCTCCGCTGCCTCAAATTAAGGTCCTTCTATCTGAATAGGTGCTGAAGACTGCGATGATCCGTATACACCTCACAGGAGACACCATACAGGTAATGCCTCCAAATCTTCAGAGCGTGAACTATGGCTTCTAGTTCCAAATAATGAACAGGGTAGTTCTTCTCATGGGGCTTCAACTGGCGAGAAGCATAAGCAATGACTCTACCCTCCTGCATCAATACACATCCAATGCCAACTCTTGAGGAATCACAATACACAGTATAAGGATCTGAAGCTGATGGCAGTATCAAGACTGGTGTTGTGGTCAGTGCTGTCTTGAGCTTCCGAAAGCTCTCCTCGCACTCCTCGGACCATATGAAAGGAACACCCTTATGAGTCAATCTAGTCAAGGGTGAAGCAATAAAAGATAATCCCTGAATGAATCGGTGATAATACCCTGCCAATCCCAAAAAGCTACGAATCTCGGTACCTGAGGTCGGTTTGGGCCAACTCTGCACTGCCTCGACCTTCCACGGATCTACCTGAATACCATCACGGGACACCACGTTTCCTAAGAATGCCACAGACTCAAGCAAGAACTCGCACTTGGAGAACTTGACATACAACTTCTCCTCCCGCAATCTCTGAAAAACCACTCTAAGATGCTGAGCATGCTCCTCCTGGCTACGAGAGTACACCAGGATATTATTTATGAACACAATCACGAAGGAGTCCAAATATGGCCGAAATACACTGTTCATCAGATGCATGAACGCGGTTGGGGCATTGGTTAGCCCAAAATACATCACAAGAAACTCATAATCCCCATACCTCGTCTTGAAGGCTGTCTTCATAATATCACTCTCTAATCTTCAGGTAGTGATAGCCTAAACAAAGATCAATCTTCGAGAATACCCTAGCACCCTGGAGCTGTCAAATAATTCATCAATATGAGGCAGATGATACGTATTCTTCACTGTTACCTTGTCCAGCTGCCTGTAGTCAATACACATCCTCATAGAGCCATCATTCTTCTTAACAAACAAGACCGGTGCACCACACGACGACACACTCGGCCGAATGAACCCCTTATCTAGGAGTTCCTGGAGCTGCTCCTTCAATTCCTTTAGATCAGCTGGCGCCATCCGATATGGAGGAATAGAAATAGGCTGAGTGCCTGGCACCAAATCGATCCCAAAATCAATGTCCCTGTCCGGCGGCATGCCCAGCAGGTTTGAGGGAAATACATCAGGAAAGTCCTGCAAAATGAGAACAGAATCAACACTGGGAGTCTGAGCTTCGACCTCCCGTACAAATGCCAAATAAGAAAGACATCCTTTCCCAACCATTTGTTGGGCCTTGAGAAAAGATATTACCCTACTGGGTACATAATCAGTCGTACCTTGCCACTCGATCCTTTGAATGCCCGACATAGCCAAAGTGATTGTCTTAACATGACAGTCCAGAATAGCATGACATGGAAATAACCAGTACATGCCCAATATAACATCGAAATCAATCAAACTAAGAAGCAATAGGTCCACTCGGGTCTCCAAACCCCCAATAGTGACCAGACAGGACTGGTATAGATGGTCCACAATAATAGTATCCCCCACCGGGGTAGATACATGCACTGGCAGCTCAAGACTCCCTCGGGTCGTGCCCAAATGAGGAGCAAAATATGTACACACATAAGAATAAGTAGAACCGAGATCAAACAATACTGAGGCATCTCTGTGGCAGACTAAAATAATACCTGTAATGACAGCATCAGAAGCAACGGCCTCAGATCGGCCCTGAAAAGCATAGCATCTAGCCTGTCCGCCTGATCGGCCTCCCCCTCGAGGGCGACCCCTAGCTGACTGACCCTCACTCCTAGCTGGTGGGGCGGGTGCTGAAGTAGAAGGACCAGATGACAAGGGCTGCCCCCTCTGCTAATAAGACCTGGAAATAAGACGGGGACACCCTCTGCGGATGTGCCCAAACTCTCCGCACTCGAAGCAACTCCCAGGTGTTGGGGGCTGAGACTTATGAGGACCCCTAACACTAGAGTGTCCAGCCGATGAAATCGGCCGAGAAGAACCATGTACAGATGGGGCTTGTGAAGAACTCTGAGCTGGCATAGCGTTGAGAGATGGCTGGCTCTGGTGCGAACCCTGATAACCCTGGCTAGAAGACCACCTACGGCGATCTGAGTGGCCCGACTGTGCAGACCTGAAAGAGCTACCTCGGCCCTGCTGACCCTGGCCTCTTGTCTAAGTGCCACTGGAACTAGCTGATCTTGGAGGCCTCTTGGCCTTCCTCTTATCCCGCTCTCTGCGATGATTCGTCTCTATGTCGCGAGCGATATCCATAGCATCCTCAAAAGTATGGCTCCAAACCCTCTCTCGTGTCATCAGAATACATATGGGATAGATAATGCCATCCACAAAGCGTCCAATCCTCTCTCTGTTGGTAGGAACCAACCACAGTGCATATCTAGACAACTCTGTAAATCTAATCTCATACTCTAACACTGACATGTCTCCCTGGCGAAGACCCTCAAACACGCTACACATCTTCTCTCTCTAAGATCGAGGCACCCACTTCTCCAAGAACATAGTGGAGAACTCTGGTCGTGATAGTGGTGCTGCCCCTGCTGGTCTGCATCGCTCATAAGCCTCCCACCAAGCGAAGGCTGGACCCTGAAACTGAAAGGTAGTGAAGGATACACCGCTGGACTCCAAGATCCCTGTCGTACGGAGCATCCGACGGCACTTGTCAAGAAAACCTTGGGCGTCCTCGCCCGGAGCACCAGTGAACACTGGAGGGGAGAATCTGCTGAACCTGTCGAGATGACGCTTCTCATCGTCAGTCATAGTTGGGACCCTGTCCCGCTGAACCTAACTTGCCGGCTATATTGGAACCACAGGCTGAACTGGAGGAGCCTCATGTGTCTGCAGGCCCTGCACTGCTGGCTGTGGAGTGTGTGCTACGGGGGTCTGATGGCCACCCCTTGTCCCTGATGCGGCTGCTGCGGTGGTAACTGAAACCGCCTGTGCCAGGCCAATGCAAACTGCTAATATCTGTGCCAGGGTCTCTTGTAGACCCGGAATGACAATGGGCACAACTTGTGCCTGAACTGGTGCGGCTGGAGCCTCAGCAACTGGAGGCTGTGGGCTAGCTGTCACTGCCTCAGCTGCCCTATCTCTGCCATGACCACTGCCGCGTCCACGGCCTCTAGCAGGTGGTAGTGGTGGTCATCCACCTCGTCCGGAAGCTCGAGTTCTCGCCATCTGCGAGAGAATATAATGTCAAAGTTCAGTTTGAATCAAAAAAATCGCACGACAAGAATTTCAAGAATTGTAACTTTCCTAAAAAGATTGCAACCTCCCGAGGATAAGTACAGGCGTCCCCGTACAGATCCACGAGATGCTACTAAACCGGCTCATAACTCGCGAGACCTATTACACTAGGCTCTGATACCAACTTGTCACGACCGAAACCCCGATCGTGATGGCGCCCAACGCAATGCTAGGCAAGCCCAACCCTGTTATCCATTAAACCAGCCCAATTATAAATTACAGAAGATCAATTTAAACTTAAATAGCAAGTTTTCATATCAACAGGATAAACGTGAAAGTAGAAGCAAACAAAAATACGGCCCCAACCAAATCCTGGTGTCACAAGTCTGAGCCTCTATAGATAAAGCAGCATATTCAAACAAGTCTAGGCAAAATGAAGACAACAAATGATAAAGGAGGAGAAGACATGTTCTGCGGACGTCGGCAACTACCTCGTAGTCTCATGAATAAGCAGCTGCGACAGCTCAACTGCTCTCTAGCACCTGTGAATCTGCACAAAAAGTACATGGGGAGTGGGGTGAGTATATTTCAACTCAGTGAGTAACAATAATAAACAATAACTAAAAATAAGAACTCAGGTACTATCACTAAACAGTTCTAAGGGTAACCTCACAGGTAAGTCCTCACTACGGTGAATACCCTTATCTCCAGTCCACATCTATCTCAACAAGGTCCCACACTGACCTAATCCTCACTTGCACCACTACGGTGTACGGCCAACACCATGTATGTAAATATATACATATGTCTATAATGTATAAGTGTACGGGTATATATATGGATATGTATAAGTATAATGCTGCGGCGTGCAGCCCGCTCCAATACATATAATGCTACAGCGCACAGCCCACTCCATTTAACATCGACGACGTTCACTGGGGGTGTATACAGACTTTGGAGGGGCTCCCTGGGCCAAAGCGTTATGATACTGCAGCGTGCAGGCCGATCCAAGCACTATAATACTGCGGCGTGCAGCACGATCCACACAAATATTACTGCGACGTGCAGTCCGATCCAATATATATATGTATATATCTCTATACTGTTGCGGCATGTAGCCCGATCCCATAATATACACCAGTGCTCACTGAGAATGTGTGCAGACTCAAACTCCGAAGGGGCTCCTACAGCCCAAGCGCAATAATACTGCGGCGTGCAGTCTGTCCCACTTGTATTTAAATATTACTGCGGCGTGCAGTCTGATCCACATATATATCACTGTGGTGTGCAGTCCGATCCAATACAGGTGTAATCATATAGCACCTTACACTAGGTCCTCGACCCTGTCCCAGTCAGTAAGGGCTTGGCCTTTTAGGCCCACTCAGCTAAATCAGGGTATTTTCCATCCTAAGTAGTCTCTCTCACAGTACACATCTAGTGCTGGCCCACGATATGCTAAACGGCTAGTTTTTACGGCTGAGTGTAAGTTTCCAACATAATATAGGGGTCACCTAGCTCTAAGGTTCCCTAATGCTCTAGAGATCGGTACAAGGCCCCAAACATTGCTACAAGCCCAATTACACAAATATAATCTCATTCACAGTCAAAGTACTCAATACACTATTAGTCAGAAAGGACCAAGTCCATTTCCCCAATCAAAATGTCACCACGCCCGTCACATGACATGTGTCCCATCTCAACATAGCACTATAAAGTGCAAGTATGGGGTTTCAAACACTTAGTACATTATTTACTACCACCACTCACCTCGGTTCGGTAGAAGCCTTAGTCCGCCTTGCGATTCAACCCTCTCGGAAGCTGAATCTATTTCAAAATAATTGAAAATACATCAATATGGGCTAATAATACACAAACCATTCGAAATAACTCAATTTGCACCAAAACCAACAAAGTTGTCAAAACCCGACTTCTGGTATGCTTCTCGAAAAATTACAAAAGTTATATTTTCGGAACCCTTATCACAACATGAGTCCATACATATAAAGTTTTCCAAAATCCGACTCCGATTGCCCATTCAAATTAACATTTTATCATAATCCTGGTTTAGGGCTAAATTCCCCCATTAATTCAGTGTAATAGAGGGAGATTCTATGATAAAAACAAGTATTTGAACCACGAAACTTACCTCCGATGCTTTCCCGATGAAATCCCTGCAAATTCCCGTCTTTATTCTCTCAAGGTTCATTCAAACTTGTTGAAATATGAAAACCCTCGCGTGTGGAAATGTTACTTAACAGGTCTGTCCGCCCAGGCAATTACACTACGCGACCGCATCCCACCATTGCGATCTCATAGAACCAATGATTGCTCGAATTAATTAAGGCTATGCGATCGCACTTCCCCACTGCGATCGCGTAGAATATTTTGCCCAGGCTCCAAATTACTACTATGCAATCACAAACTAACCCCGCGATCGCATAAAACAATAAGCTTCTAGGGACCCAAGGCCATTTTACCCTATGCGATCGCACAAGTGACCCTACGATCGTAGAGTGCCAGGTTCCACACCTATGCTAAGTGCCTGGCCTATCCCGGCGAAGTAGTGACAAGCCTAGGACCAGACACCCATATAAACCTATGCAGTTCTATATATATATATGTACACCACAAGATAACGAGAAATAATCAAGTAATAAACTCAACAAGAAGTATCTTAAGAGGGAAGCTCAATAGTTAACATCAGTTATTAAGTCAACAATGGAAAACAGAGTATAATGGGAAAATTTATATCAACCAAGGAGTAGAAAATAGTTGCACGGCATCACCTTTCATGCTTTTACTCTCATCCTCACCAAATAAAGAAATAAAAGTGTACGGCATCACCTCGTGTTTTTACTCTCATCCTCACATCCATGGCACGGCATGATCCTTCGTGCATGGTTCAATCACAAAGCACGTCATTACCCTTCGTGCATAATCAATATCACAAGGCACGGCATGATCCTTCGTGCATAATCAATAACAAGGTACAACAGTAACCTTCGTGCAATAACAGTAAAACAAGGCACGACATCACCCTTCGTGCATAATCACTCTTCCTCACCCAAATAACAATCACTGTTAAGGGCAAAGAATGAAAACAATAATCATGAACCGTCCCAGCAAGGGACACAACAACCATCATAACAAGGTCCCGGCAAGGGAAATCGATAACTCACTCTACAACAAGTCCCGACAAGGGAAAACAATATTTCACTTTACAATAAGTCCCGGCAAGGGAAACAATATACAATTCCACAACCCGGCAAGGGTTCAACAATTCATCTTTAAAACATTTCACATTAAGTATCAACAACGACTCCCGGTCATGCTAGATGCCAGTGTATGGATGCTTGTCACCACAGCCCATACACCGCACTCGATCACATAGCACATACCACATAATCCTATTCCCTCAAGCTAGGATAGAACAAACACTTACCTCTATCCTTAAAGCCCAAATTATCCTTCCACTACCGCTTTACCTCGAATTTACGCTTTCAACTTGCTCGAATCTAATCACAATTGATTCCATTACATTAATAAATACTATATAACTTATTTTGAATGCTTAAAAAATTGTTTTCTCAAAGTTTAACCCAAAATTTTCCAAAACGCTCCTGGCCCCACGTGGTCAGAACTAAGGTTCGGACCAAAATCCAGTTATCCATTCCTTCATGAGTTCAAATATATAATTTGTTTCAAAATCGGACCTCAATTCGAGGTCCAATTCCCCAATTCATGAAAACCCTATGTTCTACCCAAAAACAAAAATTTCTACCATGAAAACCTTTGATTTCTATTGAAAAACATGTTTAATGTTGTTAGGAATTGAAAGAATTAAGTAAAAAGTGACTTACAAGTGCTTTGGAGTGAATTTTCTCTTGAGGGTTCATGTGTGGTGTGTTGGGTTTTGAAAGAATGAAGAAAAGAACTGAAAATTTCGTTTAAGTATAAGATTGCACAACTGCGGATATCGCAATTGCGAACATTTATTCGCAATTGCGAACACTACAGGTTTTGGGGTCCGAGGCTCTTGCATTTGCTAGACAGGCTTCACATTTGCGAACTTGTCTGGGTCAAGGAAGTTTTTTGCATTTGCGACAATAGCTTCGCATTTGCGAACCCAGGTGGATTATTGAAGGCCTCACATTTGCGAGGTTAAGTGCACATTTGCGAACCCACGCGTTCCTGGACCTCCTTCGCAATTGCGATCAAGGCTTCACATTTGCGAACATAGCCTTGGTCTGCCCCCTTCACAATTGCGACAATTTCTTCGCATTTGCGAAGACGCCAGCTGGGTGAAAAACCAGCTGTGTTATTTTTCAAAAATTGAACCAACGGCCTATCAAATCTTTACCCTAGCCCTCTGGGCTCCAAACCAAATATGTACACAACATCAAAAACATATTACAAACTTGCTCGTGCGATCACATCGCTAATATAACATCGTTTTCATCAAATGAAGCCTCAAGTTCATGATTATCATCCTTTTTAGTTTCATAACTTTCAAATTTGGAACGCATGGTTCAAAACACATCAAAAGACATCCAATTGTCACCAAACTTTGCAGAAAGAACATATATAATATTTAAGACTTGTGCCCGGCGTCGGAACCAAAATACGAGCCCCAGACCAAGGTCATTTAATTCATTTTCCTTTAATAATTACAACAAAATAATTTAATAGAAAAATCCATAACTTAGGCTCTAGGCCTCGGAATTCGACTCCGGACGCATGTCCGAGTCCCATATTTTCCTACGGACCTTCCGGGACCGTCCGTCCTCGAGTCCGGGTCCGTTTACCAAAAATACTGACCGAAGTCAACTATATCAATATTAATATCATATTTCTTCAATTTTCTCATAGAATTCACATATTCTATCACAAAAAACTTTCCGGCCACATGTCCGGATCATGCACGTAAATTGAGGCAACATAGAATGAGGTTTTCAAGGCCTCGGAAGTGCGGAACAAGTGAGGAAAACAGGTGATGACCCTTTGGGTCGTCATATCCTCCACCTATAAAATAGCCGTTTGTCCTCGAACGAACAAGAGAAGGAAGTACGTGAGTCGGGGAACAAATGTGGGTAGCGGCTCCGCATAACAGACTCGGACTCCCAGGTCGATGCTTCAAGAGGCTGACCTCTCCACTGAACACGCACAAAAGGATAACTCTTCGACCACAACTGTCGAACCTACCAGTTTAGAATGGCCACCGGCTCCTCCTTATAGGATAAATCATTGTCCAATTGGACAGTACTGAAGTCTAACACATGTGTGGGATCGTCGTGGTATCTCCGAAGCATGGATACATGAAAAACTAGATGCACGTCTGATAAGCTAGGCGGCAGAGCTAGTCTGTAAGCCACCCCTCCCATTCGGTCCAGATTCTCAAATGGACCAATATACCCAGGGCTGAGTTTGCCCTTCTTCCCGAACCTCATCACGCCCTTCATAGGCGACATTCAGAGCAATACCCGCTCGCCAACCATGAAATCTACATCTCGAACCTTACGATCCGCATAAGTCTTCTGTCTGGACTGAGCTAAACGCAATCTCTCCTGGATAGTCTTGACCTTATCCAAGGCCTCCTGAACTAAGTCCGTACCCAACAATCGAGCCTCTCCCGGCTCAAACCATCCGACTAGAGATCGATATCGCCTACCATACAACGCCTCGTACGGAACCATCTGAATGCTAGAATGGTAGCTGTTGTTGTAAGCGAACTCTGCTAATGGCAGAAACTGGTCCCACGAACCTCCGAAATCAATGACACAGGCTCGAAGCATGTCCTCTAGAATCCGAATAGTCCTCTCGGACTTACCATCCGTTTGAGGATGAAAAGCTATACTCAGCTGAACCTGGGTGCCTAACTCCTGCTGGACCGCTCTCCAGAACTGCGAGGTAAACTGTGTACCCCGATCAGAGATAATAGATACCGGCTCCCCGTGAAGTCGAACAATCTCTCTGATATAAATCTCTGGTAACCTCTCCGATGAGTAGGAGACAGATACTGGAATGAAGTGCGCTGACTTGGTCAGCCTATCGACAATGACCCAAATAGCATCAAATTTCCTCTGAGTCATATAAAGTCCAGTAATGAAGTCCATATTGATCCTCTCCCATTTCAACTCGGGAATTTCGATTCTCTGGAATACACCACTAGGCCTCTGGTGCTCATATTTCACCTGCTGACAATTTAGACACCGAGCGACATACGCAATGATATTTTTCTTTATCTTGCGCCACCAATAGTGCTGCCGTAAATCCTGATACATTTTCGCGGCGCTCGGGTGAATAGAATACCGCGAACTGTGGGCCTCCGCTAAGATCAACTCTCGAATCCCCTCAACATTGGGCACCCAAACACGACCCTGCAATCTCAATACTCCGTCATCATCTAAAGTTACCTTCGTGGCACCTCCCCGCTGTACAGTATCTCTCAAGTCACGCAAATGAGGATCATCAAAGTGCCTTTCACGGATCCGTTCTAATAGAGATGAACGAGCGACCGTGCAGGTTAACACCCTGCTAGGCTCAGAAATGTCTAACCTCACGAACTAGTTGGCTAAGGCCTGGACATCTAGAGCAAATGGTCTCTGACTGACCGGAATGAATGCGAGACTACCCATGCTGGCGGACTTTCTACTCAATGCATCGGCCACCACATTGGCCTTACCTGGGTGATATAGGATAGTGACATCATAGTCCTTCAGCAACTCTAACCATCTCCGCTGTCGTAAGTTCAACTCCTTTTGCTTGACCAAGTACTGTAGGCTTTTGTGATCCGTGTACACCTCACACGTCACACCATATAGATAATGCCTCCGGATCTTTAAGGCATGAACCACTGCTGCCAACTCAAGATCATGAACTGGATAATTCTTCTCATATATTTTCAACTGTCTCGAAGCATAAGCAATAACCTTACCATCCTACATCAATACCGCTCCAATCCCTGTACGGGACGCATCACAGTAAACTGTATAAGGCCCAGCGCCCGTCGGTAGTATCAGCACTGGTGCTGTAGTCAAAGCTGTCTTGAGCTTTTGAAAGCTCGCCTCACACTCATCTGACCACTAGAACTAGGCACCCTTCTGGGTCAACCTAGTCATCGGGGCTGCAATAGAAGAAAACCCCTCTACAAATCGATGGTTGTTACCTGCTAATCCCAGGAAACTCCGAATCTCAGTCACTGAAGCTGGTCGAGGCCAATTCTGGACTGCCTCAATCTTCTTTGGGTCCACCAGAATACCTTCCACTGATACAATGTGACCCAGAAATGCTACCGAACTTAACCAGAACTCACATTTCGAAAATTTGGCATATAGCTGATTATCCGTCAGAGTTTGAAGAACCACTCTGAGGTGCTGCTCATGCTCTTCCTAGCTGCGGGAGTATACTAGGATGTCATCTATAAAGACTATCACGAACGGATCTAACTAAGGCCTGAATACCTAATTCATCAACTCCATGAATGCTGCTGGGGCATTGGTCAACCCGAAGGACATAACCAAGAATTCATAATGGCCGTATCTAGTGCGAGAGGCTGTCTTAGGAATGTCAGCCGCCTGATCTTCAGCTGATGGTAGCCTGACCTCAAGTCTATCTTTGAGAACACCCTCGCTCCCTGGAGCTGGTCAAACAAATCATCAATCCTCGGTAGTGGATACTTGTTCTTTATCGTCACTTTGTTCAATTGCCGGTTATCAATACACATCCGCATCGAGCCATCCTTCTTCTTCACAAACAACACAGGTGCTCCCTAGGGGGAAACACTGGGCCTGATAAAGCCCGTTTTTAGAAGGTCTTGCAACAGATCCTTTAACTCCTTTAAATCCGACGGGGCCATATGATAGGGTGGAATAGAGATGGGCTGAGTGCCCGGTGCCAGATCGATACAAAAATCAATATCCCTGTTGGGTGGCATGCCTGGCAGGTCTGAAGGGAAAACCTCAGGAAACTCCTGTACAATAGGGACTGAATCAATAGAATGAACCTTTGCGCTGGAATCACGAACATAAGCCAGATAAGTTAGACACCCCTTCTCGACCATGCGTCGAGCCTTAACATTGGAAATAACAGTGCGAACGAAGTGGCTTGAGGTACCTTTCCACTGTAGTCAGGGTGATTCTGGAAAGGCCAAGGTCACGGTCTTGGCATGACAATCTAAGATAGCATGGTGTGGGGAAAACCAGTCCATCCCCAATATGTCATCGAAATCCACCATGTCTAATAGCAATAGATCAACACGAGTCTCAATACCCCCGAATATGACTAAGCACGAATGATGCACTCGGTCGACTACTATAGAGTCACCCACTGGTATAGACACAGAAACTAGAATATCCAGAGCATAGCTAGGCACAACCAAATACTGTGCAAAGTAGGAAGACACATATGAATAGGTAGACCCAGGGACAAATAATACTGAAACACCTCTGTCACAAACATGAATGGTACTTGTAATCACGGTATCTGATGCCTCTGCCTCTAGCCTGGCTAGTAAAGCATAAAATCGGGGATCAATACCTCCCATCTGAGCTACATCTCTAGGACGGTCATCTACTAGCTGACCTCTACCTCTGGCTGGACGGTCTCCACCTCTACGGTCTCGACCTCCACCTCTACGATCTCTACCCCCGCCTCTGGCTGGATGGGCAGGCTGAGGGTCAGCTGGGGCCTGAATCATGGGATGAGGACCCCGCTACTGAGTGTTGCTCGTCGCTCGAGGGAAAAACCTGACAAGATGACCTGGGTCACCACAACCGTAGCAACTTTTAGGCTGATGGGGCTGCTGGCCCTGACGACTTGAATGGCCCCTACGAACATTCTGAAGAGGCTGAGCACTAATAGGAGGCTGTTCCGAATACTGCTCACAAAACCCATGATCACCTGGTCCACCCTGTGAAGCCTGGAGGGCGGAATGAAAAGTCCTGGAAGACTGGCCCCTATCAAAAGATTCCCTACCTCTAGAAGAAGAACCACTAAATCTGCCGGAATGACGAGGCCTCTTGTCTGAATGATAACCACTTCCCCGAGCAAGAGCCATCTCAACACTATGAGCTGCATTAGCTGCCTCCTGAAAAGATATATCACTCCCCACTCCCACAGCCATCTGAAGTCTAATCGGCTGATTAAGCCCATCTATGAGCCTACGGACCCTCTCCCGCTCTGTGGGGAGTATCACCACCGCATGACGTGCTAGATCAACAAATCTTGTCTCATACTGAGTGACAGTCATAGTACCCTACCGGAGGTGCTCAAACTACCTCCTAAGTGCATCCCGCTGTGTAACAGGGAGAAACGTCTCCAAAAATAACTCTGCAAACTGGTCCTATAATAAAGCCGGGGACCCCGTTGGTCGAGTCAAACACTAATCTCTCCACCATGTCTTGGCGGATCCTGAAAGCCTAAATGTGCAGAAGTCAACTCCATTGGATTCCACTATTCCCATAGTCTTGAGAATCTCGTGGCAACTGAATAAGAAATCCCTGAGGATCCTCTGATGTGGCACCGCTGAAGGTAGTGGTAAACAGCTTGGAGAACCGATCAAGTCTCCTTAAAGAATCAGAAGTCATGGCCGCTCCATCTCCGACCTAAGCTGTGGTACCTGACTGAGTGGCCACAGCTGGCTGAACCACTGGTGCTTGAGGCTGGGGAGCTACTGGCTCCAGAGTATGTGCAACAGGAGTCTGGGCCCCTCCTCCAGCCTGAGAAGCAGCTGGTGCAGCTGGTAATAAGCCTGCTCTGGCAATGTTGTACATAAAACCCACTATCCTGACCCGAGCCTCCCGAAGATCCGGGGTAAATAAAGCCTCTCCTGGGACCTGAGTTGGGCCCACTGGAGTTTCTAGGACTGGAGTTTCCTCACCAATCTCAACATGAGGCTCCACCTCTGGAATAGCTGTCGGGGGCTGAGCTCTGCCTCTACCACGGCCTACGATACGGCCTCGGCCCCTGCCCCTCACGGGAGCTGCCTGGGGCTCAGGCTGCTGATCAACGGACGAAGAAGCGCGTGTCCTCACCATCTGCGAAAGGACAGAGTAGAAATTCAATCAGTGTTTGAGGAACAAATCGCACGACATGAAAGAACAAATGAGAGACTCTTTCCTAACTCAATAGACTCTGGAGGACAAGTACAAACGTCTCCGTACCTACCTCTCAAACTCTACTAAGCTTGTTCATGAGTGGTGAGACCTATGTAACCTAGAGCTCTGATTCCAACTTGTCACGACCCGGATTTTCCCCCAACATGGGGATCGTGATGGTGCCTACTCGTGGTAGCTAGGCAAGCCACTGTATTCAACATTATCCTATTTTTACCATTATTTCATACTCAATTTTATCAACAAGAACCATAACATTAATTAAATAAATGCGGAAGACTTATCAAAATAGAAATAAGCAGTACCAAGGTAAAACACTACTGAAATCCTCTACCCAAGACGTGGAGTCACCAGCTCACGAACTACTACTGAATACTACACATAAACGTCTGAAGGAAAAATAACATAAAACTGTTTGTCTCGGAAAATTGAGACTACAACAATTAATATAAATAAGTGGAAGAGACGCCGGGCCTACGGACGTCTGCAAGCTACCTCGGTCTCATAATGCTCAACTCCCACACAAGACTCTACTGCTGCTGCTGCTGCTCCTGATCAAAACCTGGACCTGAGCAAAAACGCACAGAAGTGCAGTATCAGCACAATCCGACCCCATGTGCTGGTAAGTGCCTGGCCTATCCCGGCGAAGTAGTGACAAGCCTAGGACCAGACACCCACATAAACCTGTGCTGTTCTATATATATGTACACCACAAGATAACGAGAAATAATCAAGTAACAAACTCAACAAGAAATATCTTAAGAGGGAAGCTCAATAGTTAACATCAATTATTAAGTCAACAATGGAAAACAGAGTATAATGGGAACAAATAATCAAACAAGGAGTAGCAAATAGTTGCACGGCATCACCCTTCGTGCTTTTACTCTCATCCTCACCAAATAAACAAATAAAAATGCACGACATCACCCTTCGTGCTTTTACTCTCATACTCACATCCATGGCATGGCATGATCCTTCGTGCATGGTTCAATCACAAGGCACGACATTACCCTTCGTGCATAATAAATATCACAAGGCACGGTATAACCTTCGTGCATAATCAATAACAAGGCACGACATTAACATTTGTGCAATAATAGTAAAACAAGGCACGACATCACCCTTCGTGCATAATCACTCTTCCTCGCCCAAATAACAATCACAGTTAAGGGAAAAGAGTGAAAAAAATAATCATGAACCGTCTCGGCAAGGGACACAACAACCGTCACAACAAGGTCCCGGCAAGGGAAATCAATAACTCACTCTACAACAAGTCCCGGCAAGGGAAAACAATATTTCACTTTACAATAAGTCCCGGCAAGGGAAACAATATACAATTCCACAACCCGGCAAGGGTTCAACAATTCATCTTTAAAACATTTCACATTAAGTATCAACAATGACTCGCGTTCATGCTAGACGCCAGTGTATGGATGTTTGTCACCACAGCCCATAAACCGCACTAGATCACATAGCACATAGCACATAATCATATTCCCTCAAGCTAGGATAGAACAAACACTTACCTCTAGCCTTGAAGCCCAAATTATCCTTCCACTACCGCTTTACCTCGAATTTCCGCTTTCAACTTGCTCGAATCTAATCACGATTGATTCCATTACAATAATAAATACTATATAACTTAGTTTGAATGCTAAAAAAATGGTTTTCTCAAAGTTTACCCAAAAATTTCACAAAACGCCCCTGCCCCCACGTGGTCGGAACTCGGGGTTCGGACCAAAATCTGGTTACCCATTCCTCCACGAGTTCAAATATATGATTTGTTTCAAAATCGGGCCTCAATTCGAGGTCCAATTCCCCAATTTATGAAAATCTCATGTTCTACCCAAAAACAAGAATTTCTACCATGAAAACCTTTGATTTCTATTGAAAAACATGTTTAATGTTGTTAGGAATTGAAATAATTAAGTAAAAAGTGACTTACAAGTGTTTTGGAGTGAATTTTCTCTTGAGGGTTCGTGTGTGGTGTGTTGGGTTTTGAAAGAATGAAGAAAAGAACTGAAAAATTCGTTTAAGTATAAAATTGCACAACTGCGGATATTGCAATTGCGAACATTTGTTCGCAATTGCGAACACTACAGGTTTTGGGATCTGAGGCTCTCGCATTTGCGAGACAGGCTTCGCATTTGCGAACTTGGCTGGTTCAAGGAAGTTTTTTGCATTTGCGACAATAGCTTCGCATTTGCGAACCCAGGCGGATTATTGAAGGCCTCGCATTTCCGAGGTTAAGTTCGCATGTGCGAACCCACGGGTTCCTGGACCTCCTTCGCAATTGCGATCAAGGCTTCGCATTTGCGAACACAGCCATGGTCTGGCCCCTTCGCAATTGCGATAATTTCTTCGCATTTGCGAAGACACCAACTGGGTGAAAAACCAGCTGTGTTATTTTTCAGAAATTGAACCAACGGCCTATCAAATATTTTCCCGAGCCCTCCGGGCTCCAAACCAAACATGTACACAACGTCAAAAACATATTACAAACTTGCTCGTGTGATCACATCGCCAATATAACATCGTTTTCATCAAATCAAGCCTCAAGTTCATGATTATCAACCTTTTTAGTTTCATAACTTTCAAATTTGGAACTCAAGGTTCAAAACACATCAAACGACATACAATTGTCACCAAACTTTGGAGAAAGCACATATATAATATTTAAGACTTGTGGCGGGCGTCGGAACCAAAATACGAGCCCGATACCAAGGTCATTTAATTCATTTTCCTTTAATAATTACAACAAAAACAATTTAATAGAAAATTCCATAACTTAGGCTCTAGGCCTCAGAATTTGACTCCGGACGCATGTCCGAGTCCCATATTTTCCTACGGACCTTCCGGGACCATCCGATCTCGGGTCCGAGTCCATTTACCAAAAATGTTGACCGAAGTCAACTATATCAATATTAATATCATTTTTCTTCAATTTTCTCATAGAATTCACATATTCTATCACAAAAACTTTCTAGCCACATGTCCAGATCATGCACGTAAATCGAGGCAATATAGAATGTGGTTTTCAAGCCCTCGGAAGTGTGGAACAAGTGAGGAAAACAGGTGATGACCTTTTGGGTACTCACACAAACGACATCTGAATGACCTGAAATTTGGCGGACATATCCAAAATCACATGACGAAGCTACATGAATTGTCGGAATTCCATTCCGACCCCCAGATCAGAATCTCACCTACCACTCGGATTTCGCCAAAATTCAACCTTAGCCAATTCAAGCCTATTTCTACACCGGACCTCCAAATTCAATTTCGATCGCTCCCCTAAGTCACAAATCATTAGAATCCGATTCCGAGCACTCTAACTAAATAGTCATCTCTAGGTTGACTTTCATTATTCAAGTTTCCTTAAAAAAGGCTATTTGCCTCATTTTCAACCTGAATCACTCCTAACTCACCCGATAGACTCTAATACTGATATAAAAGCATAAAACACATAAATGTAAGGTAACGGGGTGATAATTCCCATGAAAACAGATCGGGTCATCACAAATAACTTTTCCGATGGTTTACACCTCTCAACTAATTTCTTCAGACCTCCCATTGGAATCATGGCTGGAGATGGGGCTACAAGGTTATGCCCTGACTTTCACGATGGAAATAAATAGACAAGAAGTGATTCTTCTAATTCAGAACCCATCTCACCTAGCAAAAATTGTGACAGAGGGCATGCGTCTGGGGATGGAAGCTTACACAATGAACAATTGGCTCACAACTCAAACACCTCTTCCAGTACTCAACCATCCACCCTCACCATCTCATCCATGGAGTTACCCAATGAATCCATCCAATCTGCATGGAAACCCAGTGATCAATCTTATGCCATTTTACCCACCTCAACACATGGGACAACTATATGTTTCAGGGCTCCAGGATCTGAATTTCTTCAACCCACACTCACCCTATGCGAGCTCACTAGGTCCAATAGACAACTTCAGTCCAATGGAATCTCCACCTAACACACCACCTCAAATATCACTTCACTTACCACACACACTAGACAGTCCAACAAGACAGGAAGTTGCAGGAATTCTAGCAGAAATGAGGGAGACAAGGACAGAATTTTGGTGGCTCAAGGGGATTCTCATGTACGACCTAAAAGAGCAGTTCGAAAAGAAGTTTGTTCTAAAATGTCCACCCGATCTAGTGTCTTGCAGCTTAATCTTTCGTCAACCTCTAAATCCACTAGTAGGGAGATTTTCGATGGTGATAATACCCACACTAAGGCACACACCTCAGATGATGAATCAGGAGGAGACTATCTCAACAGTCTCTCCTTTACTACCAGTTCCAGCAAATCAAATTCAAAACCCTAATTTTCTTATGAATTTTCTTTTATCGAATTGTAGGGGTTCTCATAATCCAGAATTTAGAAGACATTTTAGGTCCCTGTTGGATAATCATAGACCAGTGTTAGTCATTTTGGTCGAAACTCACATGACTGATCATACTACACTAAGGGATGATTTTAATTTCACTAATATGGCACAAGTTCCAGCTAATGGTCTTATAGGGGATTTAGTAGTTCTTTGGAAGGAGCAGGGTATCAGGGTTACTGAAATGAGGCTTTCGGAGCAAGAAATTCACTGCATGGTCCAGGTTAGTTTTACTAATTCTCCTTGGTTGTTATCTGCTATATATGCTAGCTCTAATGATTATTCTAAATCTATGATGTGGGATAGATTTAAAGATTTGCATGATAATCAAAATATTCCTTGGATAATAGGTGGTGATTTTAATGAAATTATCTCTTATAAAGAGAAATTTGGTGGTTTACCAATTAAAAATAGTAAGATAGATAAATTTGTTAATTGTTTAAATTACTGTAAACTTGTGGATTTAAGGTTTCATGGTAGTATATTTACATGGACCAATAAACGTAGTGGACATTCTACAATGTTAGAAAGACTTGATAGATTTTTGTCTAATTATGATTGGTTAATAATGTATCCTGAAGCTGAAGTTCACCATTTACCTAGAACACATTCGGATCACTGTCCAATTTTATTAAATTTAAAGCCTTTTACTAAAATTCACAATAAAATATTTCGTTTCGAAACTATGTGGACTTCTCATCCTCAGTTACAAAATTTAGTACGTAATGTTTGGTCCGGCAATCATACCTTGCCTTACACTACTAAATTTTTCCAACGAGCTGCTATACATTGGAATAAACTTCATTTTGGAAATATCTTCCACGATAAAAGGAAAATTCTAGCCCGACTAGCAGGTATCCAAGCTTCTATGCATTACCCTACTAGTAGGTTTTTGCAAAATTTAGAAATTGATCTTACATTGCAATACAATCGTATTTTATTATTAGAGGAAGATTTTTGGAAGTTAAAATCACGTGTTAATTGGTTGAATCAAGGAGATGCTAATACTAAGTTTTTTCATATGACTACTTTACATAGGCCGAGAAGGAATCGAATTTTTAGTCTTCGTGACATGGTAGGTAATTAGATTTCAAATCAAGATGAGTTAGAAAACCATATTATAGCTTTTTATAAAATATTATTTACTACTGATCATCACTTAACTCCTAAGAAGTTTCCTGAAATTATTAATTATACTATTAATATGGATGATTATGACCTTATGAATTATCCCGTTACTAGTAAAGAAATTAAGGATGCCCTCTTTAATTTTCAACCTCATAAAGCTCCGGGACATGATGGTTTACATCCCTTTTTCTACCAGAAATATTGGACGGAAGTGGGTAGTAAAGTTATTTCTTAGTGTCAGGAAATTTTCCACACAAAGAGAATGGCTGCGGAGCTTAATAAAACTTATTTATGTCTTATACCCAAAGTTCAACATCCTACTACAATTCATCAATATCGTCCTATTAGTTTATGTAATACTTTATACAAGTTAATTATAAAGATTATTGCTAATAGATTAAAATTAGTCATTAATAAAATCATAGGTCCAACCCAATCTAGTTTTCAACATGGTAAACGAGCTTCTGACAATGCAATCATAGTACAAGAAATATTAAATTATTTTAGACTTACAAAAGGTAAGACTCAGTACATGTATTAAAATTAGATCTTGAAAAGGCTTTTGATCGACTAGAATGGTCTTTTATACGAAGATATCTTCAAATTATTAATATACTACCTCATTTGATTACTTTAATTATGTTATGTGTCTCAACGTCTTCTATATCCATACTGATTAGTGGTTCTAGTATACCGTATTTTATACCATTAAGAGGAATTCATCAGGGAGATCCCCTGTCACCTTATTTATTTATTATGTGTATGGAAGTGTTGTCTCGTAGTATTAACTTATCTGTGGACTATTTACAATGGTCTTCTATTATTTTATCTAGAAAAGGTCCTGAAATTTTACATTTACTATTTGCTGATGATATTGTATTAGTATAAAAAATTACTACTAAAAGTTGCCATGCCATAGTGGATGTATTAAATCATTTTATGGCTTGTTCAGGACTTAAAGTAAATTTGATAAATCTAAAGTTTTCTTTTCAAAAAATTGTTCCATAATAAATAAAGATTTTATTAAAGAAACGTTTTTTATTAAGGAAGGCTCTACTTTTGGGAAATATCTCGGATTTCCTATGTTTATTGGTAAACCAAAACAGGAAGACTTTCAGTTTCTTTTGAACAATTTTAAGAATAGACTAGCAAGATGGAAAACTAATTTCTTAACTTTGTCTGGTCGTTCAACTTTAATAAAATCAACTCTTAATAATCTTCCGAATCATGTTATGCAATATATTTAAATTCCTAAACAAACTATTAAAAAGCTTGAGCTATATCAATGGAATTTCCTTTGGGGTTCCACAAAGGACAGACAGAAAATTCACTTGATAAATTGAAATTTGGTATCCAAACCAAAGTCTGATGGAGGTCTTGGTATTCAAAAGTTATCTACTAAAAATGACGCTTTACATGCGGGGCTTGCTTGGAGAATATTCCATAATCCACATTCTATGTGGGCACAAGTTCTTATTAACAAATATTTACATAAAACTTCTAGCTCAACTAACTCAAGAACTTGGAATAATGTTATAAATGGCTGGAACCACTGCTGGAAGGGAATTCAACGGAAAATTGGAAAAGGGGAAACCCTTAAGGTTTGGTCTGATCCTTGGCTCAAACAGGGAACTATTTTACGTTCCTTAATACAAGGACCATTATCCATGCAAGATACTAAGTTAACTATTGGTCAAATAATGTCGCTTTTAGGATGAAAAATTTTTTATTATCTTTTGATTTAACTAATAGCATAAATCAATTAATTGATGCTGTTTATATTCCCTTTAATCATACAACTCATGACTATATTTACTCGGCTTTAACTAATTCAAATAACTTTTCGATTAATTCTATTTTTAAATGCCTTAGTATAGAAGATACCAACTCAATGCATACTAATCTATCAAACATTAATTGGCTTTGGTCATTGCCAATACATCCTGAGCTAGAAGGATTTCTTTGGAGCTTATTAATCATAATATGTTACATTCTAATAGCTATTTAACTCGGATTAACATAAAAGATGATCCTATTTGTAAATTTTGTCTAAATAATGAGGAAACTCTTAAACATATTTTCTTAGAATGTGTTAATGTTAAGAGTTATTGGCACCGTTTAGGTTTAATACAATTAGTTAATTTTAGTGGCCAACAATGCAACAACTTTAATTGGCTACATTATCTTCTTTTTGCTAATAAAACAATACTACCTTTACATATTAACTCTTCGATTTTTTTACCATATAGTTTATGGACTATTTCGTTAACCCGTAATGATAATCTTTTTAATAATAAAAAAATGGAATTCCGTTTGATAAGATAACTAAACAAGCAGCGGAGTTTGTTTATTTAACTACTTTCCATCCTAAGAGCTTTAAGAAGAAAAGGATTTCTAAAGACTGTAAATGGTATCCTCCTGCTCTTAATTACTACAAGCTAAATACGGATGGATCTTTTACAAACTCAACAGCTGGTATGGGAGGAGTAATACGTAATTCAACAGGCGATTGGGTTATAGGTTTTATTGGACCAGTACCTCTTTTAACTCCGATTTTATCAGAATTATATGCATTAAATCATGGTCTACAAATTTCCTATGAACATAATCTAAAACCTCTACAAGTAGAGGTAGACTCAAAAAATTTGCTTACTTTATTAGATTCTGGAAATATTGCTTTTTCTAATCTTGTGGAGGATTGCAGGTTCTACTTCGACAGGTTGGATAAACCGGTGCTTAATCATGCGTACAGAGAAAAAAAATAGAGTAGCAGATCAATTAGCTAAGGAAGGACATCATTATGGGATATTATGCAAGCCAACACTTTTTGCCAATACTCCGGATTCTTCTATGCGACTTTTTGAATATGATAAGACTGGTTGTACTGATATACAACCAAGCCGGTTGGCTACTAGTTTGATTAGAAATAGTACTCAAACTAATGTAAATATAAGGATAAATGTTAACGGAGGCCATGATGATAATTCCAATAGGATGACCATGGCAACCGTATATCCTAGTACTATTTTGTATGCTACTAACATCTCTATACGCAATGTTTAAACTTTAAAATATAAATTATCTTTTTCACCAAAAAAAAGACATGATTTAAAGATAATTTTCTAATTTAAAAGCGGTGAAAGAAGCACAAGCTATAGGTTGTAAAAAATCAGTAATTAAATAATTTCATAAGCCAAGTAGCATCAAAGCGACTGTGCTAGAACCACGAAACTCGGGAGTACCTAACACCTTCTCCCGGGTTAGCAGTATCCCTTATCTGGATTTCTGATTCGCAGACTGTATAAGAAAGTCATTATTTTCCTCGATTCGGGAGTTAAACTGGCGACTTGGGACACCATAAATTATCTCAAGTGGCGACTCTGAAATTTAATAAATGAATCCTGTTTCGATTGTCACTTCATGTTGGAAATAACTCTCTTTATTATACCCTCTTCTAGGGATGTAGTAAGAAAAAAAAGGTGTGACAGACCTCAGCTTCTTGATTTTCCTGTCCAAAATGGCCACTGGCTCCTCAACATAAGACAGATCCTCGTCTAGCTGAATAGAATTGAAATCCAACACGTGCGACGGGTCACCATGGTATCTCCGGAGCATAGAGACATGAAATACGGGATGGACTCCGGCTAGGCAGGGAGGTAAGGGCAGCTCATAAGCAACCTCCCCAACATGCGTCAAAATCTCAAAAGGGCCAATGAATCTCGGACTCAGCTTCCGTTTCTTCCCAAACCTCATGACGTCCTTCATGGACGAGACTCGAAGTAGAACCCGCTCGCCAACCATAAAAGCCACATCGTGAACCTTATTGTCCGCATAACTCTTCTGTTTGGACCGGGCTGCACGGAGTCTGTCCTGAATCACCTTGACCTTGTCCATTGCATCATGGACCATCTCAGTACCTAGCAGTCTGGCCTTGCCCGGGTCGAACCAACCCACGGGGGACCTGCACCTCCTTCCATATAGGGCCTCATACGGAGCCATCTTAATGCTGGACTGATAGCTATTATTATAAGCAAACTCCACCAGTGGCAAGAAATGATCCCATGAACCTCCAAACTCAATCACACACGCACAGAGCATATCCCCCAAAATCTGAATAGTACGCTTGGACTGTCCATCCGTCTGGGGGTGAAATGTTGTGCTCAGCTCCACCCGAGTACCTAACTTGTGCTGTACGGCTCTCGAAAACCGTGAAGTAAACTGAGTGCCTCTATCTAAAATGATGGAAATTCGAATACCATGCAACCGGACTATCTCCCTGATGTAGATCTTCGCCAACCGCTCTGATGAGTAAATGGTGCACACATGTATGAAATGGGCGGACTTGGTCAGCCGATCCACAATAACCCGAATGGAATCAAACTTCCTCACAGTCCGTGGAAGACCAAATACGAAGTCCATGGTGATACGCTCCCATTTCCACTCTGGGATCTCAATCTGCTACATTAATCCACCTAGACACTGATGCTCATACTTCACCTGCTGGCAGTTGAGGCACATAGAAACTTAGTCAACTATATCCTTCTTCATCTGCCTCCACCAATAATGCTGCCTCAAGTCCTGATACATCTTCACAGCACCCCGATGGATGGAATACCGCGAGCTATTGGCCTCAACTAGAATCAACTCTCGAAGATCATCTACATTGGGCACACAAATACGCCCTTGCATCCTCATCACTCCATCATCCCCGATGGTAACGTCTCGAGCATCACCATGCCGAACTATATCCTGAAGGACAAGCAAATCAGGGTCATCAAACTGTCGCTCCTTGATGCGATCAAATACAAAAGACCGAGAAACCACACAGGCTAGAACCCGACTAGGCTCCGAAAGATCCAATCTAACGAACTGCATGGCCAATGCCTGAACATCCATCGCCATAGGTCTCTCCAAAGCTGGTAAATATGCCAAACTCCCCAAACTCTCCGCCCGGTGACTCAAGGAATTGGCAACCACATTGGCCTTGCCCGGGTGATAAAGAATAGTAATATCATAGTCCTTCAACAGCTCCAACCATCTCCTTTGATGCTTGTTCAGATCCTTCTGTTTAAGCAAGTGCTGCAAGCTCTGATGATCAGTGTAATTTTCACAAGGAACTCCATACAAATCATGACGCCAAATATTCAAGGTGTGAACAATGGCATCTAGCTCAAGATCGTGGACCGAGTAGTTCTTTTCATGCACCTTCAGCTGTCAGGACGCGTAGGCAATCACCCTGCCGTCCTGCATCAATACTACTCCAAGTCCAACCCGTGAGGCACCACAATATACGGTATAAGACCCCGAACCAGTAGGCAACATCAAGATAGGGGCCGAAGTCAAATCTATCTTGAGCTTTTGGAAGCTCGCCTCACACTCATCTGTCCACTGAAAAGGGGCACCTTTTTGGGTCAATCTGGTCATGGGTGCTGCGAACGAAGAGAACCCCTCTACAAAATGACTGTAATAACCTGCCAGACCAAGGAAGCTACGAATCTCAGTAGTTGAGGAGGGCCTGGGCCAACCCTGCATGGCCTCCACCTTCCTCGGATCCACTCGAATTCCCTTGGTCGACACCACGTGGCCTAGAAATGCCACCGAACTCAGCTAAAATTCACATTTAGAGAACTTTGCATATAGTTGATTCTCCCTCAGAGTCTGAAACACTATCCTCAGGCGCTGCTCATGCTCTTCCCAACTCCGGGAATATACCAAAATATCATCAATGAAAACAATCACGAACGAGTCAAGATATGTCCTGAATACACTGTGCATCAAATGCATGAAAACTGCCGGGGCATTAGTCAGCTCGAAAGACATAACGAGGAACTCGAAGTGACCATACCGAGTCCTGAAGGCAGTCTTCGAGATATCTGGCTCCCGAATCTTTAGCTGATGATAACCAGAGTGCAAATAAATCTTGGAGAACACCTGTGCGCCCTGTAACTGGTCACATAAGTCATCAATACGTGGCAAAGGATATCGATTCTTCACTGTAACTTTGTTACACTGGCGATAGTCAATGCACATACGCATAGAACCATTCTTCTACTTCACAAACAACAGATTAGCACCCCAAGGCGAAACACTGGGTCGGAAGAAACCCTTACCCAACAACTCCTGTAACTGATCCTTCAACTCTTTCAACTCAGGAGGATCCATGCAGTACAGAGGAATAGAAATGGGCTTAGTGACCGGCAATAAGTCAATACCAAAATTGATATCTCTGTCGGGCTGCATGATCGAGAGATCCACTGGAAATACATCAGAGAAATCACGTACCATTGGGACGGAATCAATAGAAGGAGTGTCAACACTGACATCCCTCACATAAGCTAGATAAGCTGCACACCCCTTTTCAACTGTACGCTGAGCTTTGAGGAAGGAAATAACACGGCTGTGGGTGTGATCTAGAGTACCACTCCACTCAATACGTGGAATGGCTAGCATAGCCAGCGTCACGGTCTTGACGTGACAATCAAGAATAGCATAGTGGGGCGATAACCAGTCCATGCCCAGAATAATATCGAAATCAACCATACCGAGAAATAAAAATCAGTTCTGGTCTCAAAATAACAAATAGTGACCAAACATGATCGATACACATGGTCCACAACCAAATAATCTCCCACCGGAGTAGAAATATAAACGGGGGCACTCAAAGAATCCCGAGGCACACCCAAATGTGAAGCAAAATAAGAGGACACATATAAAAAAGTAAAAGCATGATCGAATAGGACCGATGCCTCTCTATGACTAACCAAAATAATACTTGTGATAACAGAACAGGAGGTGACAAATGCGGCACGATCAGGAATAGCATAAAATCTAGCATAACCCCTCTCTCGAGGGTGGCCTATGGCACCCTCATTCCGCCCCCGTCTGGCTGAGCAGGTGGGGTCGCATCTGGGGCTGGGATGATGGCCTGCTGACCCTGTGAACCACGCTAAGGCTACAAAGTCTGTGGAGGTGCTCCTCTCCTACGCCTAGGGCACTCCCTAACTAGATGGCGAGTATCCCCGCACTCAAAACAAGCCATGGGAGGATACGATGGCTGTGACTGATCGGCCCCGCTCTCGCTGGACTGACCCCTGGAGGTACCCCACGCAGGAGGCGCACTGGAAACTGGGGGAGCATAGTAAGGCTCTTGAGATGTTGGGGGAGCTAGAGTACCACCAGCTGCTGGTAATGCTGAATGAACCGGACGACCGGAATAACCCCTACCAAATCGACCGGCTGCTGCAATACGGGAACCAGAGAAATGACCCGACTCAAAAGACCTCTTGGCCTCCCTCTTTCCTCGCACTCGACTGAGCATTCACTTGATCCATCTGGCAATGCTCACTGCCTGCTGATACGGTACGTCCGTCTCCAGCTCTCGGGCCATGTTGGAGCGGATAGGCAGAATAAGACCCTCAATAAACCTCCTCACTCTCTCCCAGACCGTGGCTACCAAGGCCGGTGCATATCTGGCTAACCGGGTGAAACTGATGGCATACTCTGATACTATCATGGTTCCCTGACGCAACCGCTCAAACTCCGATCGCCAAGCATCCATAAGGCTCTGGCGAACAAACTCCCTAAAAAACATATCATAAAACTGTGCCCAGGTTAACGAGGCAGACTCATCTGGACTATCCAACTCATATGTGCACCACCAATCATAAGCGTACCCTCGAAGCTGAAAGGAAAGAAACCCCACTGGTCTCCACTATACCCATAGTACAAAGGATACGATGAAACTCCTCCAGAAATCCCAATGCATCATTTGAAGCCAAGCCACTGAACACTGGGGGATCATACTTCTTGAACCTCTCCAACCTGCACTGCTCGTCCTCGGAGGCAGCTAGCCCACCTCCAGGTTGTACTGGTGCGGCAGGGGGTATAGCAATAATCTTTGGAATCTGTTCCACGGTCACTCGCTGCTTAGGTGTGCCGGCTGCGAGAGTCTAGGCCCCTCCCCCGGCTTGAGATGTAGTTGCAGCGAGAGGAAGCAACCCCGCCTGAGCTAGAGTAGTGTACATGCTCATAATTTGGGCTAGAGTCTCCTAGAGTGCTGGAGTCGTAGCAGCTGTAGTAGGTGTATCAGGTGCCTGCGGTCCAACCTGATCCATCAGCGGTGCCTCAGCGGCAGTGCGTGCGAGTGTTGTGGCTGCACCTCAGGTGTGTCCTCAACCTCTACCACGGCCCCGGCCTCTGGTGGAGGCAGCAGGGGGCGCGGGTGCCTGATACTTACGAGTAGAACGTGTCCTCACCATCTGTGAGAGAATAGAAGATAGAAGTTTAGATTTTGTGCAAAAAATATCGCACGACAAGGAATTCAAAAGAAATGAAGCATTTCCTAAACTGTTACATAGCCCCTCGTAGATAAATACGGACGTCTCCGTGTCGATCAACGAGACTCTAAATAACCAGTCTGTGTCCCGTGACTCTTATGAACCTAGAGCTCTGATACTAACTTGTCATGACCCTAGTTTACCAATCGTGAACATGTCATGATGGCACCCAGTCTTCACGACTAGGTAAGCGCGACACCATACAGAATGTACAACTCTTATGAACAAAAAGTTAAGATAACAGCGGAAAAATATAAATAAATGTAATAAGTGCCGCTCAGCACATACACTTCGCCAAATACCAGAAGAAATACAACCACCAAGACCCGGAAACTCACGGGCAACACAGACTAAGAGAGTACAATGCGTCTCTATACATCAAGAGTGTCTACACAACGAAAATAAAGGAATGACTTACATCACTAAGAAGAGTAGAAGAAGACCCTCAGGATCTGCGGACGTGGCAAATTTATACCTCGAGTTTCCTGAAAATTCTCCTAAGTCACCTGTAGTGCGTCTGATCAGATGTACCTGGATCTGCACAACAAAAATGTGTAGAAGAGTAGCATGAGTACACCACAGCGGTACTCAGTAAGTGCCAAGCCCAACCTCGATGGAGTAGTGACGAGGAAGGTCAGGGCCCTACCGAGAAATAAATAAGATAATGATAATAATAATACCGAACATCAAAAAATAAGAACAAGTCTAAAATAACAAAAAATGAGACAAATACTACCAACCGTCTACAATTAAGCTAACAAAGAGAAATCAACACAACAAGTACAAATCAACAATCTAGGATCTCTAGGAATTGAACCTGCAGTCCCTTTATACTCAGCAACTCAGGATCTCCGGGAATCGACCCCGCAGACTATATATCAGTATCATAGGATCTCCGGGAATTGAACCTGCAGTCCTTTATATCAGTATCACGGGGTCTCCGGGAATTGAACCCAAAGTCCTTTATATCAGTATCACAGGCTCTCCGGGAATTGAACCCGCAGTCCTTTATATCAGTATCACAGGATCTCCGGGAAGTGAACCCACAGTCCGTATATCAGTATCTTGAGATCTTCGGGAATTGAACCCGCAGTCCTTTAGCTCGGTAGCATCGGATCTTTGGGAATTGAACCCGCAGTCCACAAAACACAAACACAATCAATAAGAGGAAACCCAGAGAAATATGAAGTACACAGCTACAATTAACACTGAATCCAGTCTCAACAGGTTCCAGGGAGTTCAATTAAGACAAGTAGGCACTTAGACAGAGAATCCTACCTAATCATGCTTTCCTAGCTAACACCAGATAAATCTTGCAATTAAACCAATTAAATAACAAAGATAACACGGATTGAGCAGTTCAAGTAAGGTGGTTTTCAACAATCTACGCAAGTACACGCCCGTCACCTTGCGTACAAGGCATTTAAATCAACACATATATATCCTAGGGGAGAAAATCCCCAACGCAAGGTTAGACAAGTCATTTACCTTAATCCCGGTACAAAACTGCTAAGAAATGACTTCCTTGCCATGAGTATCCGACTCCGAGTGGCCCAAATCTAGTCAAACTAATTACACAGTGTAAATAACATCACAAGTAACTAATTACAGTGATAAAATTAAAGCTATGTCGCGAAAATGGATGAAATGACCAAAATACCCATGCAGCCATCGACTCGGAATTGAAATATTTTTACATTTTCAGAACTCTCATGCTCTCACGAGTCTAACCACATAAATTTTTCAAAATCGGACTCCGTTTTCCTATTCAAATCAATGATTTTCAATAACCTAGGCTTGGAGCAAAAATCCTCCATTAACACACCTCCAATCCTCTATTTTCAGGGTATAATCCGTGGTTAAACAATATACTAACATAAATTGAGTCCATGAGTGATTACCTGATGATTCTCCTTGATTTCCTCCTCAAAATCGCTAAAATCCTCTCCTAGTTCGAAGCCTTCAATATTTTTAAAGTTCTGAAATTTCGACAATAACTGAAGCCTTAACCTACAGTGAATTTCCACTTCTGCGGCACTAGGGTCGCTTTCGCCATCCCGCTTCTGTAGAGAAGCTGCCGCTTCTGCGGCTCTACCTTAACTCGTCCAAGACTTCTTCTGCGGTCCAAAGTCGCTTTTGCGATGACCGCTTATGCAGAAATAGTCCGCTTCTGCGGAAAGTCCCAAGCGACCAACCTTCGCTTCTGCGAGAGCCTGTTCGCTTCTGCGAGAGCCTGTTCGCTTCTGCGGGCTCACTTCAGCAAACTATGGTCCGCTTCTATGGACTCAAATGACCTCCTAAATTTTCACGCCTGGACATTTTTTGTCGCTTCTGCGGGCTCGCTTCTGTGGTCCAAGTTCCGCAGAAGTGTAAACAACAGAAGGCACAAGATCAGACCTGCTGCAACTACAATTTTCTTCCATTAAATCACTCGAACTCATCCCGAGGCCCCCGGGACCTCAACTCAAAACACCAACCTACTCCAAATCACGATAAAAACTTTTTTCAATCATAAAAATGCATCATTAAACTCTAAAATCATCAAATTATGGCGGATTCAAGCCTAAGTTTCAACCAAATCTTTCGAAACCTAAATGCTATCAAAAACCCGACCAAACGATGTCTGGATGACTTAAAAATTTGTAGACATATCTAAAATCATCTAACAAAGCTACTGCAACTGTCAGAATTCCATTCCGACTCCCGGATCAAAATCTCACTTATCAATCGGATTTCCAAAATTTCCAAACTTCGGCATTTCAAGCCTAATTGAGCTATAGACCTCTAAAATACATTCCGAATGCGCTCCCAACCCCGAAATTACCTAACGGAGCTAACAGAACCATTAGATTTTCGTTCCGGGGTCGTCTTATCACTGCTCTGAATACTGGCCATTTTTCAACTATAAAGCTCTCATTTAGGGACTAAGTGTCCCAAAACACTCCAAATTCTAGAACCGAATATCCCGACAAAACACAATAGTAGAAATGAACTTAGGGGAAACAATTAATTAGGGATTGGGGCGTAAATTTTAAAAACAACCGGATAGGTCGTTACATCTACGGATCTAATGCTTCATTCAAAATAGTAATTAGAGCTCATTTGTTCAATATGATATCATTTATGCTTGAAAAAATGATGTCGAAGCATAAGAAAAACAAGCACAACGCAACCCAAACCTATCCAAAACTCACCCGAGCTCCTCGGGACCGCATACGAACATACTAACATGTCACATATGATCATGCAAACTTAGTTGCACTCTCAAAACACCAAAACTAACATCAAAACACCAAATTTATATCAGATTCAAGCCTAAGTTCTTCTAAAACTTACAAAATACGCATTTGATAAAAAACCCAACCAAATCACCTCCGAATAACCTAACATTTTGCAATCATATCTCAAATTATCTAATGAAGCTACAACAACTCTCGGAATTCCATTCCGACCCCCGGATCAAAATCTCACCTATCAATCAGAATTCGCCAAAATACTAATTTTTGCCAATTCAAGCCTAATTCTACACCGGACATCCAAATCTAATTCTGATTTCACTCCTATGTCACAAATCATCCCTCAAAGCTAGTCGAATCATCGGAAATCCATTCCGATCCCTCTAACACTTAAGTCAATATTTGGTTGACTTTTCCTAACTAACCTTCTCATAAAGAGACTAATTGTCTTATTTCTAATCGAACTCTATCTGAATTACTTCAAATTTTCCAACCACATATAGTGAAACATATAGAAGCATAAAATAGGGAAAATAGTGCGGTAACTCCCTTGATGATGGGTTGGGTCGTTACAATGTTTTTGTAGGTACATATATAATTGGCGGTCTTTTGGGCGCAGATATTGCAGGGACTTACCGTGAGTTGCATTCCAAGTTCGATCCATAGCGTGCAGAGTCTCCATCAAAGTTAATTGTATTCTTTTATCTAATTTGTATTTTAGACATATGTTGTGCTTTATTATATTCCTAGTCGATGCTCATACACTTGTTACACCAGGTTTAGGGGTTTCATACGGGTTATTCATTATTGTAATTTTGCATTTATTATCACTATACCTATAAACTTTATTTTGTATTATTTAATTCTTAAAAGTTATGATTTCAAAGATACTAAAATGAGTAATTAGGTTAATCATTTACTATTGTCTTTCGAGACTGAGTTGTTAAGCGTCGTCATGACCTTTAGTGGATTTTGGGTCATGACAGCTTGGTATCAAGAGCATTAGTTTCACTTAGGTTTGAGTCTTGCAGATTAGTACAGAGATGTCTGTAGTTATCTTCGAGAGGCTACAGTGTTGTTAGGAGCACTTCCCTTCTTGATTCTTCATAATGCGATTTGATTTCTGTAAGGCTTATGCCTTTATTTCCTTCTTACTCATTCTTATATGATGTTCGATGATAGTTATCAATTTGGAATCGATGAATCGTACTGGTACTACATATGTAGGGTAGGATGTTTCTCTTTGCACATTCAAGCAAGTTTCTACCGTCTTATTGGGGAAGGATGTTCTGTCATTTCAACTCAGTAACTGTATCTTTGATGGTTTTGAGGCTATACACATGTTGTTATGATGTTCATGAGATTTTATCTCACACTATTGATGTAACGGTAGGATTTTTATCTATGTATTGGAGTAATGAATGACTTGGAAGAAGGTTTTTCTCTGTGCATGATTAGAGATTCAGTGTTTATTTCTAGTAGAGGAAAGGCAAATTGACTATAGATGTCTATGTTTGGTTGATGAAGTGATGAGACTTGGTATTTTTGGGCATGGTCGAATTCTCAATTATGATGTGGTTTCATCGTCCTTGTTGAACTCGTTAAGATTTACCGGTGTTATGGTCTTCATCAATTTGCCTTTAGGGCAGGGTATTGTGAAGTGGTGCCTGAGAAGCGATGTTAAAGATATCAAAATGTAGCGATTTTAGAATCAAATGGGTATCTCTAATGTTGATGGCACGAGAATGGATGATCTTCTAGAAGGCTTAAAATTGGTGGCAATTTATTACCTCAAGTGTCACAGAGATGGATTCGGATTTGAGCCAACAACTGGGTAGCAAAGGAGGAGGAGGGATATGTGGGAGGTGTTTTGTGATGGTTAAATTTCTAGAATACCAAGTGTGAGAATCAAAAGGCGAGTAAAGGTGAGGGTTTGACCGAAGTGGGAGAGTGGCGGAGTAGCATATGGGTTCTGTGGTAGGATAGCTACACACCTGAGGAAAGTTTAGAGTGATTTGGTATTCATGGTGGATAGTGACTATATTTGTGGAATTAATTTTGAATATTGGCTACTATATCGAGGAAGATTGGATACGACGGAAATGGGTTGCTTGATATGAAAAGGGATGCAACCTGACTTTGGAATTGAATGTAGTGTCGCACTTTTAGTTGATGTCAACGGGGAATGAACAGACTATTACAACTAATGGATGAGCACGGGCTCGGGAGGGTTTACTGATTTTGTAGTAATTGTACATGGTGCATCGTTGTTGGGAAATGTCGGTACCGAATTTCCCCAGGTGAATTATCTTCTGTGAGTAGGTTAGCAATTATGTGGTGTTGATAATGCTTCTACGAAGAATTCTTCTAGCTATCTGGTAAGAGTTTGAATAAGTAAATATGGCTAGTGCTTCAGAGTGTTCATGAAATGTTTAATAGAAAGATTTTGAGAAATTTGGTGAGTTGATTATGCAAGATCATGTCAATGCGGAATAAGGGATCTTGGTGGGTTCCAGGATTTTGTAATGATAGATTCAAGCTAAGTGGGGGAGTCCCATCATCTACGAATTGATTGTGTGGTTGTCTACTTATGAGGTTCCTCGTTATCAGTGTATTGGTTAGTTATTATGAATAAGGAATGAAGACATCAGTGGTAATTTGAGCAAAGGATTTGAGGAATGTGTGTTATATTTGGCCGTCACGACCAAAACCCCGGTCATGATGGCGCCCAACACATTGCTAGGCAAGCCCGACCATGTTTCCCATATTACCAGCCAATTATTAATTAATACTGATCAATTCAAGTTAATAGCTTGTTTTCATAAAAGAAACAACAAGTGCGGAAACAAAATACATGAAATACAGCCCAACGAATTCGGTGTCACATGTCTGAGCCTCTACAGAAGGAAAAACATCCTATACAAACCAAGTCTAAATAGAATAGTAATAGACATAAATGAAAGGAAGGAGAGAGATCGGGTCCTACGGACGCCGGCAGCTACCTCAATGTCTCCTCGAATAATAGTAAAATAGCAACTACGGATAGCTCACCTACCCTTCTGGACACCTGTATATGCACATAAAGTGCAAGGCGTGGGGTGAGTATGTTTCAACTCAGTGAATAACAATAATAAGTAAAAACTGAAAGTAAGAACACCTGCATTATTACTAAACAGTACTAAGAATAACCGTACAGGTAAATTAACTCTACAATGATAACTCCAATTCCAGTCCACTACTGTCTCATATTGCTCAAACTCTAATCTAGGCCTGCTGCAGCGTGCAGCCCGATCCTCACTCATACTACTGTGGCATGTAGACCCATCCAATATATATGTATATATATAATGCTGCGGCGTGCAGCCCGATCTAATATATATAGTGTTGCGACGTGCAACCCGATCCAATATATAGCTATACTGCTGCGGCGCGCAGCCCAATCCAATATATATATATATATATATATATATATACTCACTGGCGGTGTGTGCAGACTCCGGAGGGGCTTCTTCAGCCCAAACGCTATGATATTGCAGCGTGCAGTCCGATCCACATATATATTACTTCGGCGTGCAGTCCAATCCATATATACATTTATATATATTAATGCGACGTGCAATCCTATCAAATATATGTATATGTATATACTATAGCAACGTGCAGCCCGATCTGGTATATATATCAATACCTCACAATGGGTCCTCGACCCCTCTTAGTCAATATAGACTCGGCCTCTCGGACCCACTTAGGCAGAAGAGGGTATTCAACCCTGTGAGCACGTGATTTTTGCCCTATAAGAGAAATACTCCCAAAGATTCAAAATAAAATAATTTTAGTTTTATTGCAATTGTTGTGAATTTTGTGTTATTTTTCTTGTATTATTTGCATTTTTATCCGTGCATATTTGCTTGTTTAAATAAATAAAATATACAAAAAATATGTTGCATATGTATATAAAATTCAAGTTTACAATTAAGTTTATTTTACAGGAAATGAAAAGTCATAAAAATATGTATTTTGCATTTTTTAAGCATTTAATGTCCAAATCGTGCAATTTTATTTTTATTAATGTTTAATTTTGTGTGATAATTATTATTATGAGTTAATTAGTATTTCAAGATAATTTTAATTTTTAGAAATTAATCTTAGTATTTTGGGCTTTATTAATTAGGAAGTTGAATAATGGAGTAGAACAAAATAGAAAAAATTGGATTGGGCCATCTTGCAAATTAAGTTACAAGCCCAATCCTAAGCACCCTTACCCAACCCAAAACCCCTTGGCCCAAGAAGAAAATTTCAGATTTGTTTTAGCAAAAAATAATCATAATTACATGACATAAAGTAGTGGGGAGCAAGGAAATCAAGGAAGAAAACAAGGAGAGGAAAACATGGATTAGTGGGTTTTCTTTAAATTAAAAAAATATTTTCTTTTTAATAAAAACTCTGAAAATTTTCGAAATTCTTGCCTATAAATAGAAGAGAGGATTTATGAAAAAAAAAAAGGTGGAAAAAAGAGAGGAAAAATAGGAAGAGAAGAAAAAATAAAAAAATTCCCTGCTGTAGTATACACTCAATATACACTCTGGATACAGAAGTATACATGGCAAAAAATTCAATTTTTGGGAGTTTCTTTTGAGAATTGAAAAGAGTTCAAAGTTAGAAAGACAAAACAAAGAGAAAATCTGGAATATATTTTTCTTTTCTATTTTTTATTGGTTTTTGTTTTTTTCCGTATTGCTGGGATTTTCGGGATTGAGGTGTTGAAGCTACTGCTGGTTGTTACTGTTGTTGTTGCTGTATTTTCACCGCCCTGTTGATTTTCCATCTTCCATTCCTTTCAAAACCAGGTACCTCTCTTTCATACGAAGCTGTAAAGATGAATTGTGGAAATAGAAATGAAGACCACATTTGATTATATGCTGTTGTGTAGATTTTAGTTTAATTTTGTAATTTGTTTGTTGTAGTAGTTTGTAGTAAGAAGAAAAACACAACAAAAACAATGTAATAGTAGTAATGGTAGTAGCAGCATAGTATTGTAATAGTTATAAATCACCTAGCTAAATAGGTAAAAACTATAAAACAAGGCTGAATAACTCTAATATGAATCGACAATAGCAAATCCAGCCAACTCACGTAGGTAATAAGATTTAAAAGTTGATATCTGGATTCGAGTAAGTTTAAAAGGGAAACAACTTAATTGGAGCAATAACTAAGGTGAAACTGGCTTTGGTGGCATTAGATAAGCTTGGCTCGTAGTAGAATCAGTAGTTTTAAATTGGTGATTAGTCTATTCGTAGACAGAGGCTCAGATGTTTTTAAGTTTAACAAAGGGAAACAAGTAGATACTGAAACAATTTAAGTAAGACATGTCTGTAATGATATAAGGTTTAGCCATAATGAAACCAGTGATATAATTAAGCATCATTGAATAACTTATTTAACTTCTTTTAGATATTGTAATTAGTTAGCCAAATCATTCTTATTTGATCAATGCCAATAGATAGTTAAGCTTGTGCTCTTAGATTTTTCTATTTCTGACCAGCAAACAATTAGACAATAGTATAAAACTTTAGTTGTAAATCGAATTGGAAACAGTCAGTATTTTGTGTATCAACTTTTCATTATCTGATTAATAAAAATAATTTGATTTCATTTCTTAATCTTGTTTGATTGCACTATTTCTGGTTCTTTGTACTTACTTTTCATAGCTATTTATTACCAATAGGTTTGGGTTTAATATGCAAATTAGTTCGAATCGTAGTATGAAGTCAATGAGGCCAGTGAATGTAAGACTAAAAATAGCCCTGGGCCTCGGATATTTGGACGGCTAGAACGCGGGTTTGATAAAGAGAAGACCAGGCCCAATTAAATAACAAATCCAATGGGCCTGAAATATTTATTAAAAATCATTTAAGGTAAAAACAATGTATATCAAACATAGTTGAACAAATAGGATTGGACTTTAATAAATAATTGGGATGAGCCTCGCCCGACTTCAAACACCGGGGCCCCCATTTAGTAATAAGATAACATTGTAGAACCGGAGAGGCTAATAGCGAATTTCATAGCCTCTCCCAAAAGTTAAAAGCCGATAGACGTTATTGTAAGGCCCCGTAAAAATTTTGTGCATAAAACCTAGTAGCTGTGGTGTCATGGTCCGAATAATGTGTTAGGAATGCGTAGAATTCTTCGCGGCGAGCTTGCTCGCCGCGGTTCGGACCCCTGGTAGTGATTTAAGTGTAAAAAATGTAGAGAATAAAGTTTTCCAGAAAAGTGTCAAATATGCGGTCAAGAATGCGACCGCAAACCCGTTATGCGGACCGCATTCTTGCCGCAAAGCTTAACAGAAGCCTCCCAAAAATCATGTTGAAAATGCGGTCGATATGCGATCGCATAGTGAATCTGCGGTGCACTTTGCGATCGCAGATCAAGAATGCGGACCGCATATTGGTCGCATTCTGTAACAGAACTTGTGTAATTTTGAGGCCATTCTGCGGTCACTCTGCGGACCGCATGTTGATTCTGCGGTCGCAAAGTGCACCGCATAATTGACCCGGTCCATATTTTTGTAACATTTTGACCCGATCTCTTCTTTAATATAACACCTTTCTTCTTCATTTTATCATATCATCTTACCAAAATTAGAGAGAGAAGAGAGGGTTTTTAGAGAGAGAAATCTTTCATCTTCAAAGATTGTTCCAACCATCTTAGTTCAAAGGATTCTAGGGCAAGGATTCAACTTCCCCAATCTTTTCAAGGTAAAAACCCTAACTATTTTCTTTGATTTTCACTTTTAAATTGGGTAAAGAGAGGTTTGCATATAATAGCTTTTGAAAATAGAATTTTTACACTCATGCATGATTATTGAACTTGATTTCTAGTAAAAGAAGTGAGTAGAAGTAAGAGTCTTCAAGAACAAGGTTGGCAAGAGTAGGATATCTTGGGTAAGCATAAAGTAGGAAGAAAACTCATCACCAGGTATGTATGGCTAATTTTGATTCTTGTGAAATCGCCTATATGTGTGAAATTTGTTTGGTTAGTGTTAATTTGACAAATTGTGTGAAATTCTCAAAGTTGTTGTTGAAATATGAGTGATGTGGTATAGAATATGAACCGAAAATTAAATGAGAGTCGAAATGGGTAAAGAATTGTGAACAATGATTATGATGGCCTATATGGCACCTTGTGTAAAACAAACGAAACGCTTGAGAATTTGTTTATTGTGGAAAGAGATGAAACACTTGAATTGTGGAAATATTGTAACATGGTTGTGATATTGATTTGAAAAATAATTGAGAACATGAAACAATGTGCAAGTTGCTTATTTGAACTTGTTGAAATTGTGTGTAGTACCTTATCTGCTGTTTGAAATTGTTGTGTTTTAAACTGTAAGGCGGGGTCGTGTTGCGCGCCGCAATGTGAGGAAATAAGGTGTGGGTTGGGGTGATAAGGGTGGCCGAGGTAATAAGGGTGGTCAGGGGTAATAAGGATGGAAAGCGATCGAAATCGCTATTGAAAATTGATATAAAAATCAATAATGTGAAATTGTGAAAGGAGACAACAGGAGAGTTTGCAACCTGTGGGGCACTGATTGCCCCTTTGTTTGACTACTTGTGCTTTACGTGATCGATTGGTTATTGTTAAATTGGTTGATCGTAGAAAGTGCTTTGTGTTGAGAATTATTTGAAATGAGGAAAATGTGGAAACATGGTTGGTCTGGCTTAATTAATTGTTGATGTAATTTAATGGCTTGAGTTTACTTGGGACAAAGTTTGTCCATACATGCCAGTACAATTCAAGTGTACTGACGTCCCTTTTGCCGGGGACGCTACATTCGTGTTATGATTGTAGGTGGATCAGTAGCAGTCACTTCAGCTCATCGGCAGTAGTATCCTTCTCCTTCCACTGTCCGTTTTGGTGAGCCCCTTTCTTCCTTGGGGCCCTGTGTGGTTCATGCCACTTTTGTTTAGATTTCATTTTGGTTTTGTAAGGTATACCCGGAGCCTTGTTACCGGCAAGTATTGTATTTCTTTTTTTGTATCTTAGGGGCTCTGTAGACATGTAAACTGTGGGACTCCAGTCTTATGTATACATTATGTTATGAGAAACAATCAACACAGGGGTAACACGTGGGAATGAAAGGCACCCAGGTCCGCTTGACTGGGGCAACCCGGTCAGGCACCGGTCATGTTCCCCGATTTGGGGCGTGACAAACTTGGTATCAGAGCCTATAATTTTTAAAGTGTCCTAGGATGTCTCGGAGCCGTGTCTAGTAGTGCCCTTCTTATAGGTGTGTTGTCGACCACATCATATAAGTAGGGGGCTACACGGGCATTTAGGAATTTACCTACTTCTTTGTTAATCTATATCGTGCGGTAAAGTGCAATGTGGAAATATCCGTGTCTAATTCGTGCCTTGTTCCCAAATTTTCAGAATATGGCACCTAAGAAGAAGGCTAGACTCGGCCTTAGGGCCAATACCGGCCCAAGTGCAGCTGTTAATCATGTACCCGATGCCGTGGGAGAGAATGACCCACCAGTCCCGAATTTGCCTGGCCCATCTGTTCAAAACCCTAG
This sequence comes from Nicotiana noctiflora, assembly GCA_032618575.1. Lineage (NCBI taxonomy): Eukaryota > Viridiplantae > Streptophyta > Magnoliopsida > Solanales > Solanaceae > Nicotiana > Nicotiana noctiflora. The sequence goes on from JASVEL010007384.1 coordinate 269,882, forward strand.
TGTCCCTATCTCAGCTGCGGCAGAGGATGCCACTATTCCTCCTGCCGGTGTTCCTGAGTCAGATACAGTTCCCGCTTCCGGCTCTGGTATCTCTAATGAAGATCTTAGGGGAGCCATTCATATGTTAACACAGTTGGTGGCCACCCAGGCCCAGAGATCCCATGATGCCCCTGCATCCTCCAGCGGACAGGGAGATTCCTTTGGCTCCAGAGTCCACCAGTTCTTGCGATTGGCCCCTCCGGAATTTTCAGGCACCGATCCAGAGGCTGACCCACAGGAATTCCTTGATGAGATATACAAGACCCTCAGAGTGATGAAGGCTACAGATATAGAGGGGGTAGAGTTGGCCTCTTACGGGCTGAAGGGAGCGGCACGTTCATGGTTCGAAATATGGGAGGATTCCCGTGAGGAAGGGAGCCCTCCGGCCAGATGGGATGAGTTCGTGGATGCATTTATGGACCACTTCTTACCTGCCGAGGCAATGGTAGCCCGTGCCACTGAGTTCGAGGTTCTCAAATAGGGCAGTGTGAGTGTTTGGGAGTATCACATGGAGTTCGTAAGGTTGTCCAAGTATGCTCCTCATTTAGTGTCGACCATGGATGCCCGGTTCGACGGTTTGTTCAGGGCCTTAGCCCTTTGGTAGTGAATGAGGCCGCCACGGCAGCTTTGCACTCAGATATGAACTATGGGAGGATCGTGGGGTTTGCTCAGGCCACAGAGGCCAGGAAATTGAAGATTCGTGCAGAAAGAGAAAGTAGCAGCAGGGCCCGGTCAATAGGTCATTCAAGGAGATCACTTCCAGGGAGAGGGTCATCAGGGCCATCCCAGTCATATGCTCAGTCCTCCGCGAGTGCACCGCCATCCGTGCACAATCATCAGCAGGGCAGTTACTCGAGACCTGGTTTAGACAGGAGGAGGTCTCGTCAGTCTGGTCATCCTGGGGTGAGATCCCAGCAGCAGGGGAGACCTACATGCCCCAAGTGTGGGAGATTTCATACGGAGACTTGCTACCTTGACCTTCCAGTGTGCTTCGGGTGTGGGGTGAGAGGTCACATTCAGCGAGACTGTCGTGCACCCCGTCAGGGTATAGGTAGGGGATCTGCTCAGTCATCCGGTTCTTCAGCTGCTACATCATCAGCGCGTACTCCAGCATCAGCAGGGCGTGGTGCAGCTAGGGGTGGAGCTCGTGGTAGGGGTGGACCTAGCCGATTCTATGCATTGAGTGGCCGCCAAAATGCCGAGGGTTCTCCAGATGTTGTTACAGGTATCATGTCTGTTCAGACTATTGATTGCTATGCCCTTATTGATCCAGGGTCCTCTTTGTCTTATGTTACTCCATTCATTGCTTCAAGTTTTCGGATAGAACCCGAACAGCTTCATGAGCCGTTCTCTGTGTCGACTCCTATTGGTGATTCTATTACAGCCTCACGAGTCTATAGGAATTGTGTTGTTACGGTGGGTGGTCGTGATACCACAGCCGATCTTATCGAGCTTGGGATGGTAGATTTTGATGTAATTATGGGGATGGATTGGCTCTATTCGTGCTTTGCCAAACTTGACTGTCGGACGCGAGTTATGAGGCTCGAGTTCCCTGACGAGCCAGTTATTGAATGGAGAGGAAATGGTGTGGTGCCGAGGGGTAGGTTTATTTCCTACCTTAAGGCTTCGAAGATGATTAAGAAAGGGTGTATCTATCACCCGGTTCGGGTAACGGACACCACCTCAGATGTGCCTACCCTCGAGTCCGTGCCAATTGTGAATGAATTTCCCTGAAGTGTTTCCAGATGAGCTTCCAGGCATCCCGCCGGATAGGGAGATTGATTTCGGGATCGATGTAATGCCAGATACTCAGCCAATATCCATTCCACCATACAGAATGGCGCCAGCAGAGTTAAGGGAGTTAAAGGAGCAGCTGAGGGATTTATTAGAGAAAGGGTTCATACGACCGAGTGTGTCGCCGTGGGGTGCTCCGGTTCTCTTTGTCAGAAAGAAAGATGGGTCACTTCGAATGTGTATTGATTATCGGCAGCTCAACAAAGTCACCATCAAGAATAAATATCCTTTGCCTCGAGTGGATGATCTGTTTGACCAATTGCAGGGAACGAAGTTCTTCTCAAAGATTGATTTACGGTCTGGGTACCACCAGTTAAAAATCAGGGAGCAGGATATTCCTAAGACCGCCTTCAGAACAAGTTATGGTCACTTCGAGTTTTTGGTCATGTCTTTTGGGCTAACCAATGCCCCAGCAACTTTCATGGACCTTATGAATCGGGTTTTCAAGCCATTCCTAGATTCCTTTGTAATTGTATTCATTGACGACATCCTCATCTACTCTCGGAGCAGGGAAGATCATGCCATTCACCTCAGAGCAGCATTGCAGACCCTTCATTAGCATCAATTGTATGCCAAGTTCTCAAAATGTGAGTTTTGGTTGGAGTCCGTAGCCTTTCTAGGGCATGTTATTTCCAGTGAGGGAATTCAGGTGGATCCTCAAAAGATTGCGGCAGTGAAAGATTGGCCTAGACCCACGAACCCGACAGAGATACGTAGCTTCTTGGGTTTGGCAGGGTACTATCGGAGGTTTGTAGAGGGATTCTCAACCCTCGCCTCCCCATTGACTAAACTGACGCAGAAGGCAGTTAAGTTCCAGTGGTCCGAAGCATGTGAGAAAAGTTTCCAAGAATTGAAGTCAAGATTGCCTCGGCACCAGTATTGGCCTTGCCAGAAGGCACAGAGGGATTTATGGTTTATTGTGATGCCTCCAGGGTTGGTTTGGGATGTGTATTGATGCAGCACGGGAAAGTCATATCTTACGCTTCCAGGCAACTCAAGAATCACGAGAAGAATTATCCGACGCATGATTTGGAGCTTGCAGCTGTTGTGTTTGCTTTGAAAATATGGCGGCACTATCTTTATGGAGTTCATGTAGATGTGTTTTCGGACCACAAGAGCCTCCAGTATTTGTTCAAGCAGAAGGAGCTAAATCTGAGACAACGGCGGTGGTTAGAATTGCTCAAGGACTATGATATGAACATATTGTACCATCCAGGAAAGGCAAATGTGGTAGCCGACGCTCTTAGTCGAAAATCCATGGGTAGTTTGGCTCATTTGGGTGTGGATCGGAGACCCCTGGCTCGGGAGGTTTACCAATTAGCCAGTTTGGGGGTTCGTATCTCGGCGTCAGACGAGGGGGATATTTTGGTGCATAATGGAGCAGAATCATCATTGGTCGCGGAAATCAAGGAAAAACAGTTCATGGATCCAGCATTGGTTCGGGTAAAGGAAGCAGTCATGAATAACAAGACCTCAACATTTGTACTCAGCAGCGAAGATGGTGTATTGCGGTGTCAAGATAGGCTATGTGTTCCGGATGTGGACGAGCTTCGGAAAAGGGTAATGGCAGAGGCTCATATTTCCAGGTATTCGGTACACCCAGGTTCCACGAAAATGTATCATGACCTTAAGGAGATTTATTTGGTGGAACGGTATGAAAAGGGATGTAGCAAGCTTTGTAGCTAAATGTCCGAACTGTCAACAAGTGAAGGCCGAGCATCAACGGCCCGGTGGATTAACTCAACTTATAGAAATACCAAGGTGGAAATGGGAGATGATCAATATGGATTTTGTGGTAGGGTTACCTCGCACTCGGCGTAAGTTTGACTCAATATGGGTGATAGTGGATCGACTCACCAAATCAACTCACTTCCCGCCTGTCAAGTCCACTGATACCGCGGAGCAATATGCAAGATTGTACATCAAGGAGATAGTAAGACTTCATGGCACTCCACTTTCTATTATCTCGGATCGCGGGGCTCAGTTCACAGCTAACTTTTGGAAGAAGTTTCAGCAAGGTTTGGGAACTCAGGTGAATCTCAGCACAACTTTCCATCCGCAGACCGACGGCCAGGCCGAGCGGACCATTCAGACGCTTGAAGATATGTTACGGGCTTGTGTCTTAGATTTTAAAGGTAATTGGGATGAACACTTGCCACTGATAGAATTTGCTTACAATAATAGCTATCATGCTAGCATTCGGATGGCCCCATTTGAGGCATTGTACGGGAGAAGATGTAGGTCGCCAATCGGGTGGTTTGAGGTAGGTGAAGCGGAATTGCTAGGGCCAGATATGGTGTACGAAGCTATGGAAAAGGTCAAGGTTATCTAGGAGAGAATGAAAACAGCACAGAGCCGTCAAAAGTCCTATGCGGACGTTCGCCGAAGGGATTTGGAGTTTCAAGTCGATGATTGGGTGTTCTTGAGGGTATCTCCTATGAAGGGAGTCATGTGATTTGGAAAGAAAGGGAAATTGAGTCCTAGGTATATCGGGCCATACCGGATCGTTCAAAGGATTGGTCAAGTTGCTTATAGGCTAGAGTTGCCTCCTGAGATGTCATCAGTGCACCCGGTATTCCATGTGTCCATGTTGAAGAAAGTGATTGGAGATCCATCCACCATCATGCCAGCCGAAGCTATAGAGGTTAATGAAGATTTGTCATATGAAGAAGTTCCAGTTGCCATTCTTGATAGGCAAGTCCGTAAGTTGAGAAATAAGGAAGTTGCCTCTCTGTTAAAGTATTGTGGCGAAGTCAACAAGTTGAGGAGGCCACATGGGAAGCGGAAAAAGATATGAAGGAAAAGTACCCCAATTTGTTTGATCAAGCCTAGAAGAAATTAGGTAACCTTTCTACTCCTAGTAACTGCCATCTTGTCTAAGTTGTTTCCCTCTTAGTATTAGTAAAGTCTCCTTCATTTTGTAATGAGTTAAATGTGTTGTTACCTTGGGTCACTTGAACCGTTCTTGGTAAATGAAAGCCTTATAAAGATTTACGTGTTAAATAAACAACTAATAGTAAGTGTAGATTGGTAATGGTTTGTTAAGTGTACATGGTGTGTTAAAATGGTTAAATAAGGTAAGAATTCATTGAAGTGACTAGTTTATGTCCAATCGTAACAATGTGATAGAATATGTGCATTCGTTGAGGTAAGAATGTGTATACCAGTTGTGAAAAGTGTTGTATTTGTGTATTGTTGTTTGGTAACGTGTTTCGGGGGCCCTCTGACAGGTGGATATGTCCATAATACAAAGGAAACTCTGGCGAAATTTTTCTAAAATATTAGAGTTAGTCAAAATTTTGATAGTTTGCATAGCATGTCTTTCAAAGCCAACTCATTCTCAAATCCTCATTCGAGGACGAATGATCTTAAGGGGGGAGGATGTAAGGCCCCGTAAAAATTTTGTGCATAAAACCTAGTAGCTGTGGTGTCATGGTCCGAATAATGTGTTAGGAATGTGTAGAATTCTTCGCGGCGAGCTTGCTCGCCGCGGTTCGGACCCTTGGTAGTGATTTAAGTGTCAAAAATATAGAGAATAAAGTTTTCCAGAAAAGTGTCAAATATGCGGTCAAGAATACGACCGCAAACCTGTTATGCGGACCGCATTCTTGCCGCAAAGCTTAACAGAAGCCTCCCAAAAATCATGTTGAAAATGTGGTCGATATGCGATCGCATAGTGAATCTGCGGTGCACTTTGCGACCGCAGATCAAGAATGCGGACCGCATATTGGTCGCATTCTGTAACAGAACTTGTGTCATTTTTAGGCCATTCTACGGTCACTATGAGGACCGCATGTTGATTCTGCGGTCGCAAAGTGCATCGCATAATTGACCCGGTCCAAATTTTTGTAACATTTTGAAACGATCTCTTCTTTAATATAACACCTTTCTTCTTCATTTTATCATATCATCTTACCAAAATTAGAGAGAGAAGAGAGGGTTTTTAGAGAGAGAAATCTTTCATCTTCAAAGATTGTTCCAACCATCTTAGTTCAAAGGATTCTAGGGCAAAGATTCAACTTCCCCAAATCTTTTCAAGGTAAAAACCCTAACTATTTTCTTTGATTTTCAGTTTTAAATTGGGTAAAGAGAGGTTTGCATATAATAGCTTTTGAAAATAGAATTTTTACACTCATGCATGATTATTGAACTTGATTTCTAGTAAAAAGAAGTGAGTAGAAGTAAGAGTCTTCAAGAACAAGGTTGGCAAGAGTAGGATATCTTGGGTAAGCATAAAGTAGGAAGAAAACTCATCACCAGGTATGTATGGCTAATTTTGATTCTTGTGAAATCGCCTATATGTGTGAAATTTGTTTGGTTAGTGTTAATTTGACAAATTGTGTGAAATTCTCAAAGTTGTTTTTGAAATATGAGTGATGTGGTATAGAATATGAACCGAAAATTAAATGAGAGTCGAAATGGGTAAAGAATTGCGAACAATGATTATGATGGCCTATATGGCACCTTGTGTAAAACAAACGAAACGCTTGAGAATTTGTTTATTGTGGAAAGAGATGAAACACTTGAATTGTGGAAATATTGTAACATGGTTGTGATATTGATTTGAAAAATAATTGAGAACATGAAACAATGTGCAAGTTGATTATTTGAACTTGTTGAAATTGTGTGTAGTACTTTATCTGCTGTTTGAAATTGTTGTGTTTTAAACTGTAAGGCGGGGTCGTGTTGCACGCCGCAACATGAGGAAATAAGGCGTGGGTTGGGGTGATAAGGGTGGCCGCGGTAATAAGGGTGGTCAGGGGTAATAAGGATGGAAAGCGCTCGAAATCGCTATTGAAAATTGATATAAAAATCAATAATGTGAAATTGTGAAAGGAGACAGCAGGAGAGTTTGCAACCTGTGGGGCACTGATTGCCCCTTTGTTTGACTACTTGTGCTTTACGTGATCGATTGGTTATTGTTAAATTGGTTGATCGTAGAAAGTGCTTTGTGTTGAGAATTATTTGAAATGAGGAAAATGTGGAAACATGGTTGGTCTGGCTTAATTAATTGTTGATGTAATTCAATGGCTTGAGTTTACTTGGGACAAAGTTTGTCCATACATGCCAGTACAATTCAAGTGTACCGACGTCCCTTTTGCCGGGGACGCTACATTCGTGTTATGATTGTAGGTGGATCGGTAGCAGGCACTTCAGCTCATCGGCAGTAGTATCCTTCTCCTTCCACTGCCCGTTTTGGTGAGCCCTTTCTTCCTCGGGGCCCTGTGTGGTTCATGCCACTTTTGTTTAGATTTTATTTTGGTTTTGTAAGGTATAGCCGGAGCCTTGTTACCGGCAAGTATTGTATCCCCTTTTTTGTATCCTAGAGGCTCTGTAGACATGTAAATTGTGGGACTCCAGTATTATGTATACATTATGTTATGTCGGGCGTTGTAAAAACCGCAAACTTGTTAATGAATCACTCGTATGGTTTTATTTGTTTAATGTGAAATCATTCATGGTTAGTAAGATATTTGGTTAATGAGAAACAATCAACACAGGGGTAACGCGTGGGAATGAAAGGCACCCAGGTCCGCTTGATTGGGGCAACCCGGTCAGGCGCCGGTCATGTTCCCCGATTTGGGGCGTGACAGTTATTTAGTGCACGATGTTAATGTACTTTCCATTGAACGAGTGTGCACTTGGTGCGACTCAAATCCAAATCTCGACAAGGCCGAAATACACCAAAAGTCATAGGCGTACTGGTTGCGGTATGACTCAAGGCGTGTTTTCGCGATGTCGCAAATTCCTTAAAAATAATACCTAATGTAAAAAGCATTACATGTTGTTTAAAAATCTGTAATTGAGTCAAACAAGAGTCGAGAACGACAATTGAGCGACCGTGCTAAGACCACGGAACCCGGGAATGCCTAACACCTTCTCCCGGGTTAACAGAGTTTCTTATCCGGATCTTTGCTTCCCAGACATTTTTAAGAGTCAAAATTCCTCGGATTTGGGATTAACCAGTGACTTGGGACACCATTATCATTCCCAAGTGGCGACTCTGATTAATCTCAATAAAATCCCGAACCGATTGTCCTTTAATTGGAAAAACTCCTTCCCTTACGTTATTTTTATCCGTTTCGGATATTTGAGCGTCGGGGTATACCTTACAAGCGTATTTGTATGCTTAAGTGGGGTAGAAAAATGGAGGTGTGATAGCTCTGGCGACTCTGCTGGGGACCCCAACCCCGAACTTCGGTTTCAGGGTTTAAGAACTCGAGCTCTTTAGAATTGCCGTTCGCGTTATTGTTTGACCTCGTTATATGATTTGAACAACATGCTATGTGCTTTATCGCTTTGATATTATATGGATTGTATATAAAATTGTGCCGAAAACCTTTCTCTCTTCACCTCCGGGGATGTGCTTACTGGTTGAGACTCCCCTTTCTGTTAAAGTCACCTTAAATTAAGAAAACAGAGGCCGGATAAGTTACAAAGCCGATTGACTCCGCGGGTCACCGGTACGTAGCCCCCTCCTCGATTCGAGTTGTCCGCTCGGGTACACGGTCTAGCACTCTATGAAACCGTAAGATTTTTGAACATAGGTCTAGGACGATTATTTGCATCATATTTGACTTAGGGGACTGAACACAGCGGTTGGGTCCATCTAGGACAGGTGACCCGGTATTGAAAAAGATCGAGCATGTTATGTGTTGCATTTTATTGTCCTTGATCGTTATGCGGACCGGCGGAAATCCCGAGGATAGAAAAATTGTTGAAAAAGAAAAAAAAAGAGAAAGGAAAATAAGATTTATAGGAAATAGGTATCCGAAAATTTGAAAATCTGAAAAAAAAAAGGTGGAACAATTTTGTCGAAATAATTGGTCAATTAATCTGACCGAACTACGCAGGTTTGATTCTCGCCATTAGATGGGATACGTAGGCAACCCTTAAACGGGTCCAACCACACTTTTAGAAAAAGACCAAAAGATTTTCCTTTTCAAATAATCGAGGTGATTGCTATTTTTTGAAACAGCCGAATGTTCCGAAAGGGCGCCGGAAGGCTATTTTGGCAAAGATGGCCACTTCAAAAACCATATTTCTTTCAAAAATGAAAACTTGCATTGAAAAATATTTTTCTTTTTTCTAAATAAAATCGCCTTAATAAATGTGCAGGACGAGCACAATGATGAATGAACATTTCTCCTTAAATAAAATCCCTTTGGAGCTGAAACTGTGGTGGCAAGACATGGGATCAGATGGTCAGGACTGGGTCAAAGGTTATTTGAAAGATCTTATGGGATTATTGGACATAATCCCCCGAGGCGACATAATTAGAGCGTTGGTCACATTTTGGGATCCAACACACAATGTATTGCATCTCCCGGATTTTGAACTCACTCATACTCTAGAGGAAATTGCTTTCTATATCGGGAAGACTGAAGTTCCGTTAAAAGGAAAATACCCGGTATCTCCAAGGACGGTAACGGTGCATCGTTTTCTGGACTCTTTGAAAATTGCCAGGAATGTTCACAACGAAGATCTAGCCAACGGGTTTTGCTCCTTAAACTTCATCTATAGTAGGTATGGACACATCGGGGGTTTCAATGACCCCACGAACAAGTTATGCGGCAAGTCCAACCGAGCAAAATGGGAGGAGCACCGGAGGTTTGCTTTCTTAGTGGCATTTCTCGAAATTGTCATATTTCCGAGAAAAGATGGGCATATCAGCATAAAGGTTGCCGGGGTAGCTAGCACATTGATAGTACAAGACAATTGTACTCTAGCTCCAATGATTGTAGCTGACATCTACCGTGCTCTGACTGCGTGCAAAGCGGGAGCCAACTTCTTTGAAGGGTGTAATTTGATTTTGCAGATTTGGTTAATTGAACATCTATGCCATCATCCTTCGTTCTCAAGTTATGGTTCGGCTGAACGAACATGTTTGGAAGAATTCTGTACGAGAACAAAAGAAGTGAAATTGCCGGAGGGAGTCAAAGATTGGATTTTGCATCTTCGATCATTAACTGATGGCCAAATCGATCGGACATATGATTGGCTACCTCTTGACGAGGTAATATATATGCCGACAGAAGGGTCGCCATTTTTGATCATGGGCTTGAAAAGCATCCAACCTTATGCCCCATACAGGGCCCTGCGACAGTTGGGTAGATGTCAAGTTGTTCCGAGAGACGGAGACCTCAGTTCGCAAGCTATAGAAATTGGTCCGGATGGGCAATTCCCGGAAGCAAAGATCCGGCAAATCTGGAATGAGTGCCAAAACCTGAAAATGGATACTTGTGTGCAGAAGAGAGCCCGGGGAGAAGTATCGTCAGGATACTCCACATGGTACCGATGGGGTGTTGAGCATGAACGTCTTTCGAAAAGACCTCACCTGCAAGATTTGATAGAGCAATCCAAGGAGAATCAAAACTGGGTGGCAAAAGAAAAAGAATACAAGGCCAAAATTAGCTTGTTGGAGGATAAATTGAGAAATCTCCACTTTGAAAGTGGTTTACGGCAGCATCTGATGAAGGAGAGAAGAAGCAGCTGAAGAAAGAAAACGAAATGTTGAAGGCTCAGATTGCCCAAATGAAAATTGCATCCGAGACCCCGATTCGCTTAGCCCGGGATGAGAAATTAATTGAGATTCTCCGGCGCAAAGTAAATGACTACAACTTTGACTTGCACAAGGCCAAAAAGGAATTAGTCAGGGCTCGGAAGCAAATAGCCAGGGATGCTGAGGAAAGAGCCAAGTTGGTTTGGCAATTACAAGACAAGCACGATTTTGAGGTAGCTCAGCTTAGAAAGAAAATAATTTCAGCCACGGTTAAAAGTAACAAGATTATCGAGGATCTTGAAGAAGAGAGAGAGCATTGTTACACAACTATGGCTAGATTAGAATTGGAGCTGCAGCAAGTGCAAAAAGATAACCAACATACCTTGGATGCTCGCACTGAACAAATAAGCCGGTTATTGCAAGAAAAGGGGGTCATCCGAGAGAAGATTGTTCGCATTGCCCAATACATCACCCGAAAGAGTCAACTGTGCGAAGATATGTCTCGAGGAACCTTTGTATCAGCAGTGAAGTTCTTCGTACAACAAGTCATGTCTGACCTAGATAGGCTCCAAAGGGGATTAGCATATAGGCCCGCGGCAAGGCCGAACGATGCCTCGCGGGCACTAGGAGCATTAATGTACCCATAGGGCATGCATCATCTTTTATATTTTTCCTTTTATAACATCACCTTGTAATCAATGTTTTGAATTATCAATGGAAAATCAAGTGTTGTTATCAATTCTATTGCTTTATGTCATTTCATTTAAATTCGCTAGGAAAATAAATAGGAACGTAATTATGGAAGAAAAAGAGAGAGAAAGAAAAAGCAAGAAAAAAAAAGGAAAAAAAAGAAGAAAGAAAAAAAAGGAAAGAAAAGAAAAAGAGGGGAAAAAGGGAAAAGTGATTGGTCCAAATGAGCAGCGGCCGGGATGATACATGACGACTCGAGGAAATGTGTTTGTTTTTTTAAAAGTCGTTGCATTTTATTCATGCGCTAACAACTAATGGGTGTTGATGCTTGTGAGTCCAGATTTTCTTGGCAACTGGCATTCTGGCTACCCACCCATACAACACAAGATACAAGAAGATGACGAAAGCTGTGTCCCAAGAAATTGAGGCAACTATCGTGGATCCTGCTCATGAAGAGGAGATTGTGGATGTATCAGGAATGAAGGAGGAAATGTACAAACTGAGGCAGCAGATGGCCGAGATGTACCAGGCCTGGTCTAGAGGTCAACCCCTGCCAGCTTACCCTACCTACCCCGCCTATATCCCTCCAGCCAATCCCAATCCTGAACTACCTACAATGAATTCATCCTCCACATACCCCGATTACCCCCACTATTATGCCTCCACCTCCCAGGTACCACCACCTCCAGTCAAACAAGCACTACCTCACATACCCCAAGTTGCTCCAGTGTATGTGGCACCTCCACCCGCTGCTATGCACAAATCCTCCAGTGAACCGGTGTTTCATATACATGATCCTCACTACTACCCTCCAGAACCAACTTTCCGACAACATGAGTCTGATGCTCCGTTCATAGAAACAAGTGAAGAAAGAATTGCCAAGAGTGCAGGGCAAGAAGAGATGGCCAGAAAAGTGAAAAGTCTGGAGAATGCCTTCCGCACTATGCAAGGATTAGGAGGGCAGGTGAGTGTGGCCTACAAGGACTTATGTCTATTCCCTGAAGTGCAGCTCCCCGTAGGATTCAAGTTTCCAAAATTCGATATATATAGCGGACACGGGGATCCGGTGGCCCACCTCAGGGGGTACTGTAGAAAAATGAGAGGTGCAGGAGGTAAAGACGAGTTATTGATGGCGTACTTCAGCCAGAGTCTGAGTGGTTCAGCTTTAGAGTGGTATACCCGACAAGATCATACAAGGTGGTTCGTCCGGGATGACCTTGCGCAAGCCTTTGCAAATCACTTTCAGTATAACTTAGAGATCATACCGGACAGACTATCCCTTACAAAAATGGAGAAGAAGCCAGGGGAAAGCTTCAGGGAGTTCGGTTTCAGATGGAGGGAGCACAGGCTGCAAGAGTAGATCCACCCATGAAGGAAGGGGAGATGGTGGATTGTTTCCTATAGGCTTTGGAGCCTACATACTACGGTCAATTAGTGTCGGCGATTGGGAAGAGTTTCAATGAAGTCGTGAAGATGGGAAGCTTTGTGGAGGAAGGTTTGAAAACAAACAAAATCATGAGTTTTTCGGCCATTAAGGCCACCAATCAAGCAATACAAACTGGAAACCGGGGAGCAATGGGAAAGAAGAAGAAGGAAGAGGTAGCAACTATAGAGAGCAGGCCATGGAGCCGTAACCCGCATCATCACCCACCAAGACCCTACCACCAGCACCCACCAAACCCATCAACCCCATATAATCCACCACCACCATCTTACCCGCCAAACCCATACAACACATCGACCCCATATAACCCACCACCACCACCATACCCACCAACAGCCCCACACTACCACCACCCACAAGCCCAAGCCTACCCACCGCCACCACCACATGTGTGGAGAGCCCAAACCCCACACAATGTTTACCACACCCAGAACACATACGCAACCTCTAAACCCTACAGAAACCAAAACAGGCCCAGGCCTGACTCAGAGTGGAGAAACAAGGCAAGGAAAACATTCACCCCACTGGGGGAATCATATACCAGCCTTTATCATAGATTGAAAGAGTTGGGGATGCTAAGCCCGGTTGCACCTAAAGTTCCAAACCCACCCCCGAAAAACCTCGATCCTTCTGTTAGGTGTGAATATTGTTCGGGAACATTGGGCCATGATACCGAAAAATGTTGGCAGTTGAAGAATGCCATTCAGAATCTCATTGACGATAGGAGAATTGAAGTTCAGGCTCCAGAAGCTCCGAACATCACCCAGAATCCGCTGCCAAATCACCATGAGACACACATGATAGAATTGGTGCAAGGTGATAGCAGTCAGAAACCATCTCAGTCTGTGATGATGATAAAGTCAAGTGGAAAAGCAGAAAAGGAAGCCGTGAAAGAAAAAGTGATTGTTGAAGAACCAACAGGAAAGCCAGTAGTGGTGGAGGGTTTGAAAGTGGTAGTGCCAGGCGTAAAGTCGATTGTGACTGTGAAAGGCGTGAGTACGGAGCCAGTAAATATAAGGCCGGTGGTGCAGATGCCGGTAGTGAGCACAAAGACTGTACCTTGGAATTACAACAAGGTAGCAGTGGTTTATAAAGGAAAAGAGGTGTGTGGGGAAATTAATGAAACCCACAGTCTCACCCGGTCTGGAAGATGCTTTGCTCCAGAAGAATTGAGAAAAATGAAAGCAGTAAAAGAGAACCAATTGAAGAAACCAGTGTCAGAAGAAGAAGTGGAGGAATTCCTCAAGAAGATGAAGTTACAGGATTATTCTGTAATTGAGCAGTTGAGGAAGACCCCTGCGCAGATCTCTTTGCTATCTTTGCTAATACACTCAGAAGAACACAGGAAGGCTCTGATGAAGATACTGAACGAGGCTCATGTTCCAGAAAAGATCTCAGTTTACCACCTGGAAAAGATTACCAACAAGATTTTTGAGGCTAATAGGATCACATTCTCAGATAAAGAATTGCCTGTTGAGGGAACCGAGCACAATAAGGCGTTGTACCTTACGGTGAAGAGCGAAGAGTCGATAGTGACCAGAGTGTTGATAGACAACGTATCAAGCGCTAACATTTGCCTGCTGTCGACTTTTGGGAAAGCTAAACATCAGTCCGGATAGAATCCGGAAGAACAGTATAAACGTGAGGGGATTTGATGGTGGGGGTAAAAACACATTGGGAGACATTATTCTGGAGGTGACTATCGGTCCTTTGGATTTTACTATGGAATTCCAGGTGCTCGACATTGCTGTGTCATATAATTTGTTGTTAGGCCGACCCTGGATCCACGCGGCCAAGGCAGTACCATCGTCTTTACATCATATGGTCAAATTCGAGTGGGAGCAACAGGAGATTGTGGTACATGGGGAAAAAATGCTTGCAATATGGTGACACCGTTTGATGATACTGACGGATATAGAGGACCTTGGGTCTACCAAGTGACAAATGCTATTGTGATAAACAAAATTGCTGAAGGGGAGAAGTTACCAATCCCTATGGTGGCACCAACTGCTATGATGGTGGCCAAAGAGATGCGTAGAAATGGGTTTGCACCAGGGAAGGGGCTGGGCAAAGCATTGCAGGGAGTTATTCAGCCGGTTCAGCTTCCGGAAAACAAAGGTACTTTCGGCTTAGGGTTTAAACCCACCTTCGCCGACATCCAGAGAGCCTCAAAAGCCAAAAAGAACTGGACCTTGCCTAAACCCATACCCAAATTATCCGACACCTTCGTCAGGCCTGGTACACAATATCGGACATCTGCCGCGATAAAGTGCATTGAGACCCAACCTGATGAACAAACGCCGAGTTTTGAGAAGATGTTTTGGGAGGTGAATGTGATTGAAGCAGGGGAAGGCACAAGCAAAATGGATGTGCAGTTTGTGGGACCTGGAATCATGTTGAACAATTGGGAAGCTACTCCTTTCCCTATCAGGAAGGAGTCTTGGTAGTTAGCTCCAAAATTTCATCATTGCTTTCCCAAAATTGTTATTTTTATAGTTCTCCCATCCCCCTCATGAAAAGAAAATCAAAATGTATCCCGAACTTTGTTCGTTCTTTTTTATCAATGAAATGCGGTTTTCCTTTTCTTCACTTTTTGCCTTATTTTTCTTTATTTTTCTTCTTGTACAGTTCTGCATATGTTGATTCTGATGCCATGTCATGCGTGAAGGATTCTAGACCCAGTTCTGACAATCACGTTACCATACAAGAAATTGAGGAGGATAGTGAATTAGAATGTGAGGATGAGGAAGCCCTGGAGGAAATAAGAAAGGACATGAAACAATATGAGGAAAAACCCAAACCAAATCTGAGTGATACAGAATCTGTAAATTTGGGGAGCGAAGACAATGTCCGGGAAACAAAGATCAGTGTTCATTTGGAAGCACCCCTCAGGGATTTGTTAATAAGGTTGTTACGTGAGTTTAAGGACATTTTTGCCTGGTCCTACGATGACATGCCCGAACTTAGCACTGATTTGGTGGTACACAAGTTGCCTATCTATTCTGAATGCCGGCCGGTAAAGCAAAAGTTGAGGAAATTCAAAACGGACATTAGTGTGAATATAAAAGAAGAGGTGAATAAGCAGTTTGAGGCAAAGGTCATAAGTGTTACCAAATACCCCACTTGGTTGGCGAATGTCGTGCCGGTCCCAAAGAAAGATGGAAAAACCAGAGTGTGTGTGGACTACAGAGACCTCAACAAAGCCGGTCCGAAGGATGACTTCCCATTGCCAAACATCCACATATTGATCGACAATTGCGCCAAGCATGAAATCGGTTCGTTTGTGGACTGTTATGCCGGTTATCACCAGATCCTGATGGACGAAGAAGACGCTGAGAAAACTGCCTTCATTACACCTTGGGGAACGTATTGTTACAGAGTAATGCCGTTTGGATTGAAGAATGCCAGGGCAACTTACATGAGGGCGATGACCACAATATTCCACGATATGATGCATCGAGAAATTGAAGTGTACGTGGACGATGTCATCATAAAGTCCAAAAAGCAACCTGATCATGTGAGAGATTTGAGAAAGTTTTTCCGAAGACTCCGGAGATACAATTTAAAGCTCAATCCTGCGAAGTGCGCCTTTGGAGTACCTTCAGGGAAATTACTGGGGTTTATAGTGAGTCGGCGAGGTATTGAACTAGATCCATCAAAGATCAAGGCTATTCAAAGTCTACCTCCGCCGAAGAACAAGAAGGAGGTCATGAGTTTACTAGGAAGGTTGAATTACATTAGTCGATTCATTGCTCAATTGACATCAACGTGTGAGCCGATCTTCAAGTTGTTGAAAAAAGATGCAGCAGTGAAATGGACCGACGAGTGTCGGGAAGCCTTTGACAAGATCAAGGAATATTTGGCCAATCCCCTGGTGTTAGTTCCTCCAGAGCCAGGGCGACCTCTGATTTTGTATCTGACGGTGCTTGATAACTCCTTTGGTTGTGTATTGGGTCAGCATGATGAAACAGGCAAGAAAGAACAAGCCATATATTACCTCAGCAAGAAGTTTACATCCTACGAGGTAAAATACACTCAACTTGAAAGAACTTGTTGTGCGCTGATTTGGGTGGCTCAGAAGCTAAAGCATTATTTGTCAGCATACACTACGTACTTGATATCACGATTGGATCCTCTCAAGTATATCTTTCAGAAGCCTATGCCTACGGGAAGACTGGCCAAATGGCAGATTCTACTCACAGAATTCGACATTGTCTATGTGACTCGTACGGCAATGAAGGCACAAGCTATCGCGGACCACTTAGCCGAGAATCCGGTGGATGATGAATATGAGCCATTGAAAACATACTTTCCGGATGAAGAGGCAATGATTGTCGAGGAGATGGAGCAAGATGAGAGACCAGGATGGAAAATGTACTTCGACGGGGCCGTCAACAACAAAGGCGTTGGTATCGGAGCGGTACTCATTTCAGGTACGGGTCAACACTATCCCGTCACAGCTCAGCTCTGATTTTTCTGTACCAACAACATGGCCGAATATGAGGCGTGCATCTTGGGATTAAGGATGGCAATTGACATGGGTATTCAAGAGATTTTGGTCATGGGTGACTCGGATCTCTTGGTACACCAAATCCAAGGGGAATGGGAGACACGAGATTTGAAATTGATACCTTATCGGTATTGTTTGCACGAGCTGTCTCAAAGATTCCAGTCTATAGAGTTCAAACACATCCCAAGAATGCACAATGAGATCGCAGATGCTTTGGCCACATTATCCTCTATGTTGCATAATCCCGACAAGACATATATAGATCCACTTCAGATCCAAGTCCGTGATCAAAATGCTTATTGCTTTGCTGTAGAAGAAGAGTCAGATGGAGAGCCGTGGTATCATGATATCAGGGAATACCTGAAAGCTGAAAAATACCCGGAGCAAGCCACTGGAGACCAGAAGAGAGCCATCAAGCGTTTAGCTAATGGATTTTTCCTCAGTGGAGGAGTTATATACAAAAGAACACCAGATCTGGGCTTATTGCGATGTGTGGATGCACAACAAGCAGATGAAATCATGATTGAAGTACATGCCGGAGTATGCGGACCCCACACGAGCGGATATGTTTTAGCAAAGAAGATTTTGAGAGCTGGGTATTACTGGCTCACTATGGAGCGTGATTGTATCATGTATGTAAAGAAATGTCACCAATGCCAGGTACATGGGGATCTGATCCACTCCCCGCCTTATGAGCTGCATACAATGTCAGCACCTTAGCCCTTTGTTGCTTGGGGCATGGATGTCATCGGCCCAATAGATCCAGCCGCTTCCAATGGGCATAGGTTCATTCTGGTTGCAATTGATTATTTCACCAAGTGGGTTGAAGCGAAGACGTTCGAGGCAGTAACGAAGAAAGCGGTGGTGGATTTTGTGCATGAAAATATTATATGCCGATTTGGAATCCCCATGGTGATTATCACAGATAATGGAGCCAATCTAAACAGTCATCTCATGGCGGAAGTTTGTGAGAGATTTAAGATCACACAACGCAATTCCACACCTTACAGGCCAAAGGCAAATGGTGCAGTAGAGGCGACGAATAAGAATATCAAGAAGATTCTCCGAAAAATGGTGGAGGGATCCAGGCAATGGCATGAAAAGCTACCCTTTGCTCTCATGGGTTACCGCACGACAGTGCGTACTTCTATCGGAACCACACCTTATACACTGGTGTATGGAACAGAGGCTGTTATACCCGCAGAAGTAGAAATACCGTCATTACGGGTCATAGCCGAAGCTGAGATAGATGACGATGAATGGGTAAAAGCCCGGTTGGAACAATTGAGTTTGATCGACGAGAAGAGGTTGGCCGCAGTTTGCCATGGGCAATTGTATCAACGAAGAATGGCCAGAGCATACAATAAGAAGGTACGACCTCGAAAATTTGAAGTCGAACAGCTTGTGTTGAGGCGTATCTTACCGCATCGGGCCGAGGCGAAGGGCAAGTTTGCGCCAAATTGGCAGGGACCGTTTTTGGTATCACGGGTGTTGTCTAATGGAGCATTGTATTTAACAGATGTTGAAGGAAAGTGCGTAGAGACTGCTATCAATTCAGATGCAGTCAAAAGTTACTATGTATGGCTCCTTTTCAATTATGTGTTTTGTATTTTGTTGTGATTTTGGAATTGAAATGACGAAGGCATTTTATTCTCTATCCAAACACTTTATCCATTGATAACCCCTTTGAGCCTTAATGAATATATTCTTTCATATCCCTTTCTCGGAATCGCTTTAGCGCAATAAGATCGAAATTGCCAAAATGAAAAAAAAATGAAAAAATGCAAATGAAAAAAAAAGAAGAGAAAAAGACAAAGAAATCGGGAAAAAGTAAAAAAGAAATCCATCTAACTAATGAAGTTGGATGAACTACGTCCGACTTGATCCCGAAAGGGTACGTAGGCAGCCTCTTTGAGGTTCAGTCATAATAAAGAAAAAATCCAAAAATTCCCCACATATTGAAACTGGGGCATAAGTTATGTTTAATAATTCCGAGAGTTGTAAATATCTTTGAACCCTCGTGAGATTTTGAGCCTTTGTACCTTTCTTTCTTAACCCATCCAAAAGCCACGTTACGGTCCAAAGAAAGACCTTCTGATCAATTCCGAAATGATAACGAATGCAATGAAGGAGGAGCGAAACATCGGACAACACCTGTGGTAAGAAAACAAAATACAAAAGGAAAAATGAGAAATAATGAAAAATGAGAGAGTCTCATCGGTGAAAACCTTAACCGGCACCGTAAGGCGACAACGAGTCAAGAGAAATAAAATAAAATGAGATAGTCTTGTTAGTGAAAACCTTAACAGGCACTGCGAGGCGATTGTGAGGTTGAGAGAATAAATGAGAGAGTTCTATTGGTGAAAAACTTTCGAGGCACCGTAGGGCGATCGTAAGGACTACCAGAAAAGAGAAAAGGTAACAAAAAACAGTATCGGTTTGGGCTGGAAACAATTCGGAGATAGAATAATGATTGGAACGAACTGGGTCAGAGTTTAAATACATGGCATGGTCAGCAGAATCAGCCGGCAAATACCCGGATAAGTTCTATCATCTCTCCAAAACGCCCTTACCTTTTTTTATTTTTCTGCATTTCATTGTTTACCTTTTGAGAGCTAACTACCAGCTCCCTGATAACGAAAGCTGAAACAACACTGGGTCAGAAAGAAGGAAGAGTTGGGAAGGAAATAAGGAAGCTTGGCAAATATGGTCAAAGGAAAAGAAAACAAAACAAAAATGGAAAAAATGAGAAAATACAAAAAGAGTCTGCATGGGATAAGCAGTTGAAAGCTACACAACATGAGAAAAGCAAAAAGAAGAAAGCAATAAGAGGCAGGGACGGCAGATGCCAGTTGCCAGCAGTTTATATCTAATAAGTTCTGTTTCATGCAGGAACAAATTGTCACTAATCACTTTAAAGTGAATGTGACCAATGTGGAAAATAGAAAACACCAAAAAGAGAAGTTTGCCAATAAGTGGAGAAATTCACATGCAAGAGATAATTGGTAAAAGAAACTATCAAAAAGAGGAAGGTAACATCTTTTAAAATCCACTCCCCAGTTCTCAGGCTACGGGAATATATTTCTGCATTGCATTGCACGTTTAATTTCTGTTAGGTGCCCACCTTCGAATACGGGAATACTTTTCTGCATCGCATTGCACGTTTAAATTCTGTTAGGTGCCCACCTTCGAATACGGGAATACTTTTCTGCATCACATTGCATGTTTAATTTCTGTTAGTTGCCCACCTTCTAATACGGGAATACTTTTCTGCATCGCATTGCACGTTTAAATTCTGTTAGGTGCCCATCTTCGAAAACGGGAATTCTTTTCTGCATCACATTGCACGTTTAATTTCTGTTAGGTGCCCACCTTCGAATACGGGAATATTTTTCTGCATCACATTGCACGTTTAATTTTCGTTAGGTGCCCACCTTCGAATACGGGAATACTTTTCTCGCATTGCACGTTTAATTTCTCTGTTAGGTGCCCACCTTCAAATACAGGAATACTTTTCCGCATCGCATTGCACGTTTAAATTCTCTTAGGTGCCCACCTTCGAATACGGGAATACTTTTCTGCATCGCATTGCACGTTTAAATTCCGTTAGGTGCCCACCTTCGAATACGGGAATACTTTTTCGCATCGCATCTGCACGTTTAAATTCCGTTAGGTGCCCACCTTCGAATATAGGAATACTTTTCTCGCATCGCATTGCACGTTTAAATTCTATTAGGTGCCCACCTTCGAATACGGGAATACTTTTCTCGCATTGCATTGCACGTTTAAATTCCGTTAGGTGCCCACCTTCGAATACGAGAATACTTTTCTCCATCGCATTGCATGTTTAATTTCCGTTAGGTGCCCACCTTCGAATACGGGAATACTTTTTCGCATCGCATTGCACGTTTAAATTCTGTTAGGTGCCCACCTTCGAATACGGAAATACTTTTCTGCATCACATTGCACGTTTAATTTCTGTTAGGTGCCCACCTTCGAATACGGGAATATTTTTTGCATCGCATTGCACGTTTAATTTCTGTTAGGTGCCCACCTTCGAATACGGGAATATTTTCCTGCATCGCATTGCATGTTTAATTTCTGTTAGGCGCCCACCTTCTAACAAAGGGAACACTTTTCTGCATTGCACGTTTAATTTCTGTTAGGCGCCCACCTTCTAACAAAGGGAATACATTTCTGCATACTTACTTCCTGCAATTTTTGGTTTTATGTTCGCTAAAAGCCCACACTCGGGCAGAAGAAAAAAGTTTGTTGTTTTTGTTTTATTTTGAGCAGGCTTCAGCTCGAGGACAAGAAGTACCATTAAAAAAATAAAAAAAGAGGAAAACAAGAAAGAAAATCAACAAAAAAGAGAGTCGGCATCAAAGAAAATCAACTAACAAAGGGAATATTTTTCTCCATTGCACGTTTAATTTCTGTTAGGCGCCCACCTTGTAACAAAGGGAATACATTTCTGCATACTTACTTCCTGCAATTTTTGGTTTTATGTTCGCTAAAAGCCCACACTGGGGCAGAAGAAAAAAGTTTGTTGTTTTTGTTTTGTTTTGAGCAGGCTTCAGCTCGAGGACAAGAAGTACCGTTGAAAATTAAAAAAAGAGGAAAACAAGAAAGAAAATCAACAAAAAAGAGAGTCGGTATCACAGAAAATCAAGAAAAAGAGAGAGTCGGTATCACAGAAAATCAAGAAAAAGAAAGAGAAGCAAAAGCTAGATTAGGGACAATTGTAATTGTAGGATCATAGCTTAGAATAGCTTCTTCATTTTACATTTTCCCCGGTGTAATAAGGAGTAAGTCAGCAGATCTCAACAGTGTCAATGCAACAGTGAGTCTGGTAGTTTTTAAAACTGCCAGACCTTCCCGAACTACACTGACCTGATTCCTGTTTAGCCCAGGATATGTAGGCAACCTCTATGTCCTTTAATTGGAAAAACTCCTTTCCTTACATTATTTTATCCATTTCGGATATTTGAGCATCGGGGTATACCCTACGAGCGTATTTATATGCTTATTTTCCCAAAAGTGGGGTAGTAAAAAGGGAGGTATGAGCACGTGATTTTTGCCCTATAAGAGAAATACTCCCAAAGATTCAAAATAAAATAATTTTAGTTTTATTGCAATTGTTGTGAATTTTGTATTATTTTTCTTGTATTATTTGCATTTTTATCTGTGCATATTTGCTTGTTTAAATAAATAAAATATACAAAAAATAGGTTGCATATGTATATAAAATTCAAGTTTACAATTAAGTTTATTTTACAGAAATGAAAAGTCTTAAAAAATATGTATTTTGCATTTTTTAAGCATTTAATGTCCAAATCGTGCAATTTTATTTTTATTAATGTTTAATTTTGTGTGATAATTATTATTATGAGTTAATTAGTATTTCAAGATAATTTTAATTTTTAGAAATTAATCTTAGTATTTTAGGCTTTATTAATTAGGAAGTTGAATAATGGAGAAGAACAAAATAGAAAAAATTGGATTGGGCCATCTTGCAAATTAAGTTACAAGCCCAATCCTAAGCACTCTTACCCAACCCAAAACCCCTTGGCCCAAGAAGAAAATTTCATATTTTTTTTAGCAAAAAATAATAATAATTACATGACATAAAGTAGTGGGGAGCAAGGAAATCAAGGAAGAAAACAAGGAGAGGAAAATATGGATTAAGTGGGTTTTCTTTAAATTAAAAAAATATTTTCTTTTTAATAAAAAATCTGAAAATTTTCGAAATTCTTGCCTATAAATAGAAGAGAGGATTTATGAAAAAAAGGTGGAAAAAAGAGAGGAAAAATAGGAAGAGAAGAAAAAATAAAAAAATTCCCTGCTGTAGTATACACTCGATATACACTCTGGACATAGAAGTATACACGGCAAAAAATTCAATTTTTGAGAGTTTCTTTTGAGAATTGAAAAGAGTTCAAAGCTAGAAAGACAAAACAAAGAGAAAATCAGGAATATATTTTTCTTTTCTATTTTTTATTGGTTTTTGTTTTTCTCCGTATTGCTGGGATTTTCGGGATTGAGGTGTTGAAGCTACTGCTGGTTGTTACTGTTGTTGTTGCTGTATTTTCACCGCCGTGTTGATTTTTCATCTTCCATTCCTTTCAAAACCAGGTACCTCTCTTTCATACGAAGCTGTAAAGATGAATTGTGGAAATAGAAATGAAGACCACATTTGATTATATGCTGTTGTGTAGATTTTAGTTTAATTTTGTAATTTGTTTGTTGTAGTAGTTTGTAGTAAGAAGAAAAACACAACAAAAACAATGTAATAGTAGTAATGGTAGTAGCAACATAGTATAGTAATAGTTATAAATCACCTAGCTAAATAGGTAAAAACTATAAAACAAGGTTGAATAACTCTAATATGAATCGACAATAGCAAATCCAGCCAACTCACGTAGGTAATAAGATTTAAAAAAGGCTGGATTTGCTATTGTCGATTCATATTAGAGTTATTCAGCCTTGTTTTATAGTTTTTACCTATTTAGCTAGGTGAGTTATAACTATTACTATACTATGCTGCTACTACCATTACTACTATTACATTGTTTTTGTTGTGTTTTTCTTCTTACTACAAACTACTACAACAAACAAATTACAAAATTAAACTAAAATCTACACAACAACATATAATCAAATCTAGTCTTCATTTCTATTTCCACAATTCATCTTTACAGCTTCGTATGAAAGAGAGGTACCTGGTTTTGAAAGGAATGGAAGATGGAAAATCAACAGGGCGGTGAAAATACAGCAACAACAACAGTAACAACCAGCAGTAGCTTCAACACCTCAATCCCGAAAATCCCAGCAATACGGAGAAAAACAAAAACCAATAAAAAATAGAAAAGAAAAATATATTCCAGATTTTTTCTTTGTTTTGTCTTTCTAGCTTTGAACTCTTTTCAATTCTCAAAAGAAACTCTCAAACATTGAATTTTTTGCCGTGTATACTTCTGTGTCCAGAGTGTATATCGAGTGTATACTACAGCAGGGAATTTTTTTATTTTTTCTTCTCTTCCTATTTTTCCTCTCTTTTTTCCACCTTTTTTTCATAAATCCTCTCTTCTATTTATAGGCAAGAATTTCGAAAATTTTCAGATTTTTTATTAAAAAGAAAATATTTTTTTAATTTAAAGAAAACCCACTAATCCATGTTTTCCTCTCCTTGTTTTCTTCCTTGATTTCCTTGCTCCCCACTACTTTATGTCATGTAATTATGATTATTTTTTGCTAAAAAAAATCTGAAATTTTCTTCTTGGGCCAAGGGGTTTTGGGTTGGGTAAGGTGCTTAGGATTGGGCTTGTAACTTAATTTGCAAGATGGCCCAATCCAATTTTTTCTATTTTGTCTTCTCCATTATTCAACTTCCTAATTAATAAAGCCCAAAATACTAAGATTAATTTCTAAAAATTAACATTATCTTGAAATACTAATTAACTCATAATAATAATTATCACACAAAATTAAACATTAATAAAAATAAAATTGCACGATTTGGACATTAAATGCTTAAAAATGCAAAATACATATTTTTTATGACTTTTCATTTCTGTAAAATAAACTTAATTGTAAACTTGAATTTTATATACATATGCAACATATTTTTTGTATATTTTATTTATTTAAACAAGCAAATATGCATAGATAAAAATGCAAATAATACAAGAAATATAACACAAAATTCACAACAATTGCAATAAAACTAAATTATTTTATTTTGAATCTTTGGGAGTATTTCTCTTATAGGGCAAAAATCACGTGCTCACAAACCCTAGGTATTCTCACTTAGAGTACACATCTAGTACTGGATCATGTCATGATATACAGGTATGAATACGGCTAAGAGTATGTGTTCAACATGATATAGGGGTAACTTAGCTCCATAGGCTTCACTAATATTCTACAGATCAGCACAAGGCCCCAAACATGGCTACCAGCCAAAATACACAGATATAAGCCCAGTCCCAGCCAGTATAAAGAGTAAACTATCAATCGGGAAGGAACAAGTCCAAATCCCCAGTCACAATACCACCACGCTTGTCACATGATGCGTGTTCCATCTCAGCATAGCACTGAATAGTGCAAATACGGGGTTTCAAACCCTCAGTACATCATTTATTACCACCACTCACCTAGAATCGGCAAAAGTCCTAGCTCGCTTTGCGCTTGCCTCGTAAATCAACCTCCTTGGATGGAAAATATGATCAAAATCAATAAGAATACATCAAAATAGGCTAAATGAACATAACCCAATCGAAATAACTCGAATTACACCAAAAACCACGAAGTTGTCAAAATCCGACCCTCGGGCCCACTTCTAAAAAAAAATACAAAAGTCACATTTTCATATTCCTTATCTCGCCACGAGTCCATACATATAAAGTTTATCAAAATCGGACTTCGTTTGCCTATTCAAATTGATAATTTTCAATAACCCAGGCTTGGAGCAAAAACCTCCATTAATAATCCTCCATACCTCTATTTTCAGGTATTAACTCCATAATTTAACAATGTAATAACATAAATTTACTCCATAATTGCTTACCTGATGAATCCTCATGAGTTTCTCCTCAAAATCGCCTAAATCACCTCTTAGAACTTAGCCCCAATGTGATATAACTTTCTAAAATTCGAAACCTTCTTTTCCTTTATCCCTGATGCTATTTCCGCTTCTGCGATCCTGGACGGGCACCTGCGAGTCCGCTTCTGCGCAATTTTGGTCGCTTCTGCGACAATTCACTTAACGACAAGGACCACTTCTACGGTCAACTTCTCGCACCCGCGAGACCACTTCTGTGGATCCATGTCCGCTTCTACGATTTCTCCCCAGCTGCCCATCTCCGCTTCTACGTACCTGGGCTCGCTTCTGCGAGCCCGCACCAGCGACATTCCTTCCGCTTTTGTGAAATTTTCTTGGACAGCCCCTGTCCGCTTCTGCGACCTCCTGGTCCCTTCTGCGGGGCCGCTTTTGCGGTTCCCCATCCGCAGAAGAGAGAAAACCTGCTGCAGCACACCAGGAGTACAAAAACCTCAAAATTTCTTCCGTACACCCTTTGAAAACATCCCGAGTCCCCCGGGACATCAACCAAAAATAGAAATCTACTCAAAATTATCACACGAACTTGTTCCAATCATAAAAACATACCCTCAAACACACGAATCATCAAATTAAGGTCGGTTCAAGCCTAAGACTCAACCAAAACTTATGAATCCTTCATTCTATCAGAAACCCAACCAAACGATGTCTGAATGACCTGAAAATTTGCAGACATATCCAAAATCACCTAACGAAGATACTGCAACTGTCGGAATTCCATTCTGACATCCGAATCAAAATCTCACCTATCGATCGGATTCCGCCAAAATTGTAACTTAGCCAATTCAATCCTATTTCTACACTGGACCTCCAAATTCAATTTCGATCACTCTCCTAAGCCATAAATGACCTCCCAAAGCTAACCGAATCATTAGAATTCGATTCCAAGCTCTCTAACTCACAAGTCAACATCTAGTTGACTTTTTCCAACTATTCCTTCTTCTAAGAGACTATTTGTCTCATTTCCAACCAAACTCGATACGAATTGACTCACACTCACCAAACACATATATTGAAACATGAAGAAGCATACAACGGGGAAAACGGGATGGTAAAGCCAACTCATATGCCACCTCCCCAATCCTCCTAAGTATCTCAAAAGGGCCAATGTACCTGGGACTCAGTTTCCCTTTCTTCCCAAACCGCATAACACCGTTCATGGGTGAAACCTTCAACAATACTCTATCGCCAACCAAGAAAGACAAATCTCGAACTCTACAGTCTGCATAACTCTTCTGGCATGACTGTGCTGTGCAAAGCCTCTCCTGAATCAACTTCACTCTATCCAAAGCATCCTGAACTAACTCAGTCCCTATCAATCTAGCCTCACCAGGCTCAAATCATCCCACGGGAGATCTACACCGTCTACCATACAACGCCTCATACGGGGCCATCTGAATACTCGACTGATAACTGTTGTTGTAGGCAAACTCTGCAAGCGGCAAAAACTCATCCCATGAACCTATAAATTCAATCACACAAGCATGCAACATATCCTCCAAGATCTGAATAGTGCGCTCAGACTGCCCATTTGTCCGAGGATGAAATTTTGTACTCAACTCTACCTACGTACGCAGCTCCCGCTGAAATTCCCTCCAGAACTGAGAAGTGAACTGAGTACCCCTATCTGATATGATAGACACTGGCCCTATGCAATCTGAGAATCTCTCAAATAAAGATCATTGCTAACCGCTCCGATGAGTAAGTAGTACATACTGGAATTAAGTGCACAAATTTGGTCAGCCGATCAACAATCACCCATACTGAATCAAACTTCCTCGAAGTTCGAGGGAGCCCAGTCATAAAATCCATGGTAATCCGCTCCCACTTCCACTCAGGAATAACCATACATTGAAGAACATCGCCCGGTCTCTGATGCTCATACTTGACCTGCTGGCAGTTGAGACATTTGGCCACATGACTAACAATATCCTTCTTCATCTTCCTCCACCAGTAATACTATCTCAAGTCGTGGTACATCTTTGCGGCACCCGGATGAATGGAGTACCGCGAGCTGTGAGCCTCCTCTAATATCAACTCTCGAATACCATCTACACTGGGAACACAGATACAGCCCTGCATCCTCATAACACCATCACTATCAATAGTCATATCTCTAGCATCATCATGTAGAAATCTATCCTTAAGGACAAGAAAATAGAGATTATCATACTGACGCTCTTTGTTACGATCATATAAAGAAGATCGAGAAACAATACAAGCCAACACTCGGCTCGGCTCAGAAACATCCAACCTCACTAGCCGATTGGCCAACGCCTGAACATCATATGCAAATGGCCTATCCCCAACTGGAATATAAGCTACGCTGCCCATAGTGACCACATTTCAGCTCAAAGCATCAGCTACAACATTGGCCTTCCCCGGATGATACAATATAGTGGTGTCATAATCATTAAGCAACTCCAGCCACCTCCACTGTCTAAAATTAAGGTCCTTCTATTTGAACAGATGCTAAAGGCTGCGATGATCGGTATACACCTCACAAGAAACACCATATAAGTAATGTCTCCAAATCTTCAGAGCGTGAAATATGGCTGCTAGCTCCAAATCTTGTACATGGTAGTTCTTCTCATGGGGCTTCAACTGGCGAGAAGCATAAGAAATAACTCTACCCTACTTAATCAACACATATCCAATGCCAACTCTCGAGGCATCACAATACACAGTATATGAATCTGAAGCTGACGGCAATATCAGGACTTGTGTCTTGGTTAATACTGTCTTGAGCTTCTGAAAGCTCTCCTCACACTCCTTGGACCACACAAAAAGAGAACCCTTCTGAGTCAATCTAGTCAAGGGTGAAGTAATAGAAGAGAATCCATGAACAAATCGACTATAATACCCTGCAAATCCTAGGAAACTACGAATCTCACTAGCTGAGGTCGGTCTAGGCCAACTCTGCACCGCCTCTATCTTGTTTGGATCCACCTGAATACCACCACTGGACACCACGTGCCACAAGAAAGCCACGGACTTGAGCCAGAACTCACACTTGGAGAACTTGGCATACAACTTCTGCTCTCGCAACCCCTGTAATACAACCCTAAGGTGCTGAGCATGCTCATCCTAGATACGGGAGTACACCAGGATATCATCTATGAACACGATCATGAAGGAGTCCAAATATGGCCGGAACACATTGTTCATCAAATGCATGAATGCGGCCGGGGCATTAGTCAGCCCAAAAGACATCACAAGAAACTCATAGTGCCCATACCTCGTCCTGAATGCTATCTTCATAATATCAAAATCTCTAATCTTCAACTGGTGATATCCTGAACGAAGATCAATCTTCGAGAATACCCTAGCTCCCTAAAGCTGATCAAATAAATCATTAATGCGAGGCAGAGGATACTTGTTCATCATTGTTACTTTATTCAGCTGCTTATAGTTAATACACATCCCCATTGAGCCATCATTCCTCTAAACAAACAAGACCGGTGCACCCCACGATGACACACTCGGCCGAATGAACCCCTTATCTAGGAGTTGCTGAAGCTGCTCCTTCAATTCTTTCAACTCCGCTGGTGCCATACGATAAGGAGGAATAGAAATAGGCCGAGTGCCTGGCACCTAGTCAATCCCAAAGTTGATGTCCGTGTTCGGCGGCATGGCCGACAGGTCTGAGGGAAATACCTCAGGAAAGTCTCACACAATGGGAATTGAATCAATACTGGAAGTTTTAGCTCTGACGTCCCGCACAAATGCCAAATAGGAAAAACATCCCTTCCTAACCATCTGTTGGGCCTTGAGGAAAGATATTACCCTGCTGGGTACATAATCAGTCATGCCTCGCCACTCGATCCTCTGAATGCCCAGCATAGCCAATGTGACTATCTTGGCATGACAGTCCAGAATAGCGTGGCACGGAGATAGTCAATGCATGCCCAAGATAACATCAATATCAATCATGCTCAAAAGCAACAGGTCTAATCGGATCTCCAGACCCCCAATAGTGATAAGACAGGACCGGTACACATGGTCCACAATAATGGTATCACCCACCGAGGTAGATACATACACGGGCAATGCAAGATACCCTCGGGTCATGCCCAAATAAGGAGCAAAATATGTAGATACATAAGAATAAGTGGAACCGAGATCGAACAAAATGGAGGCATCTTTGTGGCAGAATGAAATAATACCTGTCATAACAGCATCAGAAGCGACTGCAATAGAATGGCCCTGAAGAGCATAGCATCTAGCCTAACCACCTAATCAGCCTCCCCATCGGGGGCGACCCTTGGCTTCATGACCCTCACCCCTTGCTGGCGGGGCGGATGCTGAAGTAGATGTACCAGAAGATGAGGGTTGTCCCCTCTGCTCATATGGCCTGGATACAAGACGGGGACACTCTCTACGGATGTGCCCAAACTCTCCGCACTCGAAGCAACTGCCAGGTGCTGGGGGCTGGGACTGATGAGAACCCCTTACACCGAAGTGTCCAGCAGAAGAACTAGGCCGGGAAGAACCCCAAACAGATGGAGCCTACGATGAACTCTATAATGGTAGAGCGCTGAGAGATGGCTGGCCTTGGTGAGAACCCTGATAACCTCGGCCAGAAGACGACCGACAGTACTATGAGCGGGCTAGCTGTGAAGATCTGAAAGAGCGACCTCGGCTCTGCTGACTCTGGCACCTAGTCTGAGTGCCACTGGAACTAGCTAATCCTCGAGGCCTCTTAGCCTCCCTCTCCTCTCGCTCCCTGCGATGATATGTCTCTATGTCGTCAGCGGTATCAACAACTTCCTCAAATGAGTGACTGAGAACCCTCTCTCGGGTCATCATAATACAGATAGGATAAATAAGCCCATCAACAAAATGTCTGATCCTCTCCCGATCAGTAGGAACCAACAATGATTCATATCTAGATAACTCTGTAAATATAATCTCATACTCCGACACTGTCATGTCTCCCTGACGAAACCACTCAAACTACTTGCGTATCTCCTCCCTCTGAGATCGAGGTATCCACTTCTCCAAGAAAATAGTGGAGAACTCCTTCCATGATAATGGTGTTGCCCCTGCCGGTATACGGGGCTCATAAGCCTCCCACCAAGCAAAGGCTACTCCCTGAAACTGGAAGGTAGTAAAGGATACACTGCTCGACTCAAAAATCCCAACTGTACGGAGCATCCGACGGCACTTGTCTAGGAAACCTTGGGCGTCCTCGCCCGGAGTACCACTAAATATATGAGGAGATAGTCTACTGAACCTCTCAAGACGATGCTACTCGTCGTCGGCCATTACTGAGACCTTGTCCCCCTGAATCTGAATAGGTGGCTAAACTGGGGACACCGACTGGACTGGTGGAGCCTCAGGTGTCTGAAGGCCCTGCAGTACCTGCTCTGGAGTGTGAGCTGTAGGGGTGTGATGACCACCCCCGGTCCCGGATGTAGCTACTGCAATGGAGGCTGAAACTGCCTAAGCCAAGACAATGCAAACTATCAATATTTGAGCTAAGGTCTCCTGTAGACTCGGAATAACAATGGGCACAGCTGGTGCCTAAACAGGTGCTGCTGGGACCTCTGCAACTGGAGGCTGATCGGGAATGGGAACCACGGGTGGGTCAACTAGCACTGCCTCAGCTCCCTACCCCTACCACGACCACGACCGCATACATAGCCTCTCGGAGGTGGCAATGGTGGTCGTCTGCCTCGTCCTGTAGCACGAGTTCTCGCCATCTGCGAGAGAATAGAATATCAAAGTTCAGTTCGAATCAATAAAATCGCACGACAAGAATTTCAAGAATTTTGAAGCTTTCCTAAAAGTTTCTACAACCTCCCGAGGATAAGTACAGACGTCTCCGTACCGATCCGCGAGACTCTACTAAATCGGCTCATGACTCGCGAGACCTATTAACCTAGGCTCTGACAAAAACTTGTCACGAGCCAAACCCCGGTCATGATGGCGCCCAACACATTGCTAGGCAAGCCCGACCATGTTTCCCATATTACCAGCCAACTAATAATTAATACTGATCAATTAAAGTTAATAGCTTGTTTTCATAACAGAAACAAAAAGTGCGGAAACAAAATACATGAAATATAGCCCAACGAACCCGGTTTCACAAGTTTGAGCCTCTATAGAAGGAAACACATCCTATACAAAGCAAGTCTTGATAGAATAGTAATAGACATAAATGAAAGGAAGGAGAGAGATCGAGTCCTGCGGACGCCGGCAGCTACCTCGATGTCTCCTCGGTTAATAGTAAAATAGCAGCTGCGGATAGCTCAACTGCCCTCCTGGACACCTGTATCTGCACATAAAGTGCAGAGAGTGGGGTGAGTATCTTTCAACTCAGTGAGTAACAATAATAAGTAAAAACTGAAAGTAAGAACACCTGCATTATCACTAAAAAGTACTAATAATAACCGTACATGTAAATCATCTCTACAATGATAAGTCCAATTCCAGTCCACTACTGTCTCACACTACTCTTACTCTGATCTAGGCCTACTGCGGCTTGCAGCCTGATCCCCATTCATACTGCTGCGGCGTGCAGCCCGATCAAATATATATGTATATATATAATGTTGCGGCGTCTAGCCCGATCCAATATATATAGTGTTCGGGCATTCAGCCCAATCCAATATATAGCTATATTATTGCGGCGCGTAGCCCGATCCAATATATATATAGTGCGCTCACTTGGTGTTTGTGCAGACTCCGAAGGGGCTCCTTCGGCCCAAACGCTATGATACTGTAGCGTGTAGTCCGATCCATATATATATTTATAAATATTAGTGCAGTGTGCCAGTCCGATCCAATATATATATATATATATATATATATATATATATATATATATATATATATATATATATATATACATATATATGTGTGTGTGTGTGTATACTGCTGCGGTGTGCAGCCCAATCTGGTATATATATCAATACCTCACAATTGGTCCTCGACCCCACTCAGTCAATATACACTCGGCCTCTCGGGCCCACTTAGCCAGAACAGGGTATTCAACCCTAGGAATTCTAGTACTGGATCATGTCATGATATGCAGGTATGAATACGACTGAGAGTATATGTTCAACATGATATAGGGGTCACTTAGCTGTATAAGCTTCCCTAATATTCTACAGATCGGCACAAGACCCCAAATATGGCTACCAGCCCAAATACACAGATATAAGCCCAGTCTCAGTCATTATACATAGTAAACTATCAATCGGGAAGGATCAAGTCGAAATCCCCAGTCACAATACCACCACGCTCGTCACATGACGCGTGTTCCATCTCACCATAACACTAAATAGTGCAAATACAGGGTTACAAACCCTCAGTACATCATTTATTACCACCACTCACTTCGAATAGGCAAAAGTCCTAGCTCACCTTGTGCTTGCCTCGCAAATCTACCTCATCGGATGCCAAATCCAATCAAAATCAATAAGAATACATCAAAATAGGCTAAATGAACATAACCCAATCGAAATAACTCGAATTACACCAAAAACCATGAAGTTGTCAAAATCCGACCCTCGGGCCTGTTTCTCCAAAAAATAAAAAGTCATATTTTCAGATTCCTTATCTCGCCACGAGTCCATACATATAAAGTTTATCAAAATCGGACACTGTTTGCCCATTCAAATCTGATACGCTCGAATTATACTTTGATAATTAGTGTAAGGTGGTCAGTGTCAAATATAGTAACCCAACGAGGTTGGGGTCAAATCCCACAGGGAATAGGTGTGAAACGATTACTGGAGTTAGTGTGTTACCCGACTAGAATCTTAAATCTATTCCGTTAGTAGTAACATGAAAATATAGTAAGTGTAGTAGAGTATGAGTGAAGGTTGTTTTAGAGCAATAACTAATTTGAATGCTTTACGTAGTAATTAATAAGGTTGATTAAACCAAGGTTGTGTTCCCATAAATGAAGTGTAATGCTATCGGTGTTAATATGATATATTTCTAATGATCGGTTATTGATATACAATTGATATCTATGCAACTACCCAATATTTCCCAATAATTGAATAGTATTTCCTCTCTTGCTTTTTCCAAAAGTCTAAGAGTCACAATTAATAACAATCAATAGATGTCAAATAAAACCCACTTATACCTAAGTGATTCTATTAAATGAGGTGTAAGGCCTCGAGTCTTTGTTATTTACTTCTTCAAAAATCTAACTCACTTTCCCAAGCAAAGTAAGACTTATATTCAATGTTAAACACCCATTTAGGGTTCACAACCTTAGTATTTAAGTTTAGCCACACATGCTAAAATACAAAATATATAGTGTAATAAATATCATAAATGCTTACAAAGTAAGAGAATCTTCAACCAAGAGCTTCCAAAAAGATGAGATATTAAAGTCTTTGAGTGTAGTGTAAAGTGTAGACAAGATGTTCCCACACAAGATTCTAAAAACTATTTATTGAGGGACCAAATTCGGACAAAAATCGGTCAAATTTACCCTTCCAGGTCAGCTTTGTGACCGTAGATCTGCCACATAGCAGGTGTGCGGTCCGCATATTGAGAAACTGCGTCCCATATTAAAAACCCTAGCTTCTAGTTCTTCCATCACATTGCCATTCTGCGGTCCGCATTGTGATTATGCGACCGCAGATGGCACCGCATAATTTAATCCTGGGTTTTCTACTTGTTCATTTTGCGGCAGAAATGCGGTCCACATGTTGCTTATGCGATTGCAGAATGCGTCGCATTCTTGACATGATTTTTAGCTCCAGACACTGTTTTGTTCTACGATTTGATGCGCAATTATGCGGTCCGCATGTGCAATCTGCAACCGGAGATTGGTCCACATACTTGCCTTTGTGCAATACTTTGCCCTTTTCTTGTATTTTTGCTTCCATTTTCGTGTCCTTGGACTTTTCTTTCTCTTGATCTGTAAGAGCACAAAATCACATAAGTATGCACTAAATTTTGCAATAAAACAAGCTAATATCTAAGCAATTAGTATGTAAATGTACCGAATTTCTTCGGAACATCAACACCCCCAACTTAAATTCTTGCTTGTCCTCTAGCAAGCAGAACATTCCTATTCCAAACTTTATTCACTAACACAAAGCAATAGTGACACAAGATAGTGTTCATTGTCAATTTTTCAAGCACGTACTAAACAATCGCACCACTCATCCTAGACTAGAAGTATGCATATAGAAAAAGACCAATCATGCAAGCTCTGAGCCTCATATTGTGACTAAGTGTTACCCTCAGCTGAATGCATTTTCGTTTGACTCAAAAAGGTTCAACTTAGTTAAATTCTGCAGTTCATTCACCCTTACCAGAAATAATGTCCCAAACTCACAATATTTAAAACATTTACAAGGACAGCTCAAAGAGAACACTCACGCTCAGAAGGAACTTCAAGTGCCACAACATGTCATACCATAGGCTTGCCTTTATTTTAATTTGCCACTTATTCAAGAATGATCGGTTGGAGGTCACACAAGGACTTTTTAGGCTTGTAATGAAGGTTTAGGGAAGGTCGGATAAGCATCTGGGTACAAGTGACTTTACCCTCCTTGAACATTACTCACAAGTGTCATTATTTTGCACTTTGATTCTCTTCAATCCTCATAACATCATTAGTATCTAGTTCCCAACATGGACCCACCTTACATACCTCCTTTTACTTTTATTCAAAGCTCTACAATTTATGTACATACACATGTCTCTCTTTTTCTCTTCTTTTTTTTATACACATATGTAAATAGACTAACTTTTGTTTTTATTTTTCTTTTTCTTTTGGAGCTTGAGCGCTATAATACAAACACTTTTTGAGGCATGTGGTCTTGGACTCAATGCACAACCTTATCAATTTCTACTTTTACCCTATCCCCAACTTAGGCTTTTATCCTCATTCTAGATGTTCAAGGAGGGTCAGGTTCAAGAGAGGGAATTACTTTGCAAAAGGGAAAGGTTTGTAATGAGTTAGCCAAAGAAAGGTTTAAAGGCATAAAAAAGGTACTAGTGATATTATATGTGCACGGGAGGCCTGAAAGGCTAAAGAGGTTATACCAATAAATCAAAGAATGTCTAAAATCATACCTCTAACCAAACATACTATCATTAGCATTGAGAGACCAACCAGGCAAGTTCTAGATGACGGAAGTAGACACAAGAATTATATACAAATAGAGAACTCACACACAAATCGTACATGAACTGCTTCATTCACGTTGTTTAGCACTTTCAAGCAACAATTTTGCAATTCAAAGCTTTTATGGGCTGCCATAGAGTCACAGAATGAGCCTCAGATTCACAAAATTGGTCAGAGAGACAAGTTCCCTTAAGACAGTCGTCAATCTATCTATTATTTGGACGAGTCGACAAAGATGACTATAGGAGGATATGTGCTATGTACAGATACACATACTTGACACTGAGCAACTCCACTAAACTGATCACATTGATTTACACCTAAGGTTCTGATTCTACTATTACTCTCTAGGAAAAGAATCAGACAAAGAAAAACCAAGAGGAATTGATTCACTAACTAATCAACACAAATAGATTAAATCATCATCAAAACATTGCTTTATATACCAAAGTCGTACCAATGTAAACAAATTTTGATACGCATAAGCACAAAAGCATCACTATATACAAGACAAAAAATCACACAAAGGTACCCCACCCCCAACTAGAAATGATGCATTGTCCCCAATGCATAGAAGTAAAAAGTAGAGTTTGAGGGAAGACTCCCTAAGGCACACTAAGTGTTATGGGAGTCGGCAGCTGGCTGAGTGTCGGGGTGGTCACCCTCTGGTGTAGCTGTGAGGACTGGCGTGGGCTCAGTCTGGAGTGTGATCTCCTCTAGTGGTGGTTGCTCTGGGGTAGGAGAAAGGATTGGCTCTAGAGTTGGAACTGATGCTGGAGGTACTATGTCGTCAGCTGGCACTTGAGAGCTGCTGGATGCACCAGATGTAGAAGGGCCTACTACATGAGCTGTGGGGCCCCCTCTGTCTATCAAGGATCTTTGCAAGGAAATCTCAATCTGTGCACGCTCATCCTCATCACTGGAGAACCCTGAGCTATCTTCTTCATCTTCACCCTCACTCTCTCCGTCATCCTCCTCATCAGAGGCAATGTCAATCGGGCCAGTATGTGCTGGGGCATGAGAGTCTCCAAGGGTAGGAATGACAGGGTCGGCCATCAAGTTTATGAAATCAAGGCAAGTCTGGCACCACATCTGTACCATTGTCACCCTCCACATGAAAGAGGGATGAAATATCGAACTCCAAATTCTGCATCTTTTAGAAGTCGACTTTCATAGAGGCAACCTCCTTCTTGAGGTCGTGCAAACCACTTACTTCACCCCATTATAGTTTCTCTACTCGTAATTCAAGTCCCTGCAGCCGCTCTGCATATGCTGCCTGTTTCTGCTGAATGTCTGGTACAGCTGACTACATGGGAGTGAGGGCCTGCTTGATCAAATTGGGAAAAGTCTTCACAAGCTGGTCAACCATGGCATTTGCATGTGTAGCTAACAGACCAAGCTTTGAGACTACCGGAGTAGCCTGTGAGGTCTGAGCAGTGGTAGAAGTAGTCTGGGCAGTGGTGGAAGTGAGATCTGTCGGAGGAGTGGATGACTGTGCAACATCAGCTTGAGTGACAGGAGGCTGGGATGAAAGGAGGTCCTCCTGAACAACTGCCGCAGGGGGTATCACAGCATCACCAAGGCGATTGATGTCTATGATACCTTGCTCCTGACCTGTAGCATCCCTCCGGAGATCAATGGGAACTTGAGCAACATGACATAGGGCAGTGATCATTGATGGAAATGGGAGAGAAGTGGCATCTTGCATTGCTCGTCGACCCATCTCTTGAAAGATTATCTCTCCCACGTTCACTTTGATACCCTGCATTATACACGCAATCAGGAGAGCCTTTTTAATGGCAATATCGGTCTCATGATGGGTTGGGATCAGCCTGGATGCAAGGAATGCAAGCCAATATCTTCCCTCTCGTGAGAAGCTCTCCTTGTAAATTTTGCGCCCAGGTTGTATCCATGCAGGGGTCCCAATAGCTAGGACTGAGGCAATTCAGCTACTTTTTCCCTCCTTGTTGGCTAATTTGGCTTTGTACTCCGCTGTGGATGTGCCCTCTTCCCAGTCTGGGACAAGAATCTGATTGATGGCCTTGGCAATGCACTTGACTGTGAAGCCCCGAACGTCCACCTTTTCAAGGAACATCTTCTGATGCTTGTGGTGCTTGGTTCGGGAAGCTCCATAGTTTGCATAGAACTCCCGAACTAGTTACTCATTGTATGCAGCAGGGGGTTCAGCGAAACCCATCCATTTCCTCCGCTTAAGGTTGGCAAAGATGTGCGGGTATTTGTCCTTCAGTCCATTGAGACCCAATTGCTTTTCCGGAAGGAGTTTTCTCCGGTCGAGCCCAACTTTGTATTTTTCCCTCGAGCCCTTAATACCCCAGCAGAGATGGTACGCAGTGCCTTTAGCTGCTTATTTTCTTTTTGCTTTCGCGTGTATATCAACCTCAGGCCCAATGTCTGCTTCTTCAGGTTGGGAGGTTGATTCTTGTGGCGGGTCCATTTTTTGTCTTTTGGCCGGAGGGGGCTTGCTTGCAAGTCGTTTAGGTTGGGGAGTCATATTTGTAAAGGAGGCAATGTTAGTACATACACCAGGAGAAGAAATAGGAAGGAAATGAGCTGTGTACACAGATATGCGGTGGACTCTGCGATCGCAGAACCACTCTGCGGATCGCATAGTCACCGCAAAAATGTATGCTTGACAAAAGGGTCAATATGCGATGATATCTGCGGCCGCATAACAACTATGCGGACCACAGACGTATTGTAGAATGAGCATTTGATGTATCAAAAATTCCCAAGTCTCTATTTCACTCTGCGGACCGCAGATCAATTCTGCGATCGCATTCTCCACCGCATTTTTTCCAGTTGCTGAAGTCATACAGGTGACGAGTATGCGGTCATTCTAAGGACCACAAAGCAACTCTGCGATCGCATAATGACCGCAGACATCGTCGTCCCTAACTGACCTAGGGTTAGGTCTGCGATG
>JASVEL010007385.1:0-54933 GCA_032618575.1 Nicotiana noctiflora
GGATGTTAACCTTTTATCCCAACTGATAGGTAATAATCATCAAAAGTATTGAGATGATAATTCTCCAGCATTATCAAGGCGAATAACCTTTATAGGATAATCAGGAAATTATTCTCTTAATTAAATTATTTGGTCTAATAGCTTTGCAAACGTTAGGTTGCGAGATGATAGTAGGCACGCATGAGACCATCTTGAAGATGCATCTACTAGGACCACAAAAATATCTAAACAACCCAATTGTTCGGTGAATAAATCCACATATATTCCCATGTATACGCTATAAAAAAGGTAGGGAATTCAATGCCAACCTTCATTGGTAATGGTCTAGTGATCATTTTTCCTTGATAACAAGTATCACAAAAAAATTCGTCATTTGTAAGAATCTTTAGGTTCTTTAATGGATGCTCACTCAAATTTTCAGTAATTCGTCTTGTCATTTTTTATTCAAGATGACCCAATTGGCCATGCCAAAGCATAAAAGTATTTGAGTCCGTAAACTTCTGGTTTACGATAGAGTGTTCTTCAATTGTACTAATTTTTGAATAGTATAAGCCAGAATATAAAGTCGGTAAATTTTCTATAGTGCATTTCTGGATAGAAATATCCTTTGTAATATAAAGATATTTCACGTTTAGTTCATCTATTGTCTTAACATAATACCCATTTTGGCGAATATCTATAAAACTCAATAAGTTTCTTCAGGACTTGAAGGAGAACAATGCATTATTTATAATAAGTTGTGTTCCCTTAAAAAGAAATATAATGGATCTTCCAGAGCCTTCGATCAAACTTATATTACCAGAAATTGTTGAAACATTTGCTTTTTTCTTATGCAAATAAGAAAAATGTTTCTGATCCTTGAATATGGAATGAGTTGTTCCACTATCAATAACATAAATATTTTTATTATTTGACTTTGATCCAAATATAATTTGGGGATTATCCATATTCTTCAAAATAACATAAATAAAATATAGTATAGTAAATATTATTATCAAAGCATAATGTTTATTTATTTACAATAATTACATAACCATACTATCAATTACAAACAACAAAAATTAAAATATTTATATTTCTACAGATTCACCATCGATTACATGACTTAATTCTTCTTCTAGGAGTGCAAAGTAATCAACTACATCCAAATGCATGAAGTCTAAATTATCTTCAGAAATAAAATTTGCTTCAGAATTTTTCTCTGTCTTCTTCAAGGAGGCTTGATAAAGCTCAAACGGGTGCTTTAGCATATGGCAGGTACGTGACCAATGCCATGTTCCTCCACATCTATAGCATGTATTTTCTGCATTTGATGCTTGCACCGTTCATACTTTTGTTCCTTCCTTTTCCACTACTGGTGGTAAAGAGGGTTCTTTGGTGCATTATTATTATCATGATTAGAGTTTCTTCCCCGACCACGACCATGACCACGATTGGGGCCGCGACCTCTTCCTCGTCTAGCTTGGTAGAAGTTCGTCTTATTCACTTTAAGGAATGGACAAGAACCAGTAGGTCGATTTTCATGGGTTTTCATTAATAGCCTGTTATGTTGCTTAACTATAAGAAGATGTGAGATAAGTTCAGAATACTTTTTAAATTCTATCTCTCGATATTGCTACTGTAGGAGCATATTCGAGGCATGAAAAGTGGTGAAAGTTTTTTCCAGCATATCATGAGCAGTAATATTATCACCATATAATTTTAATTGGAAAATAATTCCAAACATAGCATAATTATATTCACTTATATATTTAGAATCTCGTAGCCTTAGATAAGTCCAATCATAACGTGCTTGTGGAAGAACGATCATCTTGAGGTGGTCATATCTATCTTTCAAATTATTCCATAACATGACTGGACCTTTAATAATGAGATATTCCATTTTCATACCCTCATCAAGGTGATTACGTAGGAATATCATTGCTTTGGCACGGTCCTAGTTTGATGCCTAATTTTTATCCTTGATGTGTCTGCAAGACTCATCGCATCAAGATGAATTTCAGCATCAAGTACCCAAGACATGTATCTTTTGCCCGATATATTCAGGGCTACAAATTCAAGTTTAGAAAGATTTGGTATTATATAGAAAAAAAAAGTTCTTACCTCAAATACTTTCAAAGTATTTGCTCGAGACGGCAGAGCATCGTGCCTATAACGTGTTATAAAATAAAGACTGTAAAGTAGAGACAAGTATAGAGAGAAACTGATATATTATTCGAATTCAAACTGATGTACATATATAATGAACTGAAATCTCTTCTATTTATAGAAGAAAGGAAGTTGTTGTGTAAGCTGCTACTGCAAGCTGTTGTGTAAGCTATTACTATACCAGATATGGATAATCTTCTATTGATAATGTTTATCCATAGCAGAGTACTGAAATGATAAGCTCATTGTACCAGGTATAGATAAACTTCTACTTGGGGTAATGTTTATCCATAACAGAGTACTGAAAGGATAATCTCATTGTGCGAGTATGGATAATCTTCTACCAGGGTAATGTTTATCCATAACGGAGTATCGAAAAAATACGCTTATTATATTCGGTATGAATAATCTTCTACCGGGGGTGATGTTTATCCATAACCGGGTACCGAAGTGATAAGCTTCTTCAGTAGACTTATTTTCAATAGAGTACCAAATAGATAAATATATTTACGGCGGAGTCTCATATGGATAAGCTTCTTCATTTACAATCGAGTATTAAATGAACAACCATAATATAATATATTTAAAATATTATTATTATTTTTCAATTTTGAGTTTCTTGGGAAGGATTTCTTTTTAAAAGATTCCAACGGTTCAAACTTGGTGCATACAATTAGGCAAGAACGAAAGAAAAAGCATCTGCATTAAGAATTATAGTCCATTATATTTGAGCTGTATAATGTAAATACGAATTTACATTTAACAAGCTTTAAGGAAAACTTGTGTACAGTGATTAAAAGTTGAGACTATACTTTAAAACTTGTGTGTTTTAACAAGAGATAATACATAAAATACCCATCAAACTTATCCGAAAAAATCATTTACACACCTAAACTTTACGGGCGACCTTTTACCCCACTATTCTAAACTTAAGTGAATTTAATACCCCCTTCAAAAAACTGAACCAAGTCTTATGATGGTTGTGTGTTACACGCACCACAAAGTCCCATATTTTCAGTTTTTTCATTTTTTTTAAATTTTAGTTTTTAAAAAATGAAAATTTTATGTTAAAAAACAAAAAAAAAAAATTATTTTTACAAATTTGTATTCCCAGTTTTTACAAAACAATTTATTTTTAAAAAAACTAAAAAATAAAAATATATACTTTTAAAAAAAGAAAGTATTTTGTTGACAATAATCTTTTCGGTTTTTAAAAACAGAAATATTTTGTTAAAAATGAAAATTATTTTTTCTGTTTTCAGAAAAAAATTCAGTTTATACAAAAAAAAAATCAGTTTTTACAAAAATAAATATTTAAAAATAGAAAAAAATAACATTTTTCAAAAACGAAAATACTTTGCTTGAATTTTTTTCTTCAATTTTTGAAAAAAAAAATATTTTGTTAAAAAAAACTATTTTTTAACAAATTGTAAAAACTTGTTTTTTGTAAAATTTGAAAAAATAGTAAAAACGATAAAAAATAGTTTTAACAAAATATTTTTCATTTTTTAAAACTGAAGAAAATGTTTCCAACAAAATATTTATGTTTTTGAAAAATATTTTTTTTCTTCGGTGTTTCAATTCTTTTTAAAGATTTTTTTGTGTAAAAACTGCAAAAAGTAAAATTTGTAAAACTAGAAAAAAATTGTTTTTTAACATAATATTTTCATGTTAAAAAAGAAAAAATGAAAAATAAAAGAGAAAAAACAATATTAATTTAATTAGCTATAATATCCTATTAAAATGTGACACATGGACCTGTAAATTAGTTTTAATTTTTTTTTTTGCCTTCACACGCAGCTACTGCGTTAACTACACGTTTTGCGCAGAGGGGGGGGGGGGTATTAAATTCACTTAAGTTTAGAAGAGTGGGATAAAAAGTTGCCCGTAAAATTTAGGTGTGTAAATAAATTTTTCGGAAAAGTTTGATAGGTACTTTATCCATTATCTTTTTTAACAATTATAAGTACGTACTCGTGAAATATAAAAGACATGATGTCAAAACAAAATAAGTAAGACGCCAATTAGGTTATTCGACCTTTCTGAAAACACAATGACAAATAGCTTGAGCATTTGTTAGGTGATCATGAGCATGCAAATACCAAAGTTTAATTCCTTTGTGATTCACATAATGATGAAGACTTTAATAAGTGATGTCCTTACCATGTCGGAATGTAAGGAGAGAAAATCATGTAGATTCATTATTTTTGTCCTATAGAAATCTATGGTTCAACATCAAAAACAATACAAATTTCAATGTAAATTGGAAAACAAAGGAAAAATACATAAGTTATCCCTGAATTATGATCAAAATTCCTATTACACACTTTATAAGAATGAATATTACTTTATATATTCAATATTTCCAAAGTGTATCTAATACACACTACTTAGCCCACTTGGATAGTGCGTGT
The DNA here is from genome assembly GCA_032618575.1 of Nicotiana noctiflora. Lineage (NCBI taxonomy): Eukaryota > Viridiplantae > Streptophyta > Magnoliopsida > Solanales > Solanaceae > Nicotiana > Nicotiana noctiflora. The sequence continues at coordinate 4,563 of JASVEL010007385.1, forward strand.
TTTTTTCAACAAATGAGTCGCATGAACGGAAGAATTTGTGTCAGATGTCAATTTTTTTAGTTTATTAAAATTTTAAATTGAGCCATCTTCTTCCTTTTTTAAAACTCTACCATAGCTACTCCTTGAGCTCCACCACCCAATCTCCTTCTTCTCAAATAAACTTATCATGATTTCTCATATCTCTTCTTGTTGTACATAAGCTTTACTTGAGCTTTATCCATAGCGAAATTGAATTTTCAGGAATCGAGAATTTTCCGATATTTTTTCCAACAATTAAAGCTTAGCTCAAGCTTTTGCACATTCTTTAATTTTATTAATGGATAATTTTTTAAATAGTTGACTTGTGACGATGGAAGTTAATGGCGGTCTAACTTTTGCAGAAGTGAAATGGACAAAGGAGTTGGATCTAGGCTCAAAAACTTTAATTCAATTTCAGTGAAAAATATGGAATTTTGGGTGTATTTTCTGGTGATTTCTGTTAGTTAATGGTAGCTTTGTTATTAAGTAAAAGGTGGTTGAAGCTATGGTGTTTGATGGTGAGAAAAGATGAAGACGGCCATGGTAGCTTAGATGACAAAGATGAGAGGTATCTTTGTAATTTAATTATTTTATTTTTTTAAATAAAATGTATCACTATCTGATTGGTGCGTGATATGGGCCCCGACTTATTTCCAGAGTAAGAGTTCGACCGCGGCTTCCCCCTTTTTTTTGGGGGGATCAAGTTCCTTGCCAACTTCCACCTATCGACCCCGACTAATATTCTGAAAAACTAGTTAACAAAAAAGTGGTATGTATTAGATACACTTTAGAAAGGTTAGATGTGTAAAGTAATATTCCTTCCTAAAAAGTGTGTGTCACGACCCCAAATCCGGTCGTGATGGCGCCCAGCACACTGCTAGGCCAGCCTGACCAATTAACAACAATCACGGAGCCATAAGCTCACTTTATCCAATTTAAGCATATGGAAATAATTCAACAGTGATAGATACATATTAAAAACAGGGAACCAAGTCCCAACACGTGCCAACTCCCATAGACCGAAGGGTCAAGAGTCATGAGCCTCTACGGAATATACAAGTGTAAATAGTGAATATAACTGTGCACAAGTGTGGGATGATCGGAACAAAATATAGACAAACTGGAGAATCAGGTCCTGCGAACGCTGGCAGCTACCTCGACTGTCCAAAAGCACTCCCGAGCCGCAATGGAATCGGCTCTGCTGTAATGTACCTGGATCTGCACACAAGGTGCAGGGAGTCGGGTGTGAGTACTTCCAACTCAGCGGTAATAAAAGTAAATAATGTCGAGGAAAAGAAAACCACACAAAGCACTATCTCATGCTACACAATACAGAACTATCCTTAAACCTCAATACACTATCATTTTATTCCCCTTCAGCATATGTGAGTAGATTATTTAGAAATCTTATTTTTTAAGCTTTCTTACCTTTCATAATAATATACCAATACCTGGATACAATCTCAAGCAGTGCAAGTCAGCACTCAAATCAGCCTCTCGGGCTCAGCGCTCCTTAACAATTTATACCAGGAGATCTGGTCAATAAAGCAACAAATGCACATGTGCCAATAAAGTATGAGTGCTAAAATGTTATGCCATGTAGTACACGTAAACCAATGTATGTATGCCATGCAATGCATATGACCGCTACGGCGTGTAGCCCGATCCTTTTGGGTACACGTGCTCACTGTGGGGGTTCAGACTCCGGAGGGGCTCCTACAGCCCAAGCACAATATTAATATCACACCTGCTGCGGCGCGCAGCCCGATCCGTATACCACTGCGGCGTGCAGTCCGATCCATGCATGTGTATGCATATGCTCACCTGAATGTCATGCCCTAACATATGGCCCTCAGCCCCAATCAGTCTAACAAATAATCAAGAAAGCCCTACGGCGACAATATCATATTAGCTCACAGCTAAAAATGTTATTAAAACCTTGTTCAAGTTTTTCATAACCTTATAAAAATGCTGAATAGAAAAAATACCATTTTAAAACTTAAATTTAGAATAAAATATGCTTAGTGTTATCAAAACAGTGATACCAATCCTTGAAGGATTCAAATAATTGGCACGAAGCCCAAACGTGATAATTAGTCCAATTCATTTTAACAATTAGGTGTAATTATTTATTACGCGGGACGGACCAAGTCACGATCCCCAATGGTGCTCTACCCCACGCCCGTTATTCGGCATGCAAGTCACCTCAACACAGCACTAAGATGTGCAAGTCCGGGGTTTACTAACCCTCAGGACATCATTTACAAGAATTACCCACCTCGAACCGACGAAAGCTCATGCCCGCGACGCCTTAGCTCCTCGAACCAGCATCCACGCACGTCAAAACTAGCACAAATCAGCACAAATATATCAAAATAGGCTAATGGAACATAACCCAATCGAAAGAACTCGAAAACTATCAAAAATCACGAAATTGGCAAAACCCGAGCCCCGGGCCCACATCTCGAAAAACTTCGAAACTCATATTTCCAGAACCCTCGTCTCGCCACGAGTCCATACATATAAAATTTACCAAAATCGGACTCCATTTGCCCACTCAAATCGGTGTTTTTCTTCAATTTAGGCTTAGGGCTCAAACCCACCTTTAATCTTCCATTTACATAAATTTAACCAAGGATTTCATGATGAAATGATGTAATTAAGCCACAAAACTTACCTCCGACGAAACCCCGATGATTTCCCAGCAAATCTCCCGTCAATACTTCTCTTGGTCTGCGATCGCGTAGGGTAAAGATGGGAAGCTCTGCGATCGCAAGGGGGAGACTGCGATCGCGTAGTGTATTGGAATGAGGCCGGAAAATTGTTCTTCGCGATCGCGGAAGGAGTGATGCGATCGCGTAAGGTAGACTGGTTGTGCATCGCGATCGCGATGTTTAGTGTGCGATCGCGTAAGTCTGGGATTTAGAGCAGTGCAATCGCGGGTGGTTTCACGCGATCGCGTAGTGTTGAGGCGTGAGTCGGTGCGATCGCGTAGGGAGTGTCGCGATCGCGTAGAGTAATTTTGGGGTCCGGTGAATTTGTTCATCGCGATCGCGAGCCCGGGGCTGCGATCGCAAAAGGTCGCATGGCAGTCAGTGAATTAATATAACAGAACAGTCCAGTCGCGAACCCCATACCCAAAACCCCCATTTTTGAGTTCCAAGAGAAGTATTGACGGGAGATTTGCTGGGAAATCATCGGGGTTTCGTAGGAGGTAAGTTTTGTGGCTTAATTACATCATTTCATCATGAAATCCTTGGTTAAATTTCTGTAAATGGAAGATTAAAGGTGGGTTTGAGCCCTAAGCCTAAATTGAAGAAAACCACCGATTTGAGTGGGCAAATGAAGTCCGATTTTGGTAAATTTTATATGTATGGACTCGTGGCGAGACGAGGGTTCTGGAAATATGAGTTTCGAAGTTTTTCGAGATGTGGGCCCGGGGCTCGGGTTTTGCCAATTTCGTGATTTTTGATAGTTTTCGAGTTCTTTCGATTGGGTTATGTTCCATTAGCCTATTTTGATATATTTGTGCTGATTTGTGCTAGTTTTGACGTGCGTGGATCCCGGTTCGAGGAGCTAAGGCGTCGCGGGCATGAGCTTTCGTCGGTTCGAGGTGGGTAATTCTTGTAAATGATGTCCTGAGGGTTAGTAAACCCCGGACTTGCACATCTTAGTGCTGTGTTGAGGTGACTTGTACGCCGAATAACGGGCGTGGGGTAGAGCACCATTGGGGATCGTGACTTGGTCCGTCCCGCGTAATAAATAATAACACCTAATTGTTAAAATGAATTGGACATCGCGAAGCACAAAAATCTTCTGCACTAATTGCAGCAGAAACAGCAGTGCCTTTGGCACAAATTGGTCCGTTTGGACCCCCGAATTCATCCCGAGGCTCCCGGGACCCCAACGAAAACCACCAACATACTCCAAAACACGATACGAACTTGTTCCAATCATAAAAACACCATCCTAAACATCAAAATCACCAATTACACACGGATTCAAGCCTAAGTTTCTTCAAAATTTCCGAATTGCTCATTCAATCAAAAACCCGACCAAACGATGTCCGAATGACCTGAAAATTTGCAGGCATATCCAAAATCACCTAACGAAGCTACTGCAACTGTCGGAATTCCATTCCGACCCCCGGATCAAAATCTCACCTACCGTTCGGATTTCGCCAAAATTCAACCTTAGCCAATTCAAGCCTATTTCTACACCGGCCTCCAAATTCAATTCCGATTGCTCTCCTAAGTCATAAATGATCCCTCGAAACTAGTCGAATCATCAGAATCCGATTCCGAGCACTCTAACTCGATAGTCAACTCTAGGTTGACTTTCCATATTCAAACTTCCTTCAAACATGCTATTTGCTTTATTTTTAATTCAATTCACTCCTAACTCACCCGATAGGCTCTAACACTGATATAAAAGCATAAAACATGTAATTGCAACATGACGGTGTGGTAAATTCCCGTAACGACGGGCCGGGTCGTTACAGTGTGTAATAGGGATTTGGGTCCTAATTTAGGGGGTAACTTAAGTATTTTGCCGAAAACTACAAATTTAAACATCTGGGTATTTGACGGGGAATACTGTAAAAATCTTATATTATCTATATATAATAGGAGATGCAAAGATACCATAGTAAGTGAAGTGGCAATATAATAAAAAGTTAAGTTAGGTAATTTTTTTTAATTAGTTACCATTTTGAATTTGAGTTTAAACATTCAATAAAAGTCTAATTTAAATTCTAAATAATTAGAAGCAACTTAGTAAAAAGGGGAGGCAAGGACACCATACTAAGCCAACTAACAGCATAGTAAAAATCAATTTGGTAATTTTAAGATTAAAATTATTATCCATAAGATTAAGTCACGTGTTAAGATACTACAAAGTCATTTGATAAATTTTACAATTATTCATGAAAAAATTTAAAACGCACAAAAAAAACGAAGATACAATTATAAAGTCAATAAATAATATATCGAATTATTATTTATAAATTTAGACAAACTAAAGATTGTGAATAATAGAAGGCGTCTCTCTTTAGACGTTTGAACAAAATAATAAAAGGCTTCTCACTTTGTAATTCTAAGGATTTAAAATTATAATTTAATAAAAATAAAGATAATTAATTTATAAGTAAATTACTTCATGGAAAAATAGTCAAATATAGGATTAAAGAAATAAATATGAAAATAGACAACAAATATAATGTTAGAATATTTATAATTTGAATTAAGTGAAAAAATAATTTAAATAACACCAGTCAAAAAAATTATTGATAAATTCAGAAAATTCCTAGAAAACAACTAAACCCAAAAATCATATCTCTAAAAAAATAAAAATAAAACTACTGCTTTTAACTCCATCACCAATATATTCTTAATTAAAAATTTATTATTTTAAAACTTCTATTTGATCCAACTATATCAGCAGATTTCAGCATTTTCGCAAATCGTGACAATTGTTACAAATAATATATAAATGAAATTGTGTATCATAGCAAGGTTTCCTTGTCGGCCAAAATATTCTCCAAGAGATATATATCTATCAAATCAGATAACTTTTCAACCTAGTAATATTGTTACTCATCTATTTTTATATTGTTGCACCAATATTTATTTATTGACAGGTTTATATAAAAATAATATCTACTATTTACTGAAAAAAATAAAAGAATGATAAATATTTTTAACTATTTTATTATACAAACTTTATCCTGAATTTTATTTCAACTTCTTCAAGTACTTAAATAACAAAATTGTAATTCAAAAGAATAATAAAATTTGGATAGACTTGAATATAAGAATATTCAGCATATTGATATATTCATAAAATAATATCATTTACATGCTTCTTTGTATAGTAGTTTTCAAGTAATATTTTTTTCGCTAATAAGCCCCAACAGTTTTAGCTTTCTCAATACACATGGATTCACAGTTTTGAGTGAATCGCTAGGAAACTATTCTTGTAACAATGGACGTAAAACAAAGGATCTGTCCGATATCATAATAACATACGTTGAATTTGTCACTGTTTCAACAGCTTTTACACACAATGTTCTTTGTCTTCATCCCCTCGGATCTCTCACCCTCAACAACAAAGGTTTTTCGAACTACAAAAGGGCCCAATTCCACATTTTTGTTTGTTTTGAATTCGGCTCTCAGATGGGCCCCTTTCAGTTGTTCATCCCCTCCATTCTTGGTCCTTAATTACGTCCTTTGAGCTCTCATTGTCAATTGTCATTCAACTCTTAAGGAATCGTTTTGATTAAACTAATTCAATAAATTCTAAGTATAAATTGTATTTAAAATTAGTATTATAATATTTGATTTTCGATGTTGAACTCTGCAAAAGTAATGTTTCGTTCGATGCCTGAAACCAAATGAAATATTTACGTTTATTATTTAAACACGGATTATATTACTTGAGCATAATTTATATCAAGAAAAGTTATTTTATATCTCGATGATTTATTGGAAACAATTTCTCAACCTTCGTTAGGTAGGAGTAAGGTCTGCGTACATGCTACCTTCTCCGTTACCCCACGACTACCTTCCCCATGACCCCACCTGTTGGGAATATACTAGGAGCCCATTTGGATTAGCTGATTTGAAGTAGTTGATAAACATTAGGTGCTAGAAAATACTTTTAAGTGCTGAAACTGATTTAATCAATAAGTAGTTACTTGTTTGGGTACAAGTAATAAAATTGATAATAAGTTGCAGTATTTGAGAAAAAAGTGTTACATCATTGTCACGACCCGAATTTTTCACCTTCGGAACCGTGATGTCGTCTAACATTGCACTCGCTAGGCAAGCCAACGTTACAGAATATTACACTTTTTTCCTTTGTTCATTTATTATTAAAGTTTAATGAAACTAAATAAGCAAAATTAAAAGCGAAAGTACATGATTTAACTAATTACCATTATACTATTAACAAAATCAGAAGTAAATACAATCCAGAAACTGATGTCACAACTAACGATTAGTCTACGAATACTACAAGTAATGGTTTGAAGGAAAATACATCTGTTTTGGATAAAGTAAAACAAAAATGAAGTAAAGATAGGAGGGGACGCCTGGGCTTACGGACGCTTGCAGGACTACCTCGGTCTCCTGAATGCAGTAACATCAACCAACCTATCGATCAACCACTAGCTCCGCAATCTGCACAGGAAATGTAGAGTGCAGTATCAGTACAACTGATCCTATGTACTGGTAAGTGCCGAGCTTAATCTCGACGAAATAGTGATGAGGCTACGGCAGGGCATAACAACATATATAACATGCAACAGTTTATACTAAAACAGAAAGGAAATACATAATGAAATATAATAGAAACTTGCATTATATAAATACGGAACCCAATCATTCTACCAATATTCAACTATAGCCAAGCCTTAAGGGATTTTCAACACTACAGTAATGAATCTCAGTGTAAATAAATACATAAATAACAATTGATGCGGCGTGCATCTCGATCCCACCATATAATGAATAACAACATAAATATTCACCCCTATTACTCCTTGTTGCAGGGTGTAACCCAATTCCACCAGTCCACCATTATTACTCCTCAATATATCACTCATTTCTTCTGTTGCGGCGTGCAATACGATCTCACTTGTCTACCATATTACTCCTTGTTGCGGCATGCAACCTGATCCCACTAGACAATCACATTTACCCTTATTCCTCCTGTTGTGACATGCAACCCTATCCCAATATATATATATCAGCACCAATCACAAAATAAAGCCAAGTGTTTCAAAAATAAACTCGAATCCTCCACAACACTTATTCCTCAAACCAACACAATGGAATATCACTATAACTATAAAACTTTGCCAACTAAAACTATACATTGTGACCAACCAAAGTGTACCATAAAGCACCAATAACCAACACAAACCAACAGTGTGATATAATGGAACTATGGAACAATTAACAACATCGATAGAGAAACATCATTTAACATGATACAAATATAGAAACATCAATAAGCAAGTAGCAATTAAGACAGGAAAGCAATATATAAGGAAACGAAGAAAGGGAACAGGCTAAACAGGTAATTTGGCGACGCATAGGTGCTCGTCACGCCACACACATGATATCTCACATATCAAGTAAGTCGGGGATCCCTAGTCCCTCAAGTAAAGGTTAAACCAAACACATACCTCAAACCAACAGGTATTTCAAAGCTCAATCATCGCTTTACATCTCGGTTCCACCACCAATTCACTTGTATCTAGCTATAATTAACTTAATAACATCAATAAACGCTAAAGAAACCAATTCCAATGCATAATTATAGATTTTCCAATATTTTTCCCAAAAAGTCAAAAATCGACCCCAGGCCCTCTTGGTAAAAACTTAAAATTTTGACCAAAACCCGATTACCATTCACCACCGAGTGAGGATATACAATTAGTTTTGAAATCCAACCTCAATTTGAGGTCAAAATCCCCAAATTTCAAAATTCCTAAATTTTACCTTAAAACACCTAATTCCACCATGAAAACCCTTGATTTTGTGATGAAAGCTTGCAAAAAGATAAAATCGATAGAAATAAATAAGTTAGGAATCATTTACCTATAATTTGGGTAAGAAACGATCTTTGAAAAATCACCTCTTGAAGTTTAGGGTTTGAAAATTTTAGAAATAAATTAAAAATTCAATCCAAAACTCGTTTTAAACAGTTGCAGGTATCCTATTTGCGATCACATGTTCACAAATGCAAACTCGCAAATACGGACAATTCTTCGCAAATGCGAAGCTTGGCCTGTCCTGCTAGCATCGAAAATGCGGCCTCTGTTCCAGTCGTAATTGCGACAATGAGCTTCGCAAATGCGAAGATCCCCTTCCTAGCCTTCTGATCGCAAATGTGAAATACCTTCTATAATGTAATGCTCGCATTTACGAGCAAGACTTCGCAAATGCAAAGTCTATAGACCTGCAACATACCAGAAAATTTTCTTTAAGTCCAAATCACTATGTAGCCTATCTAAAACTCACCCTAGTCATCGGAGCCCAAACAAACATGCACACAAGTCTTAAAATATCATACGAACTTGCTCATGCAATCAAATCGCCAAAAATAACACCTAGGACGATGAATTCAACACCAAAACACATGAAATTTTCAAGATAGTTTCAAACTTCCTCTTTTCTCAACCAAAGGTCCAAATCACGTCAAATCACTTCCGTTTTTTTACCAAATTTCACAGATAAGGTTTAAATATTATAACGGACCTGTACTGGCTTCGAAACCAAGATACGAGCTCGATACTAACAAGATCAAACCATTTACATTATTGCATTTTCACTCTTATATATTTCTTTAAAAATTCATTGCTCGGATTAGGGAGCTTGAAATTTGTTTCGGGCATACGCCCAGGTCCCATATTTTATTACGAACCCTCTGGGACTGTCGGAATACGAGTCCGGATCCGTTTACCTAAAATATTGATCGAAGTCAACAAAAATTATCTTTTTCAGCCAAAAATCATCTTTTTTAAATTTTTCACATAAACGCTTTTCGGGTACGAGCCTGGAATGCGCACACAAATCGAGAAGAGATAAAATGAAAATTTCAAGACCTTAGAATATGGAATCAGATTCTAAAATAAAAGATGGCCCTTTGAGTCATCACACTCTTTTGCTTTTAAAATAACTTAAATAACCTTAGAATTATTTACCCATAAGGGCATAATTTCTTCAAAATTTTATTCCAGATCGTTTCAAATAAAAAATATTCTATTTATTATTTTATTTTAAATACAACTGTGCTTATATAAAAAAAACTTTTATGATAAATAAAATTTATTTTATGATAAGCATATAATCATAAATTATAATAAATAATAAATCGATAAAAAATTTCTAAATAAAAAATAAACCTAAATAAATATTTGACGAGAAACAAATATTGTATTCATCACCACAACACTTAAAAAGAAATGCACCAAAAAGTTTAATATGTCCACTTTTATTACATACAGTTTAAAGATTAATACATAATCAAATAGATACAAATATGCAAAAGAATAGAGAATTTGTTTATCTTAAATAGTCAATGAGAATTGCAGACTTAAAGAGACTGTGACGCGGGGTTGGAACTACACTTAAGGCAGTGAGTATCGATGTAAGAATTTTATTCCAATAAAGAATATTTTAAGAGTAAAATAGTAAAAATCTTGGTTAGACTTAAAGTGCTTATAAACTAAAAATTCATAAGTTGGGGTGACTATCTTATGGTTTTTGATTTATTTTTGACTTATAAATACTTTTAACTCTGCCAAACACGTAGATAAGCCAAAAAGTGCTTATAAACTAATTTGACTAGCTTATAAGTTTAGTCAAGAACCCTCTAGGTATGTTATTGTTGTTGTAAAAGTTATTTATATGTATTACAGAATTTCAAACGGATATTAATCTTTTTTATATTTCAAACCAAACTACCCTTAAGATAAGAAAGATAAAAGCAAAAGAGCAAAAAAAAGGAGAAAAGAAAACTCTTTTTGGGAATTTTCATCTTAATTAGCTCATCTCCTTTCTATCTTAAGGGTGGTAGAATTTGAAATTAGAATTAAGAGTAATTACAACTTGAACGTCAAATAGACAAATATGGATTTGGTTTTAGGTCTTTGTGGAAAATATTGCGAGGAACTTTTTTTTGTTGAGAAAATTATCGGGAAACTTATACAAATGTCCTAAATAAATTTTAACTTACCAATCTCCAGTCATTAGTCATAGGCTTACCAAAACTAGTCAAACACATATAAAATTGAAAAAACAAATAAATAAGATTCTTTCTCTCAAAGAATCACATGCAAAAATCTATTTTTATATTTTAAGCGTTATTATCAACATTAGATGCAAGACGAAAGAAAATTTCATGGATGCAGTAGCAAATAAGGTGTTGAAATAAAAAAAATATAATATCCCAAAATTTTAAGCAAAAACGAAACTTTTTCAACATGTATAGTTGGAATTCATTGAAAACATATAGGTAAGTCAATATACAAAATTTGAGGAAGACTGAAGGTGATTTGAACTGGTTTTGTATCAAAATTCGTAATTAAATCGAGTTCAAAAAATTATTTTGTGACACATGTATCAAACATGTATCACGCATGTAACTCACATACAGGCATACATGTGATACACAACTGATACAAATAAGTTACATATGTAATTCACAAATAATACACAATGTGATATACATATTATTTTTTTCTTGTTTAGTTTTATTTTGAATTTTCAATTCAAACTACCTCAAAACTTCACCAAATCATCCCAAAACTAAGGTTCAAGCTCCTTAAGAAGTACCAATTCTATTCTAATAATACCCACTCAAAAGAAAGCAAAAATTTGACATTTTTTTTACAAATAGCTAATTGGTTAATATTAATAATATGCTATGAACTAACTAGTTTTTGTAATGAGCTACTTATAAATGGACATAGCTGGTAGTTTCCCATAATTATCCTCTATAGCTCCTTAAAATTTTAGTAGCCCATATTTTTTTCACTTACAGGAAATGGGCCCTTCGGCCCAAACATATTACATCTAATAGCGTGAAGTGTCTATTTTATATTGTTTCGTGTAGTGACAATCTACTTTGTATAATAACAGTCTATTTCGTATATATTTGTATAGTGACTGTCTATTTTGTATAATGACAGTCCAATGTATATAAATTGTATAGTAGTATTCTATTTGGTATATTTATAGTGACAGTCTATTTGTATATATTTTATATAGTGACAGTCTAATGTATGTAAATTGTATAGTGACAGTCTATTTTATATACTTTTTGTATAGTGACAGTCTATTTTGTATAATGATAGACTATTTAGTACTTATTTTGAATAGTGAGAATCTACTTTATATAATGACAGTCTATTTAGTATATAATTTATATAGTAACTGTCTATTTTGTATATAATGACTGCCAACAGAAAAGAGACTGGTCTCTTCATTCCAAAATCTTTCTCTCACAATTGAAATTGAAATCGATTATGTGAGTTTTCTTTCCATTGGTAGAAAAATACTTTCTTCCCTATCTCCTCTTTTTTTTTCTTTGTTCCATCTATTTGCCTTTTCCTTATCACATTGTTCCGAATTACGAATATCTTTCAATATTTGATTCATTGGAGTTTGCTTTTGTGGCTTTCCTTACTTTGCAGTTCATGCGTCTCTATCTTCTTACTCGTATTTATGCCAATGTCTCAGCCTCATATGATGTTTTCAATGAAGAAGCAAACGAAAATAGAAGCAGAAGCAGCAGCAGCAGTAGCAGGGTTGAAACGATCGATGAGGGCGATGATTGAAGCGGCGGAGCATCTACAAGGATCGACGGTGAGGTCTGCTTTGCAACCATGCGGTGGTCGCCTCTCTTTCCACGATTTGTCTTTGCAGATATGAACCTCTTAGTTAAGAACCTTTGGGCTAGCCACTAGAATTACTTTTGGGCTATAAAATATACACAACAATTTTTGGACTACCGAGCGAAATATATTTGGATCGATGGGCTATAAATAAATTTTTCTCTTGCTAGTTCCCTTTTTAAGCAGTTTCTTTTTAAAGGGCATTCAAAAACCAAGCTACATTTGTTTTTGGTTGTTGAAATATATTTTCATTTGATTTCCCAAGAAATAAATCTTTTGAAATGAAGTATTACTTCCGATATGGGAATCTTCTTTTTGTTAAAAAATTTTAGTAAATGTGGATGTCCACCACTCTCACCATTTTCACTAATGATGTAAATAACCTCCCACTACTCATAACTATTATGATTGTGACTCTCACACCTCCATAAGCCCTCCCGATGAACTTCCCCATTGATCTCAATTGTTAATGTTTTGTTTAAGACAATCATTTTGTAACCTTATATTTGTAGCCTAGATGCTCCGGTAAGGAGGTGTGAGTGGCTAGTTGTGGAGGAAACGAGAAGAGGTAGATGGCGAACTAAGAAGTATTGGGGAGAGGTGATCAGACATGATATGGCGAGGCTTCAGGTTTCCGAGGATATGACACTTGATACAAAGTTATGGAAGTGGAGCATTAAGGTTGTAGGTTAGGAGGTAGTTGAGTCTTCTCTTACTAATACCGCTGTGAGACTAGTCTGGTAGGATTTTTATCTAAGATAGCCGGTGGCAATATTGTGTCTTACTATTTTTAAGTGCATGACCTATTTACTAGCTATCGATTTTGCTTTGCATCTTTCTTTCGAATTTCATGTTATTCCTATTTTTCTTCTGACTTTCTTATGATTTCTGTGGTGATACTAATATTGTCTACATTTTTCTTTTATTCACTTGAGCCAAGAGTCTTTTGGAAATAGCCTCTATATCCCTTCAGGTAGGGTAATATCTGCATACTCATTAGCCTCCCTAGACCCACTAGTAGAATTTTACTGGGTTGTTGTTGTTGTATATTTAATAGTATAAATAGAGGCATGAAATGTGATATGGGATACAGTTGAACACTTGATGAAATAAGAAAGCTAGCTACTCCTATCTTATTCTACTTATCTTTTTATTTTATATTGTTACTTTGAGCTACATTTTTTAATACGTTATCAGCACGACTCTAGCCTTCTCAAAAGTTAAGTGCAATTCTTCATCCGAAAGGTATAACACATTATCTTCTATATTTTTTCTCCTTTTTTTGCCATTCTGTTGGTATTGTACTATGTGATAACAACAACAACTTAATAAAATTCTATTAGAGGGGTCTGGGGAGGGTAGTGTGTACGCATATTTTACCTCTATCCCAAAGGAGTAAAAGGGCTATTTTGGAAGACCCTCTGCTCAAGAAAATAAAAAGATAAAAATGAGACAATATTAGTATCACCGCAGAAATCGTAGAAAAAATAGGAACAATACGAAATCTAGAGGAAAGATGCAAAGCAAAAGTGAAAGCTAATCAAAAGCTCAGCTACCTAGGACATACAACCATAATACTCGAACACCAAATCTTCCTATCAAGTTTCATATCCTCAAAAATTCGAAGCCTCTCAATATCCTGCCTGATCACCTCACCCCCAATATTTCTTAGGTCGTCCTCTACCTCTTCTCGTGTCTCCACAGCCAGCCATACACACCTCCTTACTAGAGCATCTAGGCTTCTCTTCTTAATATCCTCGAACCATCTTAGCCTTGATTCCCGCATCTTTGGTAGTAATCGGAGCTACGTGCATCTTCTCCCGAATAACATCATTCATAATCTTATCTCATCATATTATGCCCACACATCCACCTCAACATCCTCATTTTTACTACTTTCATCTTCTGGATATGTGAGTTCTTAACAGCCCCATACATCATGGTCGGTCTAACTATTGCTTTGTAGAACTTTTCTTTGACTATCGGTTTGACTCTCTTATGACACAAGATTCCAGATGGTAACCTCTACTTTATCCATCCTATCCCAATACGGTGTGTGACATCCTCGTCGATCTCCCCCCTAGATAATCCACCCAAGGTACTTGAAACTATCTCTACTTGGGATAACCTGTGATTCAAGACTCACATCCACGCCAACTTCCACTACCTTAGCGCTGAAATTACAATCCAGGTATTCCTCTTCATCCTACTCAGCTTAAAGCTCTTAAACTCAAGAATCTGTCTCCAAACCTCCAACCTATCGCTGACACTGGCTCGCGAAGAAGAACTATATCATTGTCGAATAACATGCAGCATGGCACCTCCCCATGAATATGGTGTGTTAGCGCATCTATCACCAGTGCAACTAAGAGGGGACTAAGCATAGAACCTTGGTGTAACCCCATTACAACCGAGAAATGCTTAGAGTCGCCTCCTACTATCCTAAATCAAGTCTTAGCTTCATCATACGTGTCCTTAATTGCCATAATGTAGGGAACTGACATACCTTTGCCTCCAAGCATCTCTAGAAAACTTCTCTAGGAACCTTGTCATGAGATTCACTTACATGGGTTCTCGATGTTGAGATTCACTTAGCCGCTAAAGCTTTGGTAACACCATTACTCAGGGTAATAAGACATCAAACCAGGACAAAGCGAAGGCCATGATTTTCCTTCGTCATTATTTGGATGAAGGTTTGAGAGTTGAATATTTGAAAGTGAAAGATCCACTCTTTTTGTTGAAGTGAATGAAACTACTTTTTCTACATCATGCAAATAAAGTATTTTTTTGTTAAAATGCAAAAAAAAAAAAAAAATCGTGAAAAAAAAATTCTCATTTCTTGAAATGAAAACAAAAATCTATCTATAACATGAAAAGAAAATACTATTGATAATATTTTTATTTAAGGTAGGAGTGGAGTGGGGTGGGAGCAAGGGTGGAGTGGGTGGGGTAGGTTGAGATGGGATAGGTTGGTAGGATATGGGGAATAGGGTGGGTAAGATTTAAAAAATATTTTGGAAAATATTTTCCCTTCTTGGGACTTGTAAGGAAACATAACCTTCCTTTTTTTTTTGATTTGGCACCGGGAGTCCGAGTCTCTTCAAGACCCGAGTAATCCCGGGGGTGCACAGGCCCTCGGCAAGGAATTTGCCGCAAGTGCACCACGGTTAATTCAAGGAAACATAACCTTCCTTTCTCAACAACTATGCCAGAGTTCACGCTTATTATGTTTATATATGATTCATTACTCAATGACAGACTCATTCAGCACAATCCTTTTACTGGTGACTACAAGAAGCTCCCAAAATTCATTGAGTTTGAAGAGCAACAATTAATATCTGGATTTGGATTTCATCCTATTACAAAGGAGTACAAGGCTATCAAGATTGTGTACTACTCAAATACCTATAACATACCTTCAAAGATCCGTAATGTTGAAGTGTGGATGCTATGCAGAAGCAGCGTTCAAATATTTAGTCTTCGTAGAAGTAAATGCAGGAGCAGAATCTTGGGTCATGATAAGCCTTACTTACCATGGAGTTTTAATGATGGTAAAATATTTCAGTCGGACAAATCACCCAGAGTTCTCTATACATGCTAAAGAGTGGAGAGATCTTGTTGGAGTACAATGGTGGAATCTTAGTTTCCTATGATCCTGAGAGTGGAGATTTTAAGAACCTAATGGTTCAATCAATGCCAAATCGTGTTCAAACTGTAGTCATGTTGGTATCCTCAACTGGATAAGTTTTCAGTAAACACCATATTGCTATTGACAGTAAGATTATCATTGTCTGTTTATACACAGAATTCAAGTCTCGTAAATACCAACTATCATGAAATATTACTGATTGCAAGACCTATGTTGCTGAAATTTCATTCTAATCTTGGTTGTCTGCAACTTCATTCTGTAATATTATGTTCAGAAGTTCAACTGAATTTGATGCCACCGTATTTTGATAACACAGTTACCATCTGCCTTCTCGTAAGCTCCTAGTTGATCATTGATATGGGACATAAATTCTATAGTCCATGACAATGATCTGCTTGTCGCTAGAACTTTAATATATAGTTTTACTCTGCATCCAGCGATTTAAAACTTCAAATTCAGACCCATAAAAGGTAATAAGTGTAGCGGACTTGCATCCGATGACATAAAATTTCAGATCACTTCTAATAAGGGTTGGTTAATTTGCCACATGAAACAAAAGGAAAAGGAGTATTACATAGAAACAGGTGGCCACAGACAGAGGCGTATCCAAGATTTTAAGAACATGGGTGTACTATTATCTTTACGATAAAAACTTAGTTCAAATATACAAAATTTATGGTGATAACAAGTTGCCAAGGAAATTATATTAATATTATATTCACAAAAAACATCATTCACTTTACAATTGTCCTCGACGAGTTTTCATACTTTGAAAACGGTCGATAATAGTATCATTACTTACAGTTCTGAATATCTTACGCTCTATATAGCAAACTAAACAATCATTTAAAAAATCATTATCCATCCTATTACGTAAATCATTTTTGATATACTTCATTGATGAGAATGCTCTTTCCACGCTTGCGTAGCAACACGTATAAGCAAAGTCAACTTCACAAGTAAATAAATAAGTGGCCAAGTAAGATCCAATTTTGTCTCTATCATCACTCTAGCGAAATCCCTTCAAGTTAAGAAATCTGCTATCACAAAAGCCTCACGGCGTCAACGTATCCATGAAAGCATCATTAAAGCATACACACTGCAGGAAAACCTATGTTGCGCGGACTCTCCAAATTGTAGCCGCACCCGTGTCGGATCCTTCAAAAATACACTACTTTTGGAGGATCCGACACGTATCCGACCACATTTTCGGAGAGTCCGAGCAACATAGAGGAAAACATGACCCTCTTTTTGAATCCACAAAGAATAAGCGAAAATGCATTGATTCATTGCACTTCTAAGAAGAAGAAAAAACGTTGGTTTATTGCAAATTGGTGCTTGCTCCACTGCATCTTATTCCATCTATCACTCATAATCTATATCAGATATAAAAGTTATTTAAGAAGTACACGACTGACAGTTTTTTAATAACAACCCCTCAGAAAACTACGTGAATTCATCACCACTTAACTTCAGGTTTTGTTAATCAAAGGGTTGCGAAAGTAATTTAGACTCACCAAATACGATTAGCACAGGCCAACATTTTGTTTAATCAACAATACAGTGCGACTTAATTTCAAAAACTAAATACATATCCTAATCAAAATTTCTCCAACAAATCACATTGCAGTATGATCTACGAAATTAACAATTAAAATTGTGTGAAAATAGAGATATATTTCTCAATTGATAAACAATGAATGATTGGATAATTTCAAATTGGGACATTGTGAAGATATGACCCACCGGAAAGCTAGCTCATGAGGGGAGCATTTCCTAACTCAAATAATGTGGGACTTGACAGACATCTACTAAACAAATCATGCGTCTCCTTCCAACAATCCGATTGCTGATGGATCCTACCAAATCATACGACATCATATTACCTCAACAGTCAAAACTGAGACTTCTACAAATTTGAGCACGTCAAGGACCCAAGACATGCATTTCGTCTAATTTTTATACTAACTCGATAGAAGCATTCTCTTATGAAAGATCTAACATTATCATTTATAACGACATGCATTGTGTATAATTCCATAATTTTAATACTCACAGCTACATTTCCAATTACTCGACCATAAGGCTACTCAATTGTCATTTGCTCATAGCCAGAGTAAGTGAAATCTTATAACATTTTCACCTTAATTTATCAATTAATTATGCCTCAGTATCAAATCAGCCATATGAAACCTCAACAGCCATATGCACCCAAGGGTGTGGCCTAACATTCAATAAAGTGGAAGGACAACCATTAGGTCTCGGGTTCAAATTCTAGAGAAAGCAAAAATTACTAGATGATTTCTTCTCATGTGCCTAAGCCTTGATGAACAAAGTTACCTAGTACCTGTCTTGTGCTGGTGGGAGATAGCATCCGCCCGATGGAAGAAGAAGAATATCCTCAACATCCACTCCGCTCCATTCAACTCCATTTCATTCCAATACTAAATCATTTTCCTAAATTAAGGATTCTCAAAGCCTCACACTTATCCTTACAAGAATACCCAATTTAATCTCAACTATATGAGTCGTTAATCGAAAACATCAACCAAAAGAGAGCAAACAAAGAAGCAGTTGAAATTTAAATATCACAGTTGGGCTCACAGTTGGGCAAATAAGGATCATCATATTGGCCCTCTCAATTGCGATCAAACAAGGAAAATCGAGAAACCACACAAACTAAGACTCGGTTGGGCTCCGAAATATCCAACCTCACAAATCGATTGGCCAAGGCCTGAACGTCAACTGCAAGAGGTATCTCCCTAACAGGAATATATGCCAAACTATCCATACTCACCGCCTTCATACTCAAAGCATCGTCCACTATATTGGCATTTCTCGGATGGTACAAAATAGTAATATCATAGTCTTTTAGTAGCTCCAACCATGTTCACTACCACAAATTGATATCTTTCTTCTTGAACAAGTGTTGGAGGCTACGACGATCAATAAACACCTCAGAAGACACACCATAGAGATAATGCCTCCAAAATATTCAGTGCGTGGACAATGGCAGCCAACTCCAAATCATGAACAAGGTAGTTCTTCTCAAGGGGATTCAACTGATGAGAAGCATAAGCAATCACTCTTCCCTCCTACATCGACACACACCCAACACCAACTCTGGAAGCATCACAATACACTGTATATGAACCTGAAATTGATGGCAAAACTAACACTGGAGATGTTTCAGGCAGTCTTGAGCTTTTGAAAGCTCGCCTCACATTCATCCAACCACCAAAAATTAGCACCCTTTTGAGTCAATTTGGTCAAGGGTGATGCAATAGATGAAAATCCTTGAATGAACCAATGGTAATAACCCGCCAAACCTAGAAACCCGCAAATCTTTGTGGCTGAGAACAGTCTGGGCCAGATTTGAACCGCCTCTATCTTCTTTAGATCAACTTGAATACCCTCATCGAACACCACATGCCCCAAGAAAGTCACTGAACTTATCCAAAACTCACACTTGGAGAACTTTGCATAAAAGTTCTCCTCCCTCAACCGCTGCAATACAACTCTTAAATGCTCGGTGTGCTCCTTCTAACTACGCGAGTACACCAGAATATCATTAATAAATACAATAACAAATGAGTCGAGATAAGGCGGAAAAAATTGCTCATAAAATGCATGAATGTTGCTGGGGAATTGGTCAACCCAAAAGACATCACAAGGAACTCATAATGACTATATCAGGTCCTGAAAGTTGTCATAAGAATATCTGAGTCCCTGATCTTCAACTGGTGATACCCTAACCTGAGATCAATCTTAGAGAATACCCTTGCTCCCTAAAGCCGGTCAAGGAAATCATTAATACGAGGCAAATAATACTTGTTCTTGATTGTGACTTTGTTCAACTACCTGTAATTAATGCACATCCTTATAGTGCCATCCTTCTTCTTCACAAATAGGACATGCACACCCCACGGTGACACACTAGGTCGAATAAATCCCCTTATCTAGGAATTCTTAAAGATGTTCCTTCAACTCCGTCGATGCCATATGATACGGTAGAATGAAAATGATTTGAGTGCCCATCACCAAATCAATACCAAAATCAATATCCCTATTTGGGGCATGGCTCTAGAGGTCTGCAGGAAAAACAACTGGGATTTCCCTCGCTACCAGGACTAAATCAATGGAATGAGCCTTTGCACTGACATCCCTCAGGAAGGCCAATAAGGAAGACAGCTCTTCCCAACCATTCGCTGGGCCTTCAAAAACAAAATCACCCTACTAGTAACATAATTCGTCAAACCCCCCTCCCCCCACTTAATCCATGGCACACCCGGCATAGCTAACGTCACTGTCTTAGCATGACAATCCAAAATAGTGATACACAAAGATAACTGATCCATGCCTAATATCACATCAAAATCCACCATACAAAGCAATAAAAGGTCGACTCATGTCTCTAAACCCCTAATAGTCACCACACAAGACCGATGTATGCGGTTTACAACAATAGTATCACCCACCAAAAAAGATACACGAACACAAAAAATAAGGGACTCACGGGGCATATCCAAATAATGAGCAAAATATGATAACATATATGAAAAAGTGGAACCAGGGTCAAATAATACAGAGGAATCTCCGTGGCACACTAAGACAATATTTGTAATCATAATATCCGAAATAATAACATCTGGTCTGGCTGGGAGTGCATAAAAATGGACATGACCACCAGCGGATCGGCCTCCTCCTCTAGGATGGCCTTGAGTTGGCTGAGTGGGTAAGGAACTCACTGGTGCTGAAGCCGAAGGCTGACTTCTCTGCTGGGATGAACCTCATGTAAAGTGGGGACAAAACCTCTTAATGTGACCCAGATCTCCATACTCAAAGCAACCTTTATCAACAATTGGCAATAGGGACTGAAGGGAGCACCGAGCACTGGATACCCAATAGAAGAACCACGCATATATGACCTGAAACGATGGTGTATGAGTCAAACTTTGAGCTGGACGGGCATTGAGAGATGAGTGACCTTGATGTGAACTGTAAGAACAATGGCTAGATGACCATGACTGAATGGACGACCTCTGTCGTGCTAAAACTGACCCCAAGAAAATACACCACCAAAACTACTAGATCCCCTAGGTCTCTCGCTCTTGGAGGCGAACTAACTCTATCTCTCTCGCAATGTACACTACCTCCTCAAAAGAAGTGGTAGATACCCTCTCTCTAGTTAGAAAAATCTGTAGCTAATTAGTGAGGCAATTAACGAACCTCCTGATCCTCTCCCTATCTATGGGAAGTAGCCAGATAGCATGATGGGCTAACTCGGAGAACCTCATCTCATACTACGTCACAGTCATGTCCTCCTAATGCGACTACTCAAACTATCTGCACAGCTCCTCTCTGCGGGAATGCGGTACATACTTCTCTAGGAAGAGAATAGAGAACTGATGCTAGGAAAGGGGCACTACACCAACAGGTCTACACCACTCATAAGTCTCCCACCAAGTGAAGGCAGCTCCAAAATACTGAAAAGTAGTAAATGCGACCCTACTGGTTTCCAAAATACACGTTATATAAAGAATCCTCTAACACTTGTCCAAAAACCCTGGGTATCCTCGCCCTCTACACTACTAAAAGTCAGAGGCTGAAGTCTACTAAATCTCTCCAATCATCTCTGCTCGTCATCATGCATAAGTGGTATTACATAATCCTGAGCAGGTGCAACCGATTGGTAGTGCCCCGGTGTCTCTAGTACCTAAGCAACCGTCTTGGGTGTATAGGTGGTAGGAGTCTAAGTGCCTCCCCCGGCCTGAGAAGTAGCTGCTACGGTAGAAACTGTGACCGCTTGAACAAGGCTAGTGCACACGGTCAAAATCTGAGCCAGGGTCTCCTAAAGACTTGGAATAATAATGGGCACAGTCGCTGGCTGAGCTGGTCCTGCTGGAGCATCCCCCACTGGAACCTGATCATGAATTGGGGTATCATGTGGATCTGTAGGTGTTGTCCTATCTGTTGTACATGCTACACCCCTGTCCCTACCATGGTCTCGATCGTGACCTCGGGCTATAGTGGCCCTAACTGTGTCCGTCCTGACTGGTAGTATGTGTTATCACCATCTGTGAAAGAATAGAATAACAAAAGTTTAGTTACCAGAGTCAACAGATTCGCATGACAAGAATTCAAGAATGTGAAGTTTTTCCGAAAGGTTCTGCAGCATCCTGATGATAAGTACAGACGTCTCTATACCAATCCACGATACTCTACTAAACCTACTCATGACAACTTATATAACCTAGGCTCTGATACCAACTTGTGACGACCCTAAAACTGACTCGGTCGTGATGGCGCCTATCGTGAAACTAGGCCAGTCGAAATATTTCCAAAATAATACACATTCCAAATAAAACTCAAATAAAACCAGTTTTCAACTTAAATCTAGTAAAAGATATAAAGTCAAATCAAAATGAAACCAAAAAGTAAAAGCCCGACCTCGAGTGTCACTAAGTCATGAGCAATGCTACAACAGTTTCAAAACAAAGATAATACCAACATAGTCTGCAATAGCAACAATGTACTAAAAGGAAGATAGAGAAGGAGAAAAAGCGGAACTGCGATCGCCAGTCAGCTACCTCTCTATCTCCGTGAAAATCCACGACTTGAATAGTCAACAACCGCTAATATGCCCTGAGATACTTAGATCTGCACACAAGGTTCATGGGTAACGAGAGTACACCAACTCAGTAAGTAACAATTCCAACTATTGGACTGAGAGGTAGTGACGAACTAAACCTCAGTAGTTATAACACATTTAAATTGTACAAAAACGTTGGCATGATGGCAATTCAATATTTTTAACTTACAACAAAGGAAAGTGCTACTCCGAACAACGTAAAGTATAAAACTCAGTAAAACTATACATGTCAATGCAAGAAATGTATGGAAATGCACCGTGTGCTCTCACTCTCAAAATTCTCAACAACTAGGTATCGCATATGACCATCCAGCCCTGATTTCCCGTAATATATATATATATATATATATATATATATATATATATATATATATATATATATATATATATATATTAGAGAGAGTAGAGAGAGAGAGAGAGAGAGAGAGAGAGAGAGAGAGAGAGAGAGAGAGAGAGATAACACTTACTTCAAGTTAGTCGGCATAGAGAAACAAGGGTAATCCAACCCTGAGGAAAAATTCATCTCCACGTATCAGTACTTCGGACAAATCAAAGTACGGGGAAATCCATCCCTCATTACTATCAGTACATTGGAAAAATAAATGCCTAGGGAAATTCATCCCTCAATAGTATCATCTGCGCTCACTAGGGTGTATAGACTCCGGAGGGTATCCTTTCAACCCAAGTGCTATAACAATCCAATGGAGGCATAATCAATAATCCGCTATGGCGTGCAGCTCCATCCCATAACTATCACTCAAATTCAGGCTCTCGGCCTCACTCAATCATAACACATACACACGGGCTCACATTACCATGAAACTAGCCCAAATAATGATATGATGCGCCAAATAATAGTAATCGAGACTGAGACATGATATAATATGGAAGAACAAGACTGAGTGCAAAATATCAATGAAGCCAATGATATGACAACAAGAAACAACCTTTCGGGTCTCAACAATATCGGCGTGAAGCCCTAACATGGTAGTTGACATGATTTACAACTCATTAACTTAATAACATAATCATCATACAAATATTAACAAGAAGGAGACACTAAGTGGTGCCATGGAATGATCCAGGACGCATTTCTCATGGTGCATGCCCACATGCCAATCGTTTGGCATTTGCGTCACCTTAATATTTAAAAATAGATCACACTGTTTGGGCTTTCGAACCCTCGGAACCAAATTTACAAGCGTTACTTACCTCAAACCAAGCCAAAACTCTAACCCGCAATGCCCTTTCCTCTTACTATAACGTCCAAATGCTCTAAATCTAACCAAAATCAGTATATTATCATCAATACATGCTAAAGGAATGAAACCCGAACAAAAATTATCAAATTAAACCCAAAATCTCAAATTTGCTCAAACCTGGACCCTGGGTCCACGTCTTAGAATCCAACAAAAATCACAAAACTAGAAACTCCTTTCACTCCCTAGCCTATACATATAAAAATCATCAAAATCGAACCTCAAATTGCACCCCAAATCCCAAATTTACACTCTCCAATTTCAAGCCCTAATCTCCCAATTTCTTCTTTAATTTTCCCACCAATATCATGATTAAATAATGGAATAATTTCCATAAACACAAGATACAAGACCCGAGTAGCTTACCTTACTAAAAACAATTAATTTTCCCTTGAAATCATAGTTCCCAATCTCCTACTAGTCCAAAAATGGTGTAGAAATGACAGAAATTCGCGGAGTGAGGCTTTCATAGTTGCTGCTCCGGAGACTTGCACCTGCGGTCCAACGAGCGCACTTGCGCTACCATATCTGTGGTCAAACAAGTGCACCTGCAGATTCCACTTATTCGCACACATTTTGCATATGCGACTACACGCCTGCACTTGCGTGCTCACTGGTGTGATACAGGCACCGCACCTGCAGTCAAGCTACAATTGATCATAAACCACATTTGTGGCCTTCCTCGTGCATCTACAACCTCACACATGGGACCCCCAATCCTCAGGTGCGAAAATGATAGAAGTAGCAACTTCGGCTGCTCAAACCAAGTTCCAATCTTTCCGTTAACCATCCGAATTCATCCCGAATTCCTCGGGACCCCAACCAAAAATACCAACAAGTCATATACCACTATTCAAACTTATTCCAATAATTAAAAAACTCAAAAGAACATCAAAACATGAAATTACCCTCGGATTCAAGCCTAAGGATTTCCAAACTTCCTAATTCCACAAACGATGCCAAAATCTATCAAACCTCATCCGAATTAGCTAAATTTGAACACACATCACAAATGGTGACCTACTCTAATTTTTGAAATTCTATTACAAACTCGATGTCAAGATTTCCACTGTCGACCAAAAAATGCCAAATTTTTAATTTCACAAATTCAAGCCTAAATTTTCCACGAACCTCCAAAATACGTTATGAACACGCTCCTAAGCCCAAAATCACCTAACGAAGCTATCTACAATATCAGATTTAACATCTGAGATATTGTACATATAAGTCAACATCCGGTTGACTTTTTCCAACTTAAGCTCCTTAATTAGAGACAAAGTGCCTCATTTCACTCAAAGACCACTCCGAACACAAAACAACAAACACGATACAATGAAATACAACTGATCAATACATAAATAAGTAGAAATGGGGGAAATGGTGCATTAACTCATGAAATGACCTACCGGGTTGTTACAAATAACATCAAGAGAAACCAATTCCAATAATTAAAATTAAGATCTTTACACAATTTCCCAAAAGTCAACAAATGTCAACCCCGAGCTTGACCAGTAAAAACCCAAGTTGAAGGGTGTGTCTCGACTGCCCATAGCCCATGAGTCCATGTATGTATTTTGTTTTCAAATTTGAGTCCAATTCGACACTCAAATCTCAAATCTTAATTTTCAAAACATAGACAAAATTTCCTAAAACTTCTCTTAGATTCTCATAAATTTGATGTTAAATCTTATGTATAATCATGTAATATAATTGAAAATTGATCAAAGTCACATACCAAATAGTCTGATATAAAAATATCCCTACAAAATTGCCTCTCATCGAGTCTAGGATTCAAAATATGATAAAATGAAGCTAAGTCCCCAAATACTCAGCTATAAACAAGCTACAAATGTCGCAATTGCGATTTGGGGTTACCAAATGCAAATCTCAAAATTGCGTAAAAAAGGATCACAAAAATGAACCCATCAAGACCTGCTAATGTCACGTTTTCAACAATAAACTTCTCAAATGCGAAGCTATTTCCCCCAGCGGCTCGTCGCAAAAGCAATTCTAGTGCCGTAAAAGCTAGCCTCCACTCCCTGCAATCGCAATACAATCCTTGAAAATATGAGGTTCCTTACCAAGCAGCCCATATTCGCGAAAGAGAGAATCACCTCGCAAATGTGGTTGTCACATTTGTGACCAACATATCACAATTTCGATTGAACCAACACCAACACAAAAAGTTCTAACAAAACCAATCTAAAACCAATTTGAAAATCACCTGAGCCTTCATGTCTCCACACCAAATATCCCTCAAGTAAAAAATATCATACAAACTCACTCGCACGATCAAAATATCAAAATAATATCTGTAACCACTAATCGGACACCAAAACACATGAAAATCATAATGAACTTCAAAAACTTCTAGAATTGCAACCAAGCGTCTGAATCATATTAAACCAACTTCAAATGGCACCTAATTTGACAGAGAAGTTTCAAATAGAAAAATGGACTTATTTCAAGTCCCAAAACCAAAATTTAAATCTAATAGCCATAAAACAATCAAGGTCAAACTTAGGAAAATTATAAACTTTAAAATGCCAACTTTCACCATAACATGTCAAATCAACCTAGAGACCTCCCAATTTAATTTTGAGCATATATCAAGTCCAAAATTATTGTACGAACCAATAGTACCATCAAATATAATGACTCGATCGGTTGTTTTGTGTATTATAGAATTGTTCCCCAATTTATTATCTCTTTTATGCTTGTTTATAGTTATGTGACTTTGTTTGGTTTCGAAAATACTTCGGAGTGAATTATGATATTTAGGCTCAAGGTTGATAGTTTAAGTTAAAAGAGTTGACCAAAGTTTAGCTTTTGGTTAGACGACTCCGAAATAGAGTTTTGATGGTTCTAATATCTTTGTAGAGTGATTTCAAACTTAGGCGTATGCATAGATATTGATTTGGAGGTTTATAGGTTGATTTGAGCCTTCTTGGCAAAAGTTGAAAAGTTAAAGATTTTGAAGGTTGAGAAATTTGACCGAGAGTTGACTTTGTGAATATCGAGTTAGGATTATGGTTCCGGAATTTAGGATAGGTCTGTTGTGTCATTTAGGATTTGCATGCAAAATATGAGGTCAATTGGAGTTGATTTTCTGTGCTTCGGCATTAGTTTTAGAAGTTGGAAGTTTATTAGTTTGTTAGGCTTGAATTAATATGCGATTCGTGATTTTGGTGGTGATTGATCTGATCAAGTAAGTTTGTATCGTGTTTTAAAACCTGTTAATAAGTTTGGACGGGGTCTCGGGGGACTTCAGAGTTATTCAGATGGTTGGCAAAACTTGTTTTCACTTAAAGGTAAGGTTGTTGGCTTTAGGTCTGGTATAATCTCACTTGCGTAGATTCGGGAAAAAGTGGGAGGACGGGCTACAGGTGGGAGGCCGCAGAAGTGGTCTAGTAGTCGCAGATACAAGATTGGTCTTACTAAAGAGGTGGTCTCAAATCCAATCAATTTATGCAAAATCGGGCTCACTTCTGCGTGTGATGAACCACATAAGAGAAGTTTGGCTGGAGCTGGGAGGATCGTAGGTGCGAGGCTTCCTCTGCACCTGCGGGCGTGCAGATGCGAGTTCTATCCGCAAAAACAAAATGCAAAAAATTAGGAGGGAGCCTCAAATGCTACAAATGATCCGCAGAAGCGGGACCGCGAATGCGGTTAAGTGACTGCATGTTAGAGTGTTTTCTTATTTTGGGAGATTCTGAACTTGATAAGGGCGATTTTTAGAGGATTTTCACTACAATTAATGAGGTAAGTGATGATACATCATTTTTAGTTAAAAATATTGATTATCCATTGATTATACCTAGTCTACGTGAATTTGAAGTATAATTTGGGAATTTTAGATTATGTTGTTGGAGAGTGAGATTTGATGATTTGGGGTTGATTTGTGGATAGAATTGGATGATATTACTATAATTGGACTCATAATTAAATGGGTATTTGGAATTTGTAAAT
Organism: Nicotiana noctiflora; assembly: GCA_032618575.1. NCBI lineage: Eukaryota > Viridiplantae > Streptophyta > Magnoliopsida > Solanales > Solanaceae > Nicotiana > Nicotiana noctiflora. Next base: position 32,513 of record JASVEL010007385.1, read on the forward strand.
ATTGTTCGATTTTGAGGTATAGGCCGGGGGATAACTTTTTGGGTTGACTTTTTGTATTTGATTCAAGACCTTAGCTTTATCTTTTGAAATTATCATTTATAGCTATTATCGATGGTATTAAGTTGTTTTACTAGATTCAAGTCGTTCGGAGGCTGTTTCGCGAGGCAATGGTTTTTTGGAGTGTTGATTTGTGCTCTTTGGGGTAATTAACACATCTAAACTTGGACGTGAGTATATATAACCCTAAGAACTAAGTTATATGAAAGATATTACGCTAACATACACTTTGGGTGACGTGCATATGTACGTGTAGCAATGTGTTCATAGTTTGGGGATGCCTTTAGGCTATTACCGGGCTTGTTTTGCTATCATACCTTGTTATCCCTGTATTTACCCTACTTGTTTAATCATTTGAATTGTGATCCATGTTAGACGTTATTTCTATGCTAAATGATATTTGTTTGAGACTTGACAGGGCTATTTTATTGTCTCGGAGCTATATGCGTTATTTGTACACATGTCCTAAGTCATGATGCTATATCCTTATATGGTATCTTTATCTCAGTACTTCATATTTGATTCCTCACATGTTGTTTCTCCCTCTTATGTGTAACACTCTTAAGTTGCGCATTTTTAGATGTGTTTATATTGGACGTGAACGGAAAATGACTGAGTTTAGTCCATAGAGTCGGTTTGGTATTAATTTTGAGGTGACATGTATGTCGAGCCCATATTAGTCTTAGTATTATTTTTTTTGGGCGACTCGTGCACCAGGCCTCACTATTGGGTTATGTGATTATGATTAGCTCTTGGACAGGATCCGCCCCTCAGGAGTCTGACATGCCCGTAATGGGCACATGCACCATGTTTTATATACGTGCTTTGATGATCGGCAGTTTAGTCAGGCACCCGTACAATGCTAAGTGTGAGTATTGATGGATCCACTGTGACATTGTTGATTGATATGCATACTTGACGTGTAGACATAGAGGTGTACCTTCCACATGTTAATTGTTAAATGAAATGCCTTATTCGTGTTGGACTTTTACTATTATACTTGAAAGCATGTCTAAATTTCTAAAATATGAACAAGATAAACATGATATCATTGAACTACGTGTTTCTACGATATTTTCTTTATATTTTAAACCGTTACCGGTTATTGATATTGGCATTTGTCAATTGTTCTGAGCTCGTCATTGCTTTCAGCCCAAGGTTACTGTTGTTACTTGTTGAGTATATAGGGTCGATTGTACTCATACTTCATTCTGCATTTCGTGTGCATATCAAGGTACATCGAATCGAGGTGATTTTCATAATTGAGTTATTGCAAGCTTTTGGGAGACTACGAGGTAGCCGCTATGTTGTCCCCAGTCCTTGAACTTTTCTTCCAATTATCTTTACTGTTATATTTTTCAGACAATTATATAAGAGGATTTTGCTTGTATCTTATTATTCAGTAGTGCTCGTGTACTCATTGACACCAGATTTTGAAATTGGTTGTAGTAGTATTATGGTTCTATTCTCAAATACTTTATGATATTCATCCGATGTTGAGTTATTAGACCATGCTTATTCGATTTCATTGTTATTATGTGAATGTTGGCTTACCCAGCGGTTGGGTTAGGTGCCATCATGGCTTGTGAATTTTGGGTCGTGATACCAAAACTTCGCCAAGATCAAACACGCAAAAAGTCCAACTTGGTCAACTTTTTCAATTTGAAGCTTCTAAAATGAGGATCATTTATCCGAATCAATCTCGAACCACTCAAAAACTAAAACTAATCATACACGCCATAATATGTAATATGAAGCTAACCAAGACCTTAAACTGTCGAACTGAATACAAATGCTCAAAATGACCAATTAGGTTGTTACACGTATATCATGGAAATCGAAGCCGGTAAAGAAGGAAGATGTGCAAAGAAGATATGAACACCACTCACTGAATCGACTATGTGTCACGACTCGGATTTCTCACCATCGGGAGTCATGATGGCGCCTACTAGTGGAAGCTAGGCAAGCCAACTATTACTTACATTTTTCATTAATTGCCACTCTCTTCTTAAGACTTTGAATAAAACCATATAATTACAGCGGAATAATTAAACTTAGCGGAAGACTTAGTCAATTTTATCAAATATGATACGGAAAACCCAAGCATGATATACTACCCAAGACTGGTGTCACAATACTCACGAACTTCTAAGAATAATACACATAATCGTCTGAAAGAAATTAAGTTGTTTATCTCGAATACATGAGATAACAGAATGAAATACATAGTTAGAGGAGACAATGGGTCCTGCGGACGCCGGCAAGTCTACCTCGAAGTCTCAGTAGTCGGAATATCCATAATCGTGCTATTGCCGCTGCTGCTGTCCGTAACTTGTATCCGCGCAAAAAGAGCGCAGAGTGTAGTAGCACAACCGACCCCATGTCTGGTAAGTGCCCGGCCTATCCCGGTGAAGTAGTGACGAGACTAAGGCCAGTCACCCACATAAACCTGTACAGTTGAAATATATATACATATACAACAGCAGAAAACGTTAACGAACATTTATAAGGAAAGAACCTGCTCTAAAATAACAGTCAATAACTCATACTATCCAGAGTAATCTGGTCAACGAAAAAAATCTTACTTTCATCTCTCAATTCATTTTTCATTTCATATCTTGTGGTAGGCGTACCACCCGCTCCCAAATATAATAATAGGCTATTCATATCTTGTGGTAGGTCTACCACCCGCTCCCAAATGTAACAATAAGTTTTTTATATCTTGTGGTAGGCGTAACACCCGCTCCCAAATGTAACAATAAGCTTTTCATATCTTGTTGTAGGCGTACCACCCGCTCCCAAATGTAATAATAGGCTACCGGCAACTATGGCCAATGCCAAGATTCAAATCACTTTGTGGTCGGCGTGCCACACGATCCCATTTCTTATCATAAAAGTGGTTGGCGCGCCACACGATCCCAATTCTTTAATATATATATTACCGGCAATAAGCCAATAATCTCTGATCAACAGTGAATATATAAAAGTATTACCGGTATTAAACCAATAATCTTTACTTCAAAAATATTGACATTACCGATAAATCACAATAAATCAACGATACATCTCCGTTACCGGTGTAATACCAATAACTCTTAATCTACAATTTATATGTACTTTACCGGTATAAAACCAATCAATGATAATGAATCAACAATTTACCTATGTTACCGATGTAATACCAATAACTCTTAATCTACAATTTATATGTACTTTATCGGTATAAAACCAATAATAATCTCCCTTCACATAATCACTTAGGATTAATAAGAATTTAATCCATTTTTAAGACTCACGGTCATGCTCGACCCCCAACGTATAGATACTCGTCACCATGCCTATACGTCGGACTCCACATATCACAATTTACACATAAAGTCAATTCCTATTCCCTCAAGCTAGGATAGAACAAACACTTACCTCGAATGCTTACGAACAATTCAATCCGTGGCAATGCCTTTTCCTTTCAAATTTGGCTCCAATCTAATCGTATCTATACACAATTAATTTGATATCATCAATACTACTCAACAAACTAATTCATATGGTCAATTACAATTTTTACAACATTCTGCCCGGAATAGTAAATATCGACCCCGGGCCCACATGGTCGGAACTCGGGGTTCGAACCAAAATCCGGTTACCCATCCCCCACGAGTTCAAGTATATGATTTGTTTCAAAATCGGACCTCAATTCGAGGTCCAATTACCCAATTCATGAAAATCCTATATTCTACCAAAAACGAGAAATTCTACCATGAAAACCTTTAATTTCTATTGAAAAACATGTTTAATGTTGTTAGGAATTGAAAGAATTAAGTAAAAAGTGACTTACAATTGTTTTGAAGAAGAGGGAGTTCGTGAAAAATCGCCAATGGGTGTTTTTTGGTTGTGAAATGTGAAAAATGAAGCTGGAAATCGTGATTTACAGGTCTATGTGTTCGCATTTGCGAACATGGGTTCGCAATTGCGAACCCCGACCCATTTCTGGAGTTTGAAAAATAATCTAAGAATGGAAAGTTCGCATTTGCGAACTTTTGTTCGCATTTGCGAAGCCAAGGCAAATTCTGGGGAGTTCGCATTTGCGAACAAGGCTGGATCAAGGGCCTTCGCATTTGCGACATTTTTGTCGCATTTGCGAAGCTAGACCTTTTACTGAAGGCCTCGCATTTGCGAGGTATTGGTCGCATTTGCGAACCCTTTCACTCCACTGCCATCTTCGCATTTGCGAAGATTGGTTCGCAATTGCGAACCAAGGCCAGCCTAGGGACATCTCGCAATTGCGAGAAAGTCTTCGCAATTGCGAAGCCAACAGTTGGGTGAAAAACCAGCAGTGTTAAAAATTCAGAAATTGATCCAACGGTCCATCAAATCTTTACCCGAGCCCCCGGGCTCCAAACCAAACATGTACACAACATAAAAAACTCATTACAAACTTGTTCGTGCGATCACATCGCCAATATCACATCGTTTTCATCAAATCAAGCCTCAAGTTCATGATTTTCATACTTTTGGTTTTCAAAACTTTCAAACTTGGAACTCAAGGTCCAAAACATGTCAAACGACATCCGAATGTCACCAAACTTTGCAGAAAGCACATATATAATATTTAAGACTTGTACCGGGCATCGGAACCAAAATACGAGCTCGATACCAAGGTCAATTAATTCATTTTTCTTTAACAATTATATCAAAAACAATTTCACAGAAAAATTCATAACTTGGGCTCTAGGCCTCTGAATTTGACTCCGGACGCATGTCCAAGTCCCATATTTTCCTACGGACCTTTTGGGACCATCCAATCTCGGGTCCGGGTCCGTTTACCAAACATATTGACCGAAGTCAATCATATCAATATTAATAATCTAGGTGGCAAGGCAAGTTTATATGCCATCTCTCCCACACGATCAAGAATCTCGAATGGGCCAACAAACCTAGGGCTAAGTTTGCCCTTCTTTTCAAATCTCATCACGCCCTTCATAGGCGACACTCGGAGCAATACTCGCTCCCCAATCATGAAAGCTATATCTCGAACCTTGCGATCCGCATAGCTCTTTTATCTAGACTGAGCTGTGCGAAGCCTATCTTGAATAATCTTGACCTTATCTAACGCCTCCTGAAATAAATCTGTACCGAATAACCGAGTTTCTCCCGGTTCAAACCATCCAACCGGAGAACGACACCGCCTACCATAAAAGGCTTCATAAGGAGCCATCTGGATACTCGATTGATAACTATTATTATAACCAAACTCTACAAAAGGCAGGAATTGATCCCATGAACCTCCAAAATCATTAACACACGCCCGAAACATATCTTCCAGTATCTGAATAGTCCTCTTGGACTAACCATCCATCTGGGGATGAATGGCTGTACTTAGTTGAACTTGCATGCCCAACTCTCGTTGAACCGCCTTCTAGAAATGTGAGGTAAACTGTGCACCTCGATCTGAAGTAATAGAGATAGGCACACCATGAAGGCGAACGAACTCCCTGATATAAATCCCAACTAACCTCTCGGATGAATAGGTAGTGGCAATAGGAATAAAATGAGCTGACTTGGTCAACCTATCTACCATCACCCAAACAGCATCAAACTTCTTCCGAGTCATCGAAAGTCCAGAAATGAAGTCCATCGACATTTGGCACACAAATGCGCCCTTGCATCCTTAGGATCCCATCAGCATCTAAGGTGACCTGTTTAGCACCTCCTCGCTGAACCGTGTCTCTAAGGTCACATAAATAGGAATCATTATATTGTTGATCGCGGATACGCTCCAATAATGAAGAGCGAGCGATCGCACAAGCTAGTGCTCGACTAGGCTCAGAAATATCCAACCTCACAAATCGATTGGCCAAGGACGGAACATCCAAAGCAATTGGCCATCTGATTGACTAGAATATAAGCAAGACTGTCCATATTGGCTGACTTCCTACTCAAAGCGTCAGCCACCACGTTTGCTTTTTCCCTGATGATATAAAAAGGTGACATCATAATCTTTCCGCAATACCAGCCACATTCTCTGCCTCAAATTCAACTCTTTTTGTTTAAACAAATACCGAAGACTCTTATGATCGGTGTATACTTCACATACTACACCATACAAATAATGCCTCCAGATCTTCAATGCGTGAATAATCGCCACAAATTCTAGATCATGCACTGGGTAATACTTTTCATGAATCTTCAACTACCTCGAAGCATAGGCAATAACCTTGCCATCCTGCATTAACACTGCACCAAGCCCAATACGGGAAGCATCACAATAAATAGTATGAGGTCTCATACCTGTGGGTAAAACCAATATCGGTGCTGTGGTCAAGGCTGTTTTGAGCTTTTGAAAGCTCGCCTCACATTCATCTGACCATTCAAATTGAACACCTTTCTGGTCAGTGGGGTTGCAATAGATGAAAACCCCTCCACGAATCGCCGATAATAACCCGCTAATCCCAAGAAACTCCAAATCTCCGTGGCTGATGTCAGTCTAGGTCAGTCCTTGACTGCCTCAATCTTCTTCGGATCAACCTGAATACCTGCTTCCGTCACAATATGACCCAGGAAAGCAACTGAACTTAGCCAAAATTCACACTTCGAAATTTTGCATATAGTTGGCTATCTTTCAGAGTCTGCAAAGTCACTCCGAGATGTTGCGCATGCTCCTCATGACTGCAGGAGTAGGTCAATATGGAAACAATGAAGACTACAATGAAAAAGTCTAAATAAGGCACGAATACCTCATGCGTATGCATATATCCATGACTCTGAAGTCTGGCCATAAGAGTTGTTCTTAAATTACAACATTGTCAATTAACCCTGTTATCAAATATCTTATTCGAAAACTCCCACTTTACTCACAGTGAGGTATGGAAACCTCATGATTACTTTCTCGAATTAATGCATCATATTTATCCTTACCTGGTGCTCATCTCAAAGTCTAGAACTCAACGGTCACAAAATAGAAACGGCTAAATATGAATAGAAACTGTGCAAGGATTGTCAAATAATCCTAACAAGGCATGGCTCAAATTTAGGATATTATGCTAGATTTTTATTTCCAAAAAGGGAAAATTTTAAACACAAACTTTTCACCACCAGGACCTTGTCCTCATATAATATTCACCGCAACTTGCAGCTCGGTTTTTAAAATAAATATTTTCACGTTATACAAATTTTGAGGATCTCATCCTCCACTCTAAATCACAAGAATTTGCACATTGTGTCACTGATGTTTTTCATTTCCTTTCTTTCTTCTTTTCAACTATTCTCCGTCAAAGAGTATCACGACATAAAAGAACCCTCATACCAACATGGTATACAATTTAACCATTGAAAATAGTTATTTCAGGAATTCATTCCCATTGTAATAATTAATATAAAGTCACTTTTGACCTCATCAATATTCCTAGTGACCAATACATAATAATACAGATAATTATCTCCATTTAATAGCACAGCGTGAGTATTCACATAAGTAGATTTGATGATTACGAAGCTCACTCATGAGCGGAGCATATTAAGAGGACTTGCCTCAATTCTTCAAAGATCAAATCAAATTGAGGAAAAATGTTCTTTTTATAACAAATCGGAATTGTACATGTGATACCATCATCTGGTGTAGTGACCTCACTTACACCATAGAAATTATGTCAACAATTAGATCTCCACCTCTAGGAGTCTCACCTCCGCCTCAACATCCTGACCTCTAACCCTGGCTGGTCATGTGAGTTACGTGTTGACTGCAACGGGCATGTCGCTTGAGTGCCTTCGTAAATTATATTTCTCCAATCTGCCACATTCACAACAATTCCTTTGAGGCTCAGCTAACTTATTGGACATGACGACATATTCGGACACTGTCATAATAACATGGCATGATCCTTCAGATCATACATACCACACCTTTCAAAGAGTCAGGGAGGTAACTCCTCCAAACATTTCTACAAATAGGATTGAGTAGGTAATGTCGCATGGCCGGTCTGCCCTCTTCATAGGCTTGTCACAAACATTGACGACCAATTACCTCTTTTGCTCATATACTCTTTATTACTCTTTGGGCCGATTCTTACCCCCTGCAGAGTACTAAGCCTCAAACATGCATAATTTATTTGGGGGACCTTTCCATACCATATGTATACATTCCAAGCCAAAACTAACATAAAACATGGCCATTCGGTCCATTCACTAATAGTGGTTTTCCCCCTTTTGGCTATAAGTCAAAGTCACAACATCTGATAGTCCACAATAATTATCTTTCACAACTTCAAATAAATCAACCAGACGTCAAGGTCCATTAAAATCACAACCTGTTAGTAAATACATTATGTTTCCACTAATTCACTCGCTACCGAAATACAATAAAATCAACCCTCTCGCTTTCAACTATTCCCGTGTTTCTACAAACTCTCATAGCAACGGTCAATAAATTACCTTGGGTTCTCAAAAGATGCACCACTGAAGGAGATAGCGAAGAGTTTGGTGAAACTTATCCGAAACTCCGTAAAGCTTCTGAAGGCATCGTTGATCTATCACCAACCTGTGCCATTGTCGGCTAAAGAAGCGGTACATGCCTTCTCCATTCGTGGGAAGACAAGAGTAGAAATTCAACTTAACATTTGAAGAACAAACTCGCACGATAGGAAAGAATGAAGGTGAAAATTTCCTAACTCTGTAGCTTCTAAGGGATAAATACAGACGTCTACGTACCGATCCCTCAGACTCTACCAAGGTTGTTCGTGAGTTGTGAGACCTATGCAACCTAGTGCTCTGATACCAACTTGTCACGACCCGGATTTCTCACCATCGGGAGTCATGATGGCGCCTACTAGTGGAAGCTAGGCAAGCCAACTATTACTTACATTTTTCATTAATTACCACTCTCTTCTTAAGACTTTGAATAAAATCATATAATTACAGCGGACTAATTAAACTTAGCGGAAGACTTAGTCAATTTTATCAAATATGATACAGAAAACTCAAACATGATACACTACCCAAGACTGGTGTCACAATACTCACGAACTTCTAAGAACAATACACATAATCGTCTGAAAGAAATTAAGCTGTTTATCTCGAATACATGAGATAACGGAATGAAATACATAGTTAGAGGAGACAACGGGTCCTGCGGACGCCTGCAAGGCTACCTCGAAGTCTCAGTAGTCGGAATATCCACAATCGTGCTATTGCCGCTGCTGCTGTCCGTAACCTGTATCTGCGCAAAAAGAGCGCAGAGTGTAGTATCAGCACAACCGACCCCATGTGCTGGTAAGTGCTCGGCCTATCCCGGCGAAGTAGTGACAAGACTAAGGCCGGTCACCCACATAAACCTGTACAGTTGAAATATATATACATATACAACAGCAGAAAACGTTAACGAACATTTATAAGGAAAGAACAAGCTCTGAAATAATAGTCAATAACTCATACTATCCAGAGTAATCTGATCAACGGAACAAATCTTACTTTCATCTCTCAATTCATTTTTCATTTCATATCTTGTGGTAGGCGTACCACCCGCTCCCAAATATAATAATAGGCTATTCATATCTTGTGGTAGGCGTACCACCCGCTCCCAAATGTAACAATAAGCTTTTTATATCTTGTGGTAGGCGTACCACCCGCTCCCAAATGTAACAATAAGCTTTTCATATCTTGTGGTAGGCGTATCACCCGCTCCCAAATGTAACAATAGGCTACCAACAACTATGGCCAATGCCAAGATTCAAATCACTTTGTGGTCGGCGTGCCACACGATCCCATTTCTTATCATAAAAGTGGTCGGCGCGCCACACGATCCCAATTCTTTAATATATATATTACCGGCAATAAGCCAATAATCTCTGATCAACAGTGAATATATAAAAGTATTACCGGTATTAAACCAATAATCTTTACTTCAACAATATTGATATTACCGGTGTGAAAACCGATAAATGACAATAAATCAACGATACATCCCCATTACCGGTGTAATACCAATAACTCTTAATCTACAATTTATATGTACTTTACCGGTATAAAACCAATCAATGATAATGAATCAACAATTTACCTCTGTTACCGATGTAATACCAATAACTCTAAATCTACAATTTATATGTACTTTACCGGTATAAAACCAATAATAATCTCCCTTCACAAAATCACTTAGGATTAATAAGAATTTAATCTATTTTTAAGACTCACGGTCATGCTCGACCCCCAACGTATAGATACTCATCACCATGCCTATACGTCGGACTCCACATATCACAATTTACACATAAAGTCGATTCCTATTCCCTCAAGCTAGGATAGAACAAACACTTACCTCGAATGCTTACGAACAATTCAATCCGTGGCAATGCCTTTTCCTTTAAAATTTGGCTCTAATCCAATCGTATCTATACACAATTGATTTGATATCATCAATACTACTCAACAAACTAATTCATATGGCCAATTATAATTTTTACAACATTCTGCCCGGAATAGTAAATATCGACCCCGGGCCCACATGGTCGGAACTCGGGGTTCAAACCAAAATCCGGTTACCCATCCCCACGAGTTCAAGTATATGATTTGTTTCAAAATCGGACCTCAATTCGAGGTCCAATTACCCAATTCATGAAAAACACTATATTCTACCAAAAACAAGAAATTCTACCATGAAAACCTTTGATTTCTATTGAAAAACATGTTTAATGTTGTTAGGAATTGAAAGAATTAAGTAAAAAGTGACTTACAATTGTTTTGAAGAAGAGGGAGTTCGTGAAAAATCGCCAATGGGTGTTTTTGGGTTGTGAAATGTGAAAAATGAAGTTGGAAATCGTGATTTACAGGTCTCTGTGTTCGCATTTGAGAACATGGGTGACCAATTTCTGGAGTTTGAAAAATAAGCTAAGGATGGAAAGTTCACATTAGCGAACTTTTGTTCGCATTTGCGAAGCCAAGGCAAATTCTGGGGAGTTCGCATTTGCGAACATTTGTTCGCATTTGCGAACAAGGCTGGATCAAGGGCCTTCGCATTTGCGATATTTTTGTCGCATTTGCGAAGCTAGACCTTTTACTGAAGGCCTCGCATTTGCGAGGTATTAGTCGCATTTGCGAACCCTTTCACTCCCCTGCCATCTTCGCATTTGCGAAGATTGGTTCGCAATTGCGAACCAAGGCCAGCCTAGTGACATCTCGCAATTGCGAGAAAGTCTTCGCAATTGGGAAGCCAACAACTGGGTAAAAAACCAGCAGTGTTAAAAATTCAGAAATTGATCCAACATTCCATCAAATCTTTACCCGAGCCCCCGGGCTCCAAACCAAACATGTACACAACATCAAAAACTCATTACAAACTTGTTCGTGCGATCACATCGCCAATATCACATCGTTTTCATCAAATCAAGCCTCAAGTTCATGATTTTCATACTTTTGGTTTTCAAAACTTTCAAACTTGGAACTCAAGGTCCAAAACATGTCAAATGACATCCGAATGTCACCAAACGACGCCCGGTATATTTAAGACTTATACCGGGCGTTGGAACCAAAATACGAGCCCGATAACAAGGTCAATTAATTCTTTTTCCTTTAACAATTACATCAAAAACAATTTCACAGAAAAATTCATAACTTAGGCTCTAGGCCTCCGAATTCGACTCCGGACGCATGTCCAAGTCCCATATTTTCCTACAGACCTTTCGGGACCATCCAATCTCGGTCCGAGTCCGTTTACCAAAAATGTTGACCGAAGTCAACCATATCAATATTAATATCATTTTTCTCCAAATTTCTCATAAAATTCATATTTTCTATCACAAAATCTTTCCGGCTACATGTCCGGATCGTGCACGTAAATCGAGGCAACATAGAATGAGGTTTTCAAGGCCTCAGAAGCTCGAAATGATTAATAAAACAAGTGATGACCCTTTGGGTCGTCACACTACGAAGATATCATGCATGTTAGTTGAATAAGAGAAAACATGTACAGGGCTAGTAATTAAGATTATTGGAAGACACAAAAATTGAAAGGTCATTAATAGTTACAAATATGGAAAGAAATTAGCTGAATCATTAATTGTACACAATTTGTTGCTATTGTCTCAACCGTTATAAATCATCTAACGTAATGGATAATTAATATAATAAAAAATTAATAACTCGCAAAAACTAAATAGGGTAGGCAGTTACAAATTGTACTATTATATAAATCCTCTTTCCATAACTTGTAGAGAAAATTACTAAGTTATACTATCAATTATCTGTTATGAAATAATAAAAGAAGAAGAATAATATTGCAGAGAAAGAGAGAGAATTCTTATTGAATTTTGGGATGATTTACAATGGGGTAAGACCCCTCTATTTATAGGAGAAATATGACTTAGTTACAAAGTAAAACTCTCCACAAGATAGACATTCACTCCAAATAGAATTCTATTCTTAACACTCCCCCTTGAATGTCTACTCAATAAGTAATGTGCCTCATTAAAACCTTAACTAAAATAAAACCCAATGGGAAAAAAATTCTAGAAAAGGAAAAAGAGTACACATGTTTAGAAATGCACTTATTGGTTGCCTCGTTAAAAATCTCGCAAGGAAAACCCAGTGGGACAAAACCTTGTAAGGAAAAAAGAGTGCAACGCTCATTAACTTCCCCTGATGAGAGCATCAATTCACATCCTTAAGCCTTCGCATCCCAATCTTGTGCACTAGCTTCTTGAAGGTTGACGTCGACAAAGATTTTATATCACTTTCAATGTATTTTCATAATGACATAACATGGAGATCTCTTCATTCATATATTCAGGTACCTGAATCTCTCATGAGATATTATGAAGTGTTATATAATGTGATCTTCTAGATTACTTGCCTCATTTATTATGATCATTTGATCATTTGCTCACCTTTTTTATCAAGAAGCTTATTTGAAACTGATTGTCTATATGCTTTAAGCTTACCATAGACTTTGTCCTTCTAGGACTTAATATGAGAATTTGCAATGAGAATATAGTTACTTTATCAGGGTCAGCAAATGCGTCTGGCATGCTTTGCAATAAATTGCACATGAATTATCCTTTCATGAACTTCAAGTTCATATTATGTTATTCGAGGATCTAGATGTATAAATGATAATTCATTCACTGTAACGTTTTCTCAACGGTTGTATCTTGTCTTCCCCTCATGTTAGATAAAACTTAACTTATTTCCTCAACTTTGAGAACTCATCTTTGTACGTTATGGTGTTAATCAAAATATACTCGCACATTAATAATAATAATAAGATGGAATTATTTGGTTCCTGACCCTGAACCACTTGTGAGGGGAGAAAATAATATACTTTCGTATATAATGTATATCAAATTGATATATATAAACTTTGTTCACATAAGCAATAGTTTAGCTATTAAGTGGAAGCACTCAATAAATTATTTTGCTAAACCAACTGTGATGTAAACCAACTTATCAAGATAAACTATCTTGAATAGGAAATCTGAAAATTATGCTCGAAATTAAATTACTGAGCAAGTTACCTCGCACATACCGGCCAGGTTGCGGGTTAATAATAATTGCACATGTAACCATCTCATAGATGCATATTATGTGGTATACATGGCAGGTGAATGGCTCATATTCACCTTTGATATTTCCAGCATTCATGAGATTCAATCCCAATTTTAGTTGGTCAATTAATTAATGAGAACAAGCAATGTAAGCGAATTCGTATAGAACTTTCTAGTTCTTTAATATTTACCCATGTGAATTCTCTATTATTTTTGCACATCATACTTAATTGATATGGAAAAACCAACTATGCCAACTTGATAAATTATCAATATTGATAAACTTCATATTTACACCATGATGTGTGCAATTATGAATAAACTCCAAGTTTATTATGATATGGGTTTTATATCAATAAAATATCCACTTCATTGCGGTATTATTTTATTTATGTAGTACAAATTGGAGATAAAGCGGGTAGCTTTTTACATACATATTACCCGCTACAAGTTGTAGTAATAGAAGATATTAAATCTTTTCTTTATTTATAGTCTCAATATAATCAACAGCTTTCGCGTATACTTTGGAAACTGAATAAGTTTCTTTGAGACGTACTACAACACAATACCTTATTGGTAATTAATTGTGTTTCTCCAAAATAGTGGTAATTGGCTCTTCCAGAGCTCTCAATTAATTGATAGTACCACATAATCATCAACGCCTATATGGTGAATATCTCTTTCAAAGAGAAACTTATACCATTATAGTCATGGCCAAAACTATATGCAAGATATGTTTCTTGCATTACCGTTGTCTTTTAATAATCACAATGCCAAAATATTTTGGCGTACAATAGGTACGTGACCAATGACCATTAATGTCATAATAATGACATTATTTATGGTATCATCTCAAACCTTCTTCTAGAGGTGAGTGTGGTATATTCACTACCACTAGCACGTTCATATTCTCTAAAGAATGAATATGTATTCATAAGTAAGATGTTGTCACATTCACATAATGAATGGACCATAATCATCTATATGTGCTTTATAAAATCTCATGTCAAATCGATGACAAATATTACTTTCACAGAGAGAAGGATTATTTTGAAAATACTTATTGTTCTCATGACCACAATGATGACGATATAATTTCGTCCACCACGTTCATATCCATTGATTATTCATGGTAATAATTTTGTCTTTCTTTCAAACTTATTACATACTGCTATCACATTCTCTTAATAGAATGCGAATGGAGCACATTCAATGGGACGAGTTTTCAATTCTTTGCCCACAATCATACATGAATTTAATTATGGCAAGGCATAGAAATTTTATCACTTTGGGTGGTTATAATTTCTTTCAAACTCCATTACAGTTGCAAAAAAAATTTATCGTCTTTGCTGTATTTAAAATCAAATAATAGAATGTCAAGAATTTGCAAGAGAAAAGTAAAATATTTGCCTTAAATCAAAAATTTAATCATGAAGGAAATTCATGGATCGGAGGAATTGACAATCATTGTGCTCAATCCCAAAGCTTCTATTCAATTAATTAGAGTCTCGTGCTGATAACGTGTTATGAAATAATAAAAGAAGAAGAACAATATTGCAGAGAAAGAGAGAGAGAATTCTTATTGAATTTTGGAATGATTTACAATTGGGTAAGACCCCTCTATTTATAGGAGAAATATGACTTAGTCACAAAGTAAAACTCTCCACAAGATAGACATTCACTCCAAATAGAATTCTATTCTTAACATTATCAATATTCTTTATTGTTGGAAGATTTTATTCTTTCCTACCAGAAGAAAGCGATAACCATCAATAAGATTTCCATTTCTTTATTCTCTGGGTTTTATTTTCTATTATATTACTAGATGCCATTAGTCCCGCGCTAGCGCGGGCCCAATAATTTGTGTTACATTATTTCTAATCCAAAATCCAATTTGTATTATTTATTAGAGCAAGATTAAAAAAAATATTTTTAATTTATTACGATGACATTTACTCGAACATATATTGTTTGTCATTGTATAATATAGACCATAATATTTGTTATCACACTTTAGGTGATTAAAAATACAAACATGTGGAAGCCAAATTGTCTAAGTAAAACTTCTAACATTTGAAGAAAGCACTAAACTAAAGAATTCACAAAGTTCTTTAAAAATGCTTTATTATGCATTTGGTATAGCTGTTATATAAAGAGTTTTTCTAGGGTTAAACTTTTCAAAGTAATCATAATAAAAGGTTTACTAAATGAAGCTATATTTCTTTTTCTCTAAAAGATTTAGTTTCCTAAAAAAAATAATATCTCACCTAATTTTGATGTAAGTTAACAACTATAACTCTTAATACACTAAATTCCAAGCGAAAATATCAATTATCATCCAATACAATTTTTAAAAATCAATTATCATACAATTTAATTTTTGTAAATGATTGTTATAACATTTAATTATGAATATTTTAACAAAGTTAAATACATCATCTAAGTTATATAACAAAATATATTCTTGTCCTTAACTTATTCGTTCAGCTTCTTGTTCATAAGTTGAAATTTAAGTACCATAAGGAGAAAAAATAATGAGTCTTTCAATCATCTAATATAAGCTAAAAATGTAGTTTATCGTTTACAACAACAAAAATATGTAAATAATAAAATATTTCTTTCTAATTTACCTTTTATGCAAAAAATAATATAGTTTACGTAACCATATCTATATTAATGTAAATATTGTGTTCATATTAAAAAAATTAATATTCTTGATGTGCACACAAACGGAAAAACATGTGTTCCCTTTTTATTTGAGTAGAAAAAAAAATACGTATTTTATTAGCATGAGTAAATAACGTTGAGAATAAGCTACATATATAATATGTTATAATCTTACCGTAAGAATCTACAATCTATATCTAGTAGAACTCAATTTGATTAATTCTAAAGTTAAACAATTTGGATTTTTCTTTCAAATAAAAGTATATAATTTTAAAATTTTAGTGAGTAGTCATTTTGTGTAATATCAAGTGGCTAAATTTGTCCTGAATATTTTTTTTAATTCTACTTAAATATGTACAATTTTTTTACCTAACATATTCCAACTTAGGTTTAACAAAACAAATTTATATAATGAAAAGGGCACACTGGTATAGCCCGTTAACATTACAATTTAAATTATATACTTTTAATTTTAAAAAAATCATTTTTTTTAACTGACCAAAAAAAATGTACATAAACTATAGCCAAAGTGAAAATTTATGAAACCCAGAATGACAAGTGTCTTCATAGCCTAAAACTAACAATACTATTATAGTGCCTACACAAGCTAAACCAATCAAAATAATTGAATCATCTGTAATTACCAAAAAAGCCCTTGGTCGGCAAGCTGGCATGACAAAGTACTATATCATCATTTTCTAGGACAAGTGGCAGTCTAATAGCCAAAGTGAAAATTTATGAAATCCAGAATGGCAAGTGTCTTCATAGCCTAAAATTAATAATACTATTATAGTGCCTACACAAGCTAAACCAATCAAAATAATTGAATCACCTGTAATTACCAAAGAAGCCCTTGGTCGGCAAGCTGGCATGACGACCTCCAGCTGCTTCCCAAGGCTCTTCTATATAGTAGTAAATTACTTCTTCATATCACCGTACTTGAAAAATAAAGAAATTAATTGTTAAAACCTGAATTATTTTATTTATTTGCTTATTAGAAAAACTATTTTTTTTTCCGTATTAAATATATATAAAGAAATGTCTTCACTCTTCACCAAGCAGCTGCCACGTAAGGTTCTTTACTTTAACTGGATTTCATTGGTGCTACTTAAATGATAGACAATCAGCGAACATGTGATGTTTAGTATTGTTGTCAATTGTGGCGGAAATAAAATTTCACTAAAAACTATAAATATAAAGAAATAAATATCGGAAGATCTAAAAGAAATTCAATATACAATCAGATCTTTCTCTAACAATATTCTTATGTAATAATAATTTAAAATAAAATTAAGTATTTTTTATAATTAATTTTTATATTATGTTATGATATATATCCTCTATATTAATGTTTCATTATAACAATCAAAAAGTATCTAAACAAACGAGACTATTATCAAGAAGTTTGACTGATCCTACTATATATACATAAAATTTTATTTTATGTTTAGTATTGTTGTCAATTGTGGCGGAAATAAAATTTCACTAAAAACTATAAATATAAAGAAATAAATATCGGAAGATCTAAAAGAAATTCAATATACAATCAGATCTTTCTCTAACAATATTCTTATGTAATAATAATTTAAAATAAAATTAAGTATTTTTTATAATTAATTTTTATATTATGTTATGATATATATCCTCTATATTAATGTTTCATTATAACAATCAAAAAGTATCTAAACAAACGAGACTATTATCAAGAAGTTTGACTGATCCTACTATATATACATAAAATTTTATTTTAACTTTATATATATATAATATATCATATATATATATATATATATATATATATATATATATATATATATATATATATATATATATATATATATATAATAAAACTTTTCGGCGAAAGAAATTCGTAAAAAATACACATGGCACTCTATTTGGTTGCTGTGACGACCCAAAGGGTCATCACTTATTTTATTAATCATTTCGAGCTTCTGAGGCCTTGAAAATCTCATTCTATGTTGCCTCATTTTACGTGCACAATCCGGGCATGTGGCCGGAAAGTTTTTGTGATAGAAAATATGAATTCTATGAGAAATTTGGAGAAAAATGATATTAATATTGATATGGTTGACTTCGGTCAATATTTTTGGTAAACGGACCCGAACCCGAGATTGGATGGTCCCGGAAGGTCCGTAGGAAAATATGGGACTTGGACATGCATCCGGAGTCGAATTCTGAGGCCTAGAGCCCAAGTTATGAATTTTTGTGTGAAATTGTTTTTGATGTAATTGTTAAAGGAAAATGAATTAATTGACCTTGGTATCGAGCTCGTATTTTGGTTCCGACGCCCGGTACAAGTCTTAAATATTATATATGTGCTTTCTGCAAAGTTTGGTGACATTCGGATGTCGTTTGATATGTTTTGGACCTTGAGTTCCAAGTTTGAAAGTTTTGAAAAACCAAAAGTATGAAAATCATGAACTTGAGGCTTGATTTGATGAAAACGATGTGATATTGGCGATGTGATCGCATGAACAAGTTCATAATGTGTTTTTGATGTTGTGTATATATTTGGTTTAGATCCCGGGGGGCTCGGGTAAAGATTTGATAGGCCGTTGGTTCAATTTCTAATTTTTGCACTGCTTGGTTTTCACCCAGCTGTTGGCTTCGCAATTGCGAAGTATTTCTCGAAAATTGCGAAGGTGACAGATCAAGGCAGGGTTCGCAAATGCGAACCCTTGATCGCAGATGCGAAGGGCGCCCAGGACTGTTTGGGTTCGCAAATGCGAACTAAACCTCGCAAATGCGAGGCCTTCAGTGGTAAGCCATTCTTCGCAAATGCGAAGAATTCTTCGCAAATGCGAAGGCCCCTCAGCCCAGCTTTGTTCGCAAATGCGAACAAATGTTCGCAAATGCGAAGGCCCCAGAATTGCCTTGGCATCGCAAATGCGAACAAAAGTTCGCAAATGCGAACTTCCCAGCCTTAGCTTATTTTTCAAACTCCAGAAATTGGTCGGGGTTTGCAATTGCGAACCCATGTTCGCAAATGCGAACACAGAGACCTATAAATCACGATTTCCAGCTTCATTTTTCACATTTCACAACCCAAAAATACCCATTGGCGATTTTTCACGAACTCCCTCTTCTTCAAAACAATTGTAAGTCACTTTTTACTTAATTCTTTCAATTCCTAACTGCATTAAACATGTTTTTCAATAGAAATCAAAGGTTTTCATGGTAGAATTTCTTGTTTTTGGTAAAATATAGGGTTTTTCATGAATTAGGAAATTGGACCTCGAATTGAGGTTCGATTTTGAAACAAATCATATACTTGAACTCGTGGGGGGATGGGTAACCGGATTTTGGTCCGAACCCCGAGTTCGACCATGTGGGCCCGGGGTCGAAATTCACTATTCTGGGCAGAATGTTGTAAAAGTTGAAATTGGCCTTATGAATTAGTTTGTTGAGTAGTATTGGTGATATTAAATCAATTGTGCATAGATACGATTGGATTGGAGACGAATTTGAAAGGAAAAGGCATTGCCACGATTGAATTGTTCGTAAAACATTTGAGGTAAGTGTTTGTTCTATCCTAGCTTAAAAAATAGGAATTTAGTTATGTATAAATTGTTGATTAGGAGTTATTGGTGTCATACCGATAATGGAGATAAATTGTTGAATTATTATCAATTATTGGTTCAAAACCGGTAATTATAAATATTGTTGATGCGCAGAGATTATTGGTTAAATGCCGGTAATATATATATTTATGAATTGGGATCGTGTGGCGCGCCGACCACTTATATATTTATGAATTGAGATCGTGTGGCGCGCCGACCACTTATATATTTAAGAAATGGGATCGTATGGCACGCCGACCACAAAGTGATTTAAATCTTGGCATTGGCCATAGTTGCCAGTAGCCAATTGATATATTTGGGAGCGGGTGGTACGCCTACCACAAGTTATAATCTATTGATATATTTGGGAGCGGGTGGTACGCCTACCACAAGATATAATTACTGTGATAGTTGGGAGCGGGTGGTACGCCTACCACGAGATATGAAATGAGAAAGGAATTGAGATATGAAAGTAAGATTTATTCCGTTGACTAGATTATTCTGGATATCACGAGTTATTGATTATTATTTCAGAGTAGAGTCTTTCCTTATAAATGTTTTTGGTACATGTATATATATATATTGCAACTGTATATATCTCAACTGTACAGGTTTATGTGGGTGACTGGACTTAGTCTCGTTACTACTTCGCCGTGATAGGCCAGGCACTTACTAGCACATGGGGTCGGTTGTGCCGATACTACACTCTGCGCTCTTTGCGCAGATACAGGTTACGGACAGCAGCAGCGATAGTAGTACGATTGTGGATATCCCGACTACTGAGACTTCGAGGTAGCCTTGCAGGCATCCGCAGGACCCGTTGTCTCTTCTATCTATGTATTTCATTCTGTTATCTCATGTATTCGAGATAAACAGCTTATATTTTCTTTCAGACAATTGTGTGTATTATTCTTAGAAGTTCGTGAGTATTGTAATACCAGTCTTGGGTAGTGTATCATGTTTGAGGTTTTCTTTATCATATTTGATAAGATTGACTAAGTCTTCCGCTAAGTTTAATTATTCCGTTGTGATTTATATGTTTTTAATTTTAAAGTCTTAATAAGAATTTGGTAATTAATGGAGGTGTAATTAATATTTGGCTTGCCTAGCTTCCACTAGTAGGCGCCATCATGACCACCGATGGTGGGAAATCCGGGTCGTGACAGTTGCCCCCATTTAACATATACCCACTTTTGAAAATTTTTTAACTTGTATTCCCCCTTTGTTTCTTCTTCTTTTTCTTCTTCAGGTGACAATGATTTTATATGGTGGTTGTGAACATATTTTAATGTAGTTCATGATATTTTACAATGGTGAGTTGTTATGACGCTTTATTTTTTACTATTGCTTAAGGTTTCTTTTTTTTTTTTCTTAATTGCAACATGAGTTCATTAGATTTATTATTGTTTTGACAAATTGATGAATGGTTTTGTCCTTGATGATATTTGGAGGTTATGTTTAAAATTTGAGCTCATTTGGAGTAGATTTAGGTATTAAATCGCATATTGGATTGTTATAATTTGAAGAACAAATTTCTATTTCTCGGCAATTTGCTCTTCATGCGTATTTGGCCTTAAGTGCATAAAAATATTGGTTGCACTTCAGACCTTCGGCCTTAAGTGCATCTAAAGTATAATTTTTCACCTCAGACTTATTTGCCTTAAGTGTAGCAAAACGTTTGTTGCACTTCAGACCTTTTGGCCTTAAGTGCATGTGAAGTGCAAATTATCACTTCAAACTTATTGGCCTTAAGTGAATGAAAACGTTTGTTGCACTTCAGACTTTTTGGCTTTATATGCATCTGAAGTGCATTTTTCATTTCAGACTTATTGGCATTAAGTAAATGAAAACGTTTGTTGCATTTTACACTTTTTGGCGTTAAGTTCATCTGAAGTGCAATTTTTTACTTATGCTTATTGGCCTTAAGTGTATGTGAACTGCAATTTTTGACTTCAGACTTATTAGCCTTAAGTGCATGAAACTATTGGTTGCACTTCAGACCTATTTGGCCTTAAGTGCATTTGAAGTATAATTTTTTCACTTCAGACTAATTTTTTTTAATTTCAAACCCGATAAATCTGAAGTTGATCGTAAAATAGGTATGCTTGTAAACTTTTTTATAAAGTGAATATACGTTTGATTATGACTCCAAAACCGAAATCCCAAAAGACTCGAATATGCGGCTCTAGCTCCGCCTATGCTAGTCGTCAGTTCTATCACATGAGGATACTTTTGAAAGAGTAAAAACAGTTCTATCCCATGAAAGTAAAAGTAGTGAAACGACAGAGCAAGTTCGTTATTATGTGGATGCAATTTAATATAGTATCATGTTTCATTGTTTTACTTTATCCTTAAGCCGTTTTATTGCTTTTACATTTCTTCACGGTTCTATAGATTGTATCCAAATAAAAAAATATTAGTTTAACTTTTCCTTCACGTATTGTCTTCTTCCTTACAGGACAGAATACTTATTATTAAGTGCATATGCCGTCAGTGGCGAAACTAAGAATTTTTTCGAGGGTGTTTAAATTTAAAAAAAGTAAAAAAAATTCCGATAAAGAGTATTCAATATATGTTATATACCCCT